>CAXIWW010000040.1:0-420000 GCA_964036315.1 Acanthosepion esculentum | reverse complement strand
TCACAGGAATAAAAAAGCACAATGACTTTTGGCAACCAGGATATTGATATAGTTGTGGCTAGATCTTTCAAGAGGTTGACAGTAAGCATATGACATGATTAATAATAAAAGTGTTTTGCCACAGGAACATGTTTTTATTTCAGAGTGCACAAAATGGTACTGATTGCCACCTTGGCATGTTTTGCTTGTTTTAATGTGGGGGTCAAACACAATATCAATATTTACTTTGTTAAATATTAACATTGGTATCGCAAAAAGAAAAAAAAAAAAAACAATACCTAAAGTTTAAAAGGTTTTTTAAAAAAATGAAACATTTTTCACCTGCAGAAGGCTGCAGCATACAACAGCTGAAATGTGAATATGGCAACAAAGATGAGAACAACACTCCGAATAGTGTAAATGAATACCTCTTCTCAGAAATAGGAAGTTTTTATTTTAGGTTTAATTCCATGCTAATAGATTAAATTTAATATTTCCAATAAACAAAAATACTTTGCTCTATTTCAAACCGATTGGAATGTTTTTTTTTGATTGTCAGTAAAATCTATAAAAATTGTCCATATTGATAATTATGTTGTGTTGATTGATTTATCTTTTATTAAAAAATAAAACATACTTTTCTGAAATGTTATTGGAGAAAAATATTAACCAATTTAAAAGTTATTTAATCTGATCAGAAGCAAATATTACATATGTTTAGTTTAAAATATTGCAAGGAGGCATGTTAACATGGAGGTGTCTGTGTGTGTGTGTGTGTGTGTGTGTGTGTGTGTATCAGGCTCTCCAGCCAAGAATATTGAAAAACTAGGAATTTTTCAGCTAAACATGCTTTTACCGTTTAGATGATATTAATTACGACAATCATACAGATGTTCTGCTGACATAACATTCTTTTGCAGCTCTAGTTCAGCAACACTGACCCAATTTGAAAGGTTTATTTTAAAATATAGGCAAAGAACAAAATCTTTACACAAAACAATGATGGTATGATAAAAATGCAGTAACATATTAATAAAACATATTTCCATTTTCATGTGACATTACTCTATTAAGTCAAAGATTGGATATGTAGTCAAAGATTGAATATTTCAAACAAATAGAAGCAGGGCCATATTCCTTTTATAATGATAAGTATACATTACTTCAGGTTTCATAAAAAACTATTATTGAACACAGTTCCATAATGATAAAATTAAACATAAGGAGACAAGTATATTAAACATAAACATGTACTTTGTAAAACATATAAAATGAAAGCATCAAGCATTACAGTTGAAGAGGTAGTTTAACAGTCCTTTTTACTTCTTCATAAATGAGTTTATCAATCGCAATCTCTTCTTTCCAATGTCATTTCTATCTTCAGAAGATTTGCCTTTGCAACATCCAACAGACCCTGACTAATATTCATTTCTTTCAAATTTGTAGACTTTATAGCTTCAGATAATCTTAAATTGGCTTCTTCAAAGATCTGATTCGCCTTCTCCATTTGTCTTCAGTTCCAATTCACTCTTCTTAACATCTTTCTCCTTTTCATCAAGCATTCGTTTGGTTTGCTGCCGTTTTTCAATCCTTTCTTTTTCTTCCTGTTTCTGGAGAACCGCTGCATTTTTCTTCCTCTCCAGCAATGCCCCCTCTTTCCTTTCAGCTTCTCGCCTTGTTTCCTACTTTTGGTGGGCTTGTCTCACTGCAGCCAGAAGGTCCTTGGTTATGGGGATGTCTCTGACATGCTGGAACATGCTGACAGCATCTCTTGTGAGTCTCAGTCCATTAACTGACTCATCTGACAAACGACACCTCTCAGGAGTGACCAACTTCTTGTTCACAGAAAGGCTCCTTTCTACATCAGCATTCCCATGTGAAGTGCAGAGACAGGTCATCACAACTCTCTTCAAATTAGCATACTTGATCTCCCAACTAGCATTCTTTAAGCTGAAAATGACATTCCAGTAGTGGTCTATCCTGATCAATTGGCCATCATTGTTGTACATCCCACTTTCATCCACTTGCTTTGACCTGTATAGTTTCCATTCATCAATGATCTTTGAAACAATGGAATCTTCTCTGAGGAGCTGTTGGGATGAAGACATTGAACACATCTGATGATTGTGTCATTCAGGGGTAGTTTTATCTGGAGATAGGCACTGACCGATTGGTAGAATTCTCTCATGCCATACAGTTTCACCTTCTGTTTGCCTTCATCAAGAGCTCCTAGGGTCTTCTCAGTGTCTGCACCTATTTCCACGTCTTCGACTAAATTCTGGTTGTCAAAAACATCAATGTCGTGAAGCTTTCATCCTGTTCTGTTCCCAACTACATCATTCTTAACAAATCTGTTGAGGAAGGTTTTCAACATACAGGAGATGGATCATTGGCTCTTCTTTCTGGAATTTCTTAAGAAAAGGATCAAACAAAGGCCCAACACATACCAGGAACTGAACCTGTGCAAGGCACTCTTTGCTGGAGAGAAACTGGCATATCCTTTGGTATCTGGTGTTCTTTTTCAGCTGTGCATTGGTGCAATCCTTTGTACTCTTCTTGGGAAGATCTGTTAGGAAGTACTTACAAAGAGGTTTCCAATGTTTGAGAACCGACACTGTACATGCCGAATAAAGAACTCGGCATTTAGACCAAGATCCTCTAGAGTAAGGCTGTAGTCCTCCTTTTGACAGATGCGCATCTTAAACCACTGGAAAATATCAATTGCTAGTTCAGCATTTTCTCCGTAAACATGAAGTCCTTTCCTGAAAAGAGTTATGCACTGTGTGCAGTGTGCATGGCACAAAAGATATCGGTCCTGGCAATTCAGCTGTTTTCAGATGACTTTGTACAGCTTTTCATATTGTTTTATTAACATTTGGACCATCGCTACCTAAGGATATCAGCTGAGCTAATGGCATTTCAAATCCATCTTCTGTCACAGCATCTATAATCGCACTACTCGCAGTCTTTGCTTTAGCATAAGGCTTTTCAGAAACATGGTACTTACTTCACCTTTTTGTTCATTCCAAAATCGAACAAGCATATCACTTCTTGTGTTGACCATTGCCAGTTTCGTCAAATTGGATTGTGAAAGGACATTGTGCTGCTCTTATTTTTGCACTGGTCTCTTTTCGAAACTATGGTCCAAGTCCATCTGATATCAGGTATGATACCTTTGATTTGCTCATGGTGAACTTGTCAGAGATGGTTCCTGGCAACATTGCCTTGAATAGTCCAGTAATACATTCACAGGATGTGTAGGAGTACCCTCCAGCAGCAACCTGCATTGCCCACAGTGCTTTTTTTGTTCCACATCTCCTCCTCCTTGCTTGCTGGTACTGGCCACTTGACTGGTTGGCATCAACAATTTCTGCTTGGGATCAGAGAGTTTATCCTTGTGTCTCTGACCATCAGCATGACCAATGAGTTCTATAGCTCCAGTAGTTGAACATGAGATGCTCTCTTTACACAGTACACAAAGGCCAGCAAAGCTGTTTGAAGAATCCTCTTTCCACCATTTGGACAGCAGTTGGCCATTATTGTCAAGTTTCCTAAGCCAAGCCTGGTTAAATTTGGTTTTTCCACTAGGCATGATTAGTAATGGTGATAGCTAAGCAAACTACTTCGTTTCTGAAAAGAAAGATAACAAAGACAAGAAAGTGGTTTTAAAGCAAGCATAGTATGAAAGGGTTACATATTTATACAATATCATATATTAAACATGCAAGCCAAGCAGAACTATGATGTATATTATTACTTAAAGGGGGATTATATGTTAACATTAAAATAGGATTGGTATCATGCAAACAGGACACAGACAAATACACAAGCAAAAGCATTTTCACCACCAAAGCTATGCTACAGTAACTATAGGTTATAACAACTCTTAAGTTAATTTTCAGTCACTCATCACAGCAAAGCAAAACAGAAGGTTACCAAATAGAATAGGCGAAGCCCACACTCATTTATAAAGAATATATATTTTCACAGTTTAACCCCAAATTGCTAATAAATCATGTTTTATGCCCAAATACTTTTAAGATCTATAGTTTATAGGTCTGTATTTAATCTTAACATCTTATGATTCCATTCTGCAAAATACATCAAACACATTTTAGAAATGGATTACAATTTTTTTTTCATAATAAAATTAGGAATACTAGGAAGGTTTTGTGAAAAACTAGGAACGACCAAAAAAACTAGGAATCGCTGGAGAGCCTGGTGTATGCGCTTTTTTTCTTTTTATGAGTTTTTGGACACACGTATTGGGAGCCCAACATTTTGGGAAATTTAAGTAAGGAGATAATTATAATAAAATTACACGATGACTACTACATCTTAAAATATTTTAAGAAATCTAATATTTTTTATTATTACATATGATGATGCTTATTGAATATACACCACTGGCATCAATTAATAAATGGGCCATGGGCCTCATTTGGTTTGAATTCACAAATTGCAGTCTACAGGGAGAAATAACACAACGCCATTTCTTTCATAATTTTCAGTCCATAATATCAAATCATATTGGTCCTTTGCTTCAAATTTCATCAGTTATTTTGTTAAAATAAGAAATAATCTCAAACAGTCGTCAGCTTGTTTGTAGCAACAGATGGATAAAAAAAGGAAAACAGATCGATAACAAAAACCAAGTTATAAATACAATGAAAATTATATACTAAAATTTACATTTTATTTTCTCTATAAGTGTTATCTTTTCCATCAACTTAATTAGCAACAAATTTTAGTATTCCAAAATATTTCAGGCCAAATGTTTTCATTTTTTGCAGACTTGAAATTTGAACAATCATGTCAAAGTTTCATAACAACTGGAAATGTGTCACTTCATTTTCAAACAATATTAAATTGTGTTTTTCTTTTATAAATTAAAGGGAGGGGGAAGCCACTTTTAAATTTAGAGTTTGTGGAATTTACTGATGATAATATGAGGTACAAATTGTCATGATTGCTATAGGCAGTCCTTGGAGTCATTTTGTTGGACTTTATACAAATTAATGTTTTGCTAGTAATGCCCACCAACCCCAAAATGGGATAGATCGGTATTAATGGGTTATTGGTAGAAACCTATAATACCATATTCTTATAATACTGGATCTTAAGGGTATTTGTGCTAATCATGCAGTTGTTAAAGATGATCCTGCATTGTGACTATAACAACCAAGATGACGACAATGTCAGTGTAGAAGAATTTATCTCAAACATTCAAACAGAAAGGAATCATTACACTGTCAAATTAAAAGTTATTAAATTCATTTCTCTATTTTCATTCTTTACTTACACAAAGAAATAAAGCAAATAGAAAAAACATTGATGCTAAGAAAGTTTTTTTTAAAATCAAAGTAGAAATTAACATAGGCCAAACACAAGCAAGGAAACAAAACAAGCAACGTTTTCATATCTTCATATAATTTTATTTGCACACAAAGAGAAATACATCAAAATCAACATCAGATAAAATGTGCTATTTTAAATCTGAAATACTTTTAAAAGATTTACTGATATGAAAAATAAACTTATTTCAAAATAAAGTTCTTTTACTTTTTGGTTGACAACATAAAACCGTTTACAGTTTTTATCTTTTAATATATTTTGTAAACAATGAAAATTTATAGGATATAAAATCATAAGACATTTTCTAAATACTTTATTATAGATACCTCCACAGATTTGCGATATCAAAGGTTTAAAATGATTTTTAATTTCTTAAAGCTTTTTCATCACAAACTAATAGATTAAATTTAATATTTCCAGTAGGTGAAATACTTTACTCTATTTCAAAACTAATTTAAATTGACTAAGATTTTTTTTTTGCTAAAAAAAAAACAAAAAATAAAAAAAAACAAAAAAACAAACAGAAAAACAAACAGAAAAAAAAAAACTGATTTTGGTGCCATTTTTAGCCCTTGTACATGACACTGTAATTCTCTTTATTAAAAAGAATTCCAAAAATATACTTTTCAGAAAAAATATTTGAGGAATATTAACTAATGTAAAATATAATTAATCCAACCTGTTTAAAATATTGCAGAATTGCATTTTAACACTGTGGCAACTGTTTATTTAAGATGTTGACAGCTTCATGACAGATGGATGTTAATCTACGGGAGCTTCATCTGTAAAAAAATAATTGAAGAATAATGTGAGCACCTTTGATTATATTATAAAATCCAGTGATATTTAAAATTTTTGGAAAATATTCCAATATTTTATTGAATTTTAGATACTTTGGCTTTAAATTTACTATAGTTATCAAGGCTATTTTCTGATAATGTTGTGGTTTGGAGTCAGAATCATCCACTGGCTCAGGATCGAGTTGTAAAAAATTTTTTTGCTTCAATAAACAAATGAAGAAAATTCTATTCATTTTTGTTTAAAAAATTGACCAACATTTGTTTTCTGCTTATCATAAACCAAAATAAAAGGGAAAATCAAAAAAGTGATAAACATGAAATTTTTAAAATAAAACTTTTGATTGTGAATTGTTAGAATGCACTAAAAAATGAATGCATAGAAACCAATCCTTAAAGTTATTCTGAAGAATAACTGTAAAAAAATATTCAAGATGATCTAATGAAAAAAAACTGTGATAAAAAAAACTACATTTTAATTTGTTACTTAAGCAATTTGATGCTCCCTTTTCATACTACTAGGAACTACAAATGATAAAGTTAAAAAAAATTCATTTGGATTTGGCAAGTTTTTTTTTTTTCAGAACAAGGAACCTATATGAAAGCTTCAAATGAAAATTCCTTCAGAATCCTGACAGAAATAAGCAGTTATCAGTTTGTTAAACAGCAGTGGAAGGAAAAGAAAGTCAAGAATTAAAAATTGTAGGCATTTTATTTACACATCTTTATAAGAATAAATAAGATCATAGACAAGAGCAGAAACAATGTGTAGCAAGTGGAAATGATCTGTTTTTAGTATTGATTTTTATCTCCCCCTTGTGAGGGAAGACTGGGCTGATTCCTGGAGGTACTGCAATACCAGGCCAACCCGTGGCAAAGGCGGAGCAAGCCCCTAACTCTTCGCCATGTTCCAAAAAACAGTTTAATATCGAAGTCCCCAAATCGGGGACGTATCAGATATTAAGCTGATGAGAACAGATACTACACTTTGATCTTAGCCAAAAGGCCGTGGATTTACTTGACCTCCCACACGGTCAGGTTGTGACACAAGGTCGGGGTTTAACGTGGGACGGGAGGGGGAGTGGACCCGAGTTTTCACCCGGGCCGCGGTGCTTTGGCTGGTCTTTTAGCTGGTCATAGCTAGTCCTAGCTGGTCATGGCTGGTCTTAGCTTGTCCAAGCTGGTCAGAGCTTGTCAGTAATAATATTCTACAATAAATATTCAAACACAATTTTTCCTATTTTATTTTTTTAGGAGTGGACCAGACTGTTAGTTGACTTCAGCCGTGCCAATAAAAAATCTAAATTTAAAAAAAGTGAAACTGCCTTTTTAAAAATACAAAATTACTAAACATAAAGGAAGAGTAAAATTAAATCAAATCTTGAACATGCCGCAGCAAGTAACTCATTTAAATAATTTTAAATGGCTTCTTAGACGATTTACATTTACATTGATTGTTCGTACCTCATCTTAGAAATATAGGCAGGCTTCTTAGACGTTATAAAACTAAATGTATTAAAAAAAAAAAAAAAAAGAAAAAAATCCGTATATTTTTTTAGGCAAAAGAAAACATTAACTCTTCTAATCACTCATGGAACCGTCATTGGTAAAAAAAAATGTATTGTAAAGAAATTTAAAAATCTCGACTAAAATCCAATATATTTGATATGTTTCGAAGCTATTTAGGAAGTTTATTGTTAATGTTAACCCTAACCCTAACATAACTGGATTTTTTAAACTAAACACAATGCGTTTTTTTTGGGGTACTTGGCTTTTCACCTTTACGTTTACGATGCTTTATCGAAAATATATTATAAAGAAATTAAAATACGACTGTTGAGAGTGAGATTAAATTTCATAAAATTGAAATAAGACGACTCACTGAAAACTGCAAAACAACTTCACAAAATTGAAATTGCAATGAAATATCTAAATGAAATATGTAAATGAAATAAATAGTACTTTTAAAAATGTAGTAATGTTGCTGCTGAAAATGGCTTAGGATGGTGTTCAATTTTTTTTAATTAGTAAAAACACTAATTCAAAATGCTCAACATGTGTTTCGCACGAAGAATTTGCAATAATGAGATGAACGTGTAAGCGTTCTCCGTTGTGACCTTCCGTACTTTTTAATTACAACCATGATTTTTATGAACACAAAATTACATTTCTTAATTACTGCATGTCTTCTGATTGGTCAAACAAAAAAACGATACAATTTACGATGCGCTAAAAATGATCTATCTCATAAGGACATTTACTGAAGTGAATGCGGCTTTCAACTAATTTTATAATATTTTAGCAACTTAAATGTAAAAATTTTTTAATTAAAAAAACAAAAAACTTTGGTCTTTCCCCTCAATAAAATAACAGACGATAAAATTTTGTTTTGTCAAGTTTGGCGTCTTTTTCATCAGACTGTGGTCTTTTTTTAATTAGCAATCTCATGAAGGTACTTACCTTAAATGAAAATAAGGATTTATTTACGTACGACACTATGGTGAGGTCATAGGTTACAATTCCAACACCCTCTCTTAAAAATTGCACGAGAAAATTAATAAAACACGTAACACCAACAGTGCAAGAAATTGGTATTTGTTGCACTTAAAAAGTTATAAATTATAAGCAATAGTTTATTTTTTGCTAATATTTTTTTTTATTCAATATGATTATTTTTTAAACTTAGAGAATGAATATTTTTTTTCATTGCATTATTTTTTGTTAAATGATACTTTTGGTATTTTTTAATTTTCTTTCTCACTTGTACTGTAAAAATATTTAATTTTTTGCGCCAATGTATTCTTTAAATGTTACTGTTACGCACATCATAAAACTGTAGTAAAAAAACATCCAAAATTATTAGACATTTTTAGGTGCCTACAAAAAGTACATGCGTTTTTTCATCTTATAAAAAGTTTAAATATTATAAGAAAAAAAATATCAAAAAAATGTTTATAAATGAAAACAGGAATTTTCTTGGTGTGGGATCAAAATTGGAATGGCCAACTCAAAAAAGACAAAAAATAAAACAAAGGGAAATTCTTTTTTAAGTTTAATTTTTTTTTTTTTTTTTAAAGATTATCATCCTTGGACCTTGAGACGGCGCTATTACACTTTCGTACCCCCGTGACCCTTTCAACCACACTCGGAACTTTGTGGATCCCAAGAATGGAGTTTTACCACAAATCGAGTTGAAGCAATGTGGCAGCGTGCCCAAGCTAAATTTAAGGCCATGAATGGCCCCCCACCAACAGAGGGGGTGATTTCTGAATACCTAGCGGAATTTATGTGGGCTCAAAGTGATTCGCCTTTTTCGACTTCTGGCATCAAATTGCCACAGAACTTTATTCGTTGTCGCGGGAAAAACATGGCATGGGGTGTGAAAGTGTAATTAGTGCCCTTGGGACCTGCTTTGTCGTGACACTTTGAAACTCATCGATATCTACGCCTTAAAATATCAGTTGCAAAAAAAAATACAAGACAAAAAAAATCTTGTTTGACAATTATTTCTCTTCTTTAAAAAGATGTTTGAAAGGTGTAAAAATTAATGACACCAGAAATAGATTTTGAAAAAAAAAAAAAAAAAAAAAAAAAAAAAAAAAAAAAAAAAAATCACTTTTTCTTTAAATCTAGATTCTAGATACAAAAAAAACATTAAAAAAATGAAAAATTCTTGAAGTTTAATTTTGTTTTAATTCTGATAAATTAACATTCCTAATAAAGCAAAATACTTTGATTGGTATTTACCGTGACTGTTTGCCACTAAGACTCAAGTAAGGGTGGGGGGCTATAGATTCTCTCTAGTTAGTACTGAAAAATATGAGAAACGATGCCCCAGAGATGGCTCTAATTTGGGACCAGGGAAAATATCTCTTATATCCGGGTTACACTGTACCCTCTGCAACCCATCCCACGTCTGCATGCTATTGTCGGTATAACAACAGAACTAAATTGATTTGAATCTTTCCCCCCCTACTACTTATCAGTAAATAATTTTTTTTTTTATTTAACAACGAAATCACTTGGCCGCAACAAATACAGAATTTTAAAAAGATATCAAAAGTTATTCTGATAGAAAAACAGAATAAGAAAACAAATCTTATATCTTTTCTTAAAAGTGTCCATAAAAAATAATGTATAACCAAAGGTTTTTTTTAATTAAAATGTCTTAGTTTTATTTTTTTTATTTTACTAGGGCAGACTTTCGATAATTGGGGTCCTGTTTGACCAAAAAGAAAATATTTTAAGGAAAACATTCTTGAAGGACTTCACTTGGCCATAACAAATAGAAACATAAGCGATAGGGGGAAAAGAAAGAAAAGTTTCCTAATGAGTTGTATAAAAAAACATTTTAAAAATTATTTAATTTCTGAATAAGTTCTGAAAGTTTCATTAAAATTAATTAGCAGATTTTTGCAAGAATTTCTAAATCAATGTGTTTAAAAAAAAAGCTAAAAGAATTACCCATACAAATTTAAGATCCGGCGTTGACGTTAGAAAAAAGAAAAGATTTTTAACCAAAATTTACAGTTCTAAAAAAATATATTTTTTACATTTAAAACCTTTGGTGTTTAAAAACTGAACTGTAATGCAAAAATTAACTTACTTTTTCAATATTCTATGTACTTTGTCTTCTTTTCTCTATTGTTCTTTGAGCGAGTTGAATTTTTTTAACCGATCCTTTTGAAATTGCGGCTGTTGACTGGAGTTCATCTGCCCAATTTTGCGGTCTTGCCAGACAATTGGCGCCAATTCAGGTGACAACGGGGTCAATTCACATTTTCGAAATGGCCTCATTTTTTTTATGACCCCCTAAAATCAGTGTCTTTTTTTTTTTTTTTTACATGGACTTTAGTTGAATAAAGAAAAATTGAATTCAAGATGTTATTTTAAAAATCTGAGAACAAAGTTTTAAAAAAATTGAAGAAAAAATATTTTCAACCATCTTTATTATCAGTTATTTAAAACAAATTTTTAACAACTTACATGACTGGTCACCATATTTGGTGTTCTCATAGCGGGAAAATAAGTTTACATTTCTCAGGATAACTAAAATCGCCTTGCAAACACCCTTTTCATTTCAGTTTTAACGACTTACAAGAGAGACATTTGTGATATCAATATTTACTTTCTCTTCAATCGGTAAGAGAATGAAGCACAATGATTTTTGGTGGGAATGACGTGACTGGTTACTTTTCTAAACACTAAAAAAATATAAGATTGGAAACAGAATTAATTAGATTGACATTGCAGATTGCGAAATAAAGTTTCTCTCAAATACGAGAGAAATTTGAATTTTTATTGGTAATTTAGATGACATTACACTACGACGCAAAAATACGAATTTAGAAAAATTCGATAGCTAGTAAAAGTCAATTGGGCCATTCTGGGGTGGGGATTTGGGAGCTAAGCCCCCTTCTCTATATTTTTAAATAACTTAATGGTAGGGTCCAGATAAAAATTATAATACTGACTATATAACAATATCAGGGCCGTACTTTATTTTGTTTTCGTCAAGTTTGGCGTCTTTTTCATCATTCTATGCTCTTTTTAGCAAATCTCATGTAGTTACCTATGCATAAATCCCACATATTCACAGCGGGGGGGGGGGGGGTGCCTACAAAACATCCCATGACGTAAAAAATAAAATTCATATCATAATCCATAAAGTCTGTTCATATGAACATTTCATGATTTATGGGGTGGGAGGATGAATCCAGAAAACAAACTTACAAATGAAACACGAAGATAAAATTAAAACGAAACAATATTAGTAGGAGCCGTCCATCTTTCAAAATAATAATTCTCGTCTGGTGAGTGTCAAAATTCTTCTGCCTTGTTTTGTTTTTTTGGGAGGGGGAAAAACTCTTTTTTATTGGTTTTGAATAAAAAAAAAAACAAACACAGCTGTTTTCGCAGAAATCAAAATGTACCAAAAGTATTTTGGAAATTTCAAACTTAAGCAAGAAGAGTACAAGGCAGCGTCTGCGTTCTCTCTGAAGAGAACCGAGGACGATGGACGCTCAAGCAGCTTAACGAGTTCTTTTCACAAAAAATGCAATCAACAAGCATCCGCATAAAATGGCAATACATATCTTAATATATATTTCAAGAAAAAATATTTAAAAAAAGGATTTGAAAATATATTTAAAAGAAATAAACGATATAACAAATCTTAACTCGCCATTTTACACATAGGAATTAAAAAGCCTTGATTCCAGCAAGAGACTTTTTTTTTTAGTTTTACTCTTCTTCACTGCTGTATTGACTTTTTTTTAGGTAAAGGAATTTTTTGTTAAATTACAGAACTCTTTCTTTTCATCTCATGTTAATTATTCAAAAAAAGTAACGACAAGAACAGTTACTAAAAAATAAATAATTGGTTATCAAAAATAAAATCTTTTTAGCTAGATAAACGAAAACTATTTTTAAAAAACTGAATATTTATTTACATACCTTTGTCTTTTTTAGCCATTTAGTAAGTCCAAAATTCTATTGTCAATAACTCCAAAAACGGTAGATTTTATCAAAATTTCTTTGTTATTTTCGAATTAAACATGTACATTTTCACCTAAATATAACTATTTGGGAAATTTTTATTAGATACTTAGCGCAAGGCTTAAAAAGCAAATTACCCAAAAATTCTAACATTTATCCTTCCAAGAAGGAAAAAAGAAAACTCAACTCTATATCGCTACTTCCTCTGCTCAAAGTTTCAGCCTCTTACGTGACAACGCATGCGCAATCGAATAAGAGGTTCAGTTTATAAGGAAATGTGGGAAAGATAATGGTTAATCCTAGTCACTTGAACAGGTTAAGATTGTAGTGATTGAGGAAGCATTCTCTTGGGAGTCAGTTTCACAAAATAGTGGTTCATGGGAAGAAGCTTTTTGAATGGAACTTACTTCTCTGACTAATGGAATACAAAAGGAATGATTTGCTTCAGTGTATGTAGCATAGCAGGTCTTAGCTGTGAAGATTAGAATTGAGTAGAACTTAGGAATAGAGTTTATCTGAATATTTCCCATGGAAATAGCAATAGAGTAGTAAGAGGCTTGCACCATTTTGTCTGTGGGAAAGGGGTTGTAGGGTGGAAAATTCAAGTAGTGGTTTGTGCAAAGAGACTGAGTAGAATTTACATCTCACCAATGGAATACGAAGGGAATAAATGGTGGTTTGTTACAATGTGTGCATTATGGCAGGTCTTTGCCATGAAGATTAGAAATGGTGGAACTAAGGAATGTAGGTCATCTGAACCCTTTCCATGGAAATAGAAACAGAGCAATCAAGAGGCTTTCAATCTTTCTTCTGTGGGAAAGGAGCTGTAGGGTGGAAAATAATTCATCATCCACAAGTCTGTGTAGATGCTTCTGGAAAGTGAAAACTGGGCAACTTGATTCGGATATGGCAGCATATTTTGGCCTGATTTCAAAGTAGCAGGAGGAGTCAGGACTTTACCTGAGTAGTACAGGGAATTTTTCTGTATTTTCAGAATCTTTATATATGAGTTCCACTTGAGGTCTGGGGTGGATTAAGTCGCAACAGGCGTTCAATGAAAGGAGCCTGCTTCAGAGAATACCTGTTCATTCCAATAGAGGAAAATTCAGACTCTGCTCAGGGATGATGGAATGGTATTAGTCTGGCTTTTGAGCTATTGAATGTGACAAGCTAGTTTCCCCCCCAGTTTTGAGTTGTTAAAGCTAAGTCAAACAAGGCACTGGTAATCTAGAATTTTGGAAGAGCATCCATATACTGTTGTATCATCTGCATAGATATACACAAAAGATTGGAGTATACTCTTGGGCAGATCATTAATGTAAAGCAGAGAGTTGAACTAAGAAGTAATTCTTGGGAGATGCCTGCAGTGATCTTATGGGCCTCAGAGGACTGGTCATTAATAACTTTCTGGACCTATCCATTGAGAAAACTCTTCCAGTGATTCCATAGCAACCTTCTACAATGTGAAAGTGTCTAATATATCTAATGTGATCATCCTTGTGATCTATTTATTGTTTAATACCTTTTTTCTCTCAGAGGTAGAAGATAGAAATTTCAATCCATTCTTACAATTAAGACTTTCTTTTCAAGACAAAGGAAAAAAAAACAGATAATTGCAAGTTGTACTTTCTTTTTGTTCTTGTTGTTGACAAAAACCTTAAATTCCAAGTTTTTGTTTAACAGTTAAAATTTTAGATTATTTTTTTCCAAATTATTGCGGTAAATTATTAAGCAAAGGCCTTAAGTTTTAAATTTAAAAGAAAAAATATGTAATCCAAGAACTTGAACATTGAAGAGCTGATACTCTGTTCATTACACACTGTCTGTATGACTTTGCATACTTGTATATAATGTGCATGTGTTGTGCATGAGTGAATTGTGTATTTGTGCCATTTAATCTTAACAGAAGCACACATATACATGCACAACTTGACTGAATTTGAAAAGACAATAGAATAATAAATTCATTTCTCACACAGTTTGGACATCGCCTGATGAACAATAAAATCATAAAGATGAAGACAAGAAGAGAAAAACTAATCAACAGCTTCATATTCGTCAAAGTATCCCTTTTTTACATATGTGTATGGCTGGAAAATAAAAATAAAATAAAATAATGAATAGCCATAACCAGCTTTTCTCTCTCTTACTTTCAGTGAAAGAGCTTTTCGAAAATCTTTCACTCTTTCTATCTATTGATATAATTATGTTCATGTCTACTGATATCGGTCTATTCATATGTATTTCAATCAATTCATATCTATCATATATCACTATCAGTCTATTTAATCCTTTGGTGCCTGTCACATTAACCATTGCCATTGGTCAACCCTAGCTGAGAACCGTGATGCCTGGCGTCTCACCACCAACCATGCTGTCACCTTCTTTGAAAATACGTGCAGGACCGCTCTTGGGAACAAGAGGCAGAGGAGGAAGTACTGCAATGCTATGCCATCGATCCCAGGTTGGACTTTCAGCTGCAACTGCTGTGACTGTGTATGCCTGTCTTGCATTGGACTTATCAGTCACAAACGTGTCTACAATTGACGTGTATAGACTCCCTCTTGATCTTTGTTTTGTGAAGCCAAGCCATGATGATGATGATCAGCCTATTCATATTGATCAACTTGATGAGCCACAAAGATTCAGGTTATTACCAATGACAATAAAATGAATTTAGGTTAAACTATTAAAATTAATGCTTTTGGGTATATATGACCAATTCCTAAAGATACTGGAAAAATGATTGATTCCCCATATCACTCCAGAAAGTACCTGATTTCTGCCATGATCTTATCTTTACAAGAGTCAGCAGAGACCAATAATGGATTATTTCTGTCACATTTGATCTGGAGCTGCTTAATACTCACTTTCCAGCCTTGACAAAGTTCAAAAGTGTCTGCTCGGCCTTGTGGGTGATGAATTGTTTTACACTCTACAACTCCTTTTACACAGACAAAACGTTGCTTGCCTCTCACTGTTTCATTGTTATTTCTATGATAGATGTTTGGGCAAACTATGTTCTTTAGTTCTACCAGTCCAGATCTTCACAACCACCATGCCCCGTACACACAGTCAATTCAATCCCTTCATATTCCATTAGTAAGGAGGAAATTCCATTCAGACAGCTTCTAAACCAGAAGTGTTACTTTGTTTAATAAACTCCTGAGAAAATGCTTTCCCAATCACTACAATTTTAACCTCTTCAAATCAAGATCAACATCTATCCTACATATCCTTCTGCACTTCTTACTTCCTCTCTTTATGTCCTTACAACCAACTCATTCAGTAACCCTTGAATTTGAGTGGCTCTTAGGCCTTGCATTAGGGAAACAATAGCATTAAATGGCCATAAGAATTTACTGAAATTTTGGGAAATTATTCAGTAATAAATAAAAATATATTCTTTTTAAATTGTTGAAATGGGCTATCATAGGATCAACAAACAAACTATACTAGGTATGTCCAATTTTGACCTTTTTAGCGTTTTTTTTTTAGTTGTTTTTTTGTCAGTTGAAAGACACATTAATTTCGAAATTCTTGTAAAAATTAACTACTTGTTGGATTTTAATGAAAACTTCAGAACTTATTCAGAAATGAATGAACTTATTTTAGAAATGTTTGTCTCTTTGAAAGTCATGGTATAAATATTTTTTTTTTATATCTGTTACCCCCCTCGAACTTAATTTTATGAAAACACAAAAAAAAATTTATTTGCAACCTCAATTTTTTTTTTTAATTAAATGCACAAAACTCTGAAAAATCTAAATCATCGATTTTTTTGTTAAAAAAATGTCCGAAATTGTCCAAACTTTTACCTCAATTGTAAAAATACAAAACCCAATAAAACTAAGACAATATTTAATTAAGAAAGTTTTTAATGGCTTTTCTGAATAATATATACGAAGGTAATTATTATCTGAAAGAAAAAAAATTTTTTGATGAACAATAAATTTTTACATTAATTTTCTTTTTTTTTTCAATTTTAAATACACAATATGACAAAAGGTTGTTATATATTTATACATTAAGTTCTTTCTGCAACCTTATGGAAATGATATATTATGTTCTCTACTTTTTAAAGATCATAAATTTGAAAGCTTATTAAAATCTGACAACCATAATTATTTTAAAAATAATTTTTAATATTCCAAAATTGTATTTAAAATCGTCTACAACGAAAGTACGGATGCACATTGTTGAAATAATGTCACATGAGTAGTTTCCTTTGATAGAAGCAAGTTTTTTTTTTTACTTCAGAAATGGCTTTGTAACAAGAAAACAACGCTTGTCAAGTTTTCTGAATATCGTCGTATTATTTTCAATTTTTTTCTTTTTCTATTCAAATATAATCGAATAGTGGGATAAAAGAAAATATCGACTATTTACAATTACAAAAAAAAAAAACGCGCTTGGAAGTCCACCCAAATTTTCAAGTTTGAAATCGAATGCATAAATTCATTGTACATTACTTTGGAATTATTATCCACACGACAAATTATCAATTAAAACGATTTTTGGAGTTTAAATTTTCTGGAGTTAGCTCGCTACTACTCAAACTAAAAAAATACTTGTCGAGTCAAAACAAAACCAACATAGCTGCTATTAGCATGTTAATTTTATTAATAAATAAAATAAAACTCATATTACTGCCATATAATTATTAATAAATAGAAAAAAATCTGCCTTAATAAAAAAGAAATAAAATCTCATTTCATTAAGTTAACCCGTTTCAATTAATGGTGTTTCATGTAATTTTTATATTCTCAGAAAAATATTTCATGACTGAAATAATAAACCTCAATTTAAAAAAATGTATTTTTTTTACTGTTTTATTTTTACTTGTAAAATTTGATTTTCTTTCATAATTTAAATGTTATTTTCAGTGCAGAATTCATGCTCAAACGTAATGTAAAAAAAAAAAAAAAAATTTGAAAGTGAATTTTTAAAAAAAAAATCTACTAACCAGATTCACTTAAAATTAGAACGAATTATATCACTTTGGCGGTACCGTACAATAAATTTCAGTACCGTAAGTTGTGAATATATTGACGTACATCAATCAACGCCTGTCAGAATAGACTACCCTGGTGGGAAATATCTCTCTTAAAAAAATTTCTGCTAAAAATGTAAGTAATGTTTCTTTCAAATTACATTAAGTATACTTTAATCATTCTAAATTTCCTAAGATAACAAAAGAAAAAGGTGTAATTTATTTTTCATGATTTTTTAACTAACAAACTATGATCTTTCCGACAGAAATGTCGATAAGTTCGATTTTACGAAATTTTTTGACTCGAAAAAAAAACAAGATTTTTAATAAAATTTTTAACATTTATAGGAAGGATTAAAAAATCTGAAAAAATATTCAGAAAATACTTTGGTCTTTCCTCTTTAATAACAACATAAATATTTAAACCTTAAAAATTGTTTTATCAATTTGGGGACCTTTTGTCGTCAAGGTATACCACTTTTTAGCGAAATATTGGACATACCTAAACTATACATACACACACAATTTGAATGAAATTGAAATAAACACCTGTTTTGCAAAGGCTAATCTTTCTTTCTATCTGGGAAGTGCGAGTAACATGGAAAAATAAACATTTTTACCAAAATTTTCTAAAAAAAATTTCAAAAATAATTTAATTTATTTGTGAATATATCCTGAATATTTCATTAGAATCCAACGATTATTTGATTTTTGCAAGAATTTCCAAAACAATGTGTTTTTAACTGGAAAAAATGCACCAAAACACTAATCATAATTAAACTGCTGAGATAAACAAAACAAAGTGGAGGTACCTACGTTGGTACTTCCATTTTTTGTTGAAAAACAACATAGCATGAAGAAAAGAAAAGTTTATCATCAAAATGTTTGAGGAAAAAAGGACAGTATTTACATTAGTCGGACTATTGTCCTCATCTTTGTTGCCATTTTTGTCACAACGTTTCGCCCGTTGTACGCTCCGGCCTTCTTCAGGTGGTTGGAATTTCGAACCGAACCCTTTATTTCGATCACTGGGGTAGACTGTTCTAGTTCCACGAGCCATGTTCGATGGATGTCAGTTATCAGTCCTCAAGGACACATGGCACAGTGGATAAAGGCGTTGGTTAGATCCAGTGACAGACCCAAAGAGTGCGAGTTCAATACCCGGTTCAGGCAGTGGAAAACTTTCAGAGGGAAAATTAGCAGGAGATAACCGATAACTGACATCCATCAAACATGGCTCGTGGAACTAGAACAGTCTACCCCAGTGATCGAAATAAAGGGTTCGGTTCAAAATTCCAACCACCTGAAGAAGGCCGGAGCGTACAACGGCCGAAACGTTGTGACAAAAATGGCGACAAAGATGAGGACAGTAGTCCGACTAATGTAAATACTGTACATAATACCTCATCTCAGAAATATTGACAGGAAAAAAGGACCAAAGTATTTTTTATTATTCCATTAAATTTTTTAATCCTTTCTAGCACGTTCAAAATTTTGGTAAATATCTTGCTTTTTTACATCAGTGGTCAAAGTAATTAATATTTAATAATGATTAGTGTTTTTGCGCCCTTTTTTCAGGTGAAAAACACATTGATTTGGAAATTCTTGCAAAAATCAAATAATTGTCAGATTTTAATGAAACTTTCAAGACTTATTAAATATGAATGAAATTATTTTTGATTTTTTTTTAGAAAATCTTAGAAGTATTTTTTTAAATGTTACCCCCATTTACTTAATTTCATGAAATTTCGAGCAATTAAATTGCAATCTCAAAATTTGTTTTATTAGTTAAAAGCAGAACTCCTTGGAGAATTTAAAATCAGTTTTTTTGTTTGTTTTTTCAAACAGGACTCCCAGTTACCAAAAATCTGCTCGGAATCATAAAATAAAAAATGCAATAAATTATGACATTATTTAATTAGAAAAGCTTTTAATTGATTTTATAAAGATTTAGTAAAAACACTATTCTCTTTTTTTTTTTTTTTCGATGGATAATGAATTTTTACAATAACTGTTTTCATTTTTAAAAATTTTAATTATAATAATTTAAATTGTATAAATTCTCCATAGCTTCAATCCGGTTAGGTTAAGCGAAAACTATATTTACAAATCAAAAATTGAAAAGCTTAATAAAAGTTGTTTATCTCCAATATTTTAAAAATAATTTAAATTTTTTTAGTGTATGGATGTCCGTTTTAAGAGTTGTCCTCCCTGAAAAATCTGGCCGTCTGCAATTCTTTCATTTTCATTTCTGTGTTTCATCATGTTTACACTTTACAAATCATCCCTTCAAAATTTTAAACTTTAAAATTTAAAGTAATTCTTACTTTTTTTTTTTAAATTCCTATTTCATTAAATATTTTATTTATTTATTTTAATGTGGGATATATTTTAAGTATTATTTTTGTTAGTAATTTTTTACTTTTTTTAAGTTTATTCTTTTTGTGAAATTTATTTTGGTAAAAATGTAAGGCTATAAATAAATATATAAGTAACTAAAATTCAATAAAATATTATACAATTACTGAAAATATGTTAACTTTAAAAAATTACTAGGTAGTTTAAAATAAAAGAAAATGAAGTGTTCACTTAGATTTTGTAAATTTATGTCAATTTCTGGTCAACCATACTTAGCTTTTCAACACCTTAGGCTGCCAATCAATCAATTTAACATGTCAGAAAAACAGGACCCTGTGGTTAAGAAATGCTTGTATCAGGCTTCAGTAATTTTTCATCTTGTGAATTGCAGAAAAGATTCAATTTATTTCAGGATAAAGTAATATTCCACTTATGATGATGGAAGGCATTCAAATTCAGAAGGAAAAAAAAAGTCTGTTTTTGGATTGTTTATCGGGGTGAGCGTAAACACTTAGAAATAGCGCACCCGAGTCGCCCACATTTGGGGCGATCACAAAGGTCAACCCAACCGGAGTGCAATGGAAGGGCCTCACTCTGGGAGAACAGCCTAGCTGATCACCGTTAACTCCTGTGCCAGGTAAGTATGGATATTTACCCGAGTCAGGTTGTGACACAAGGTCAGTTTTTAATGTGGGGACCCAAGTGTTTTCACTCAGGCTGCTGGTCTTAGCTGGTCATAGCTGGTCCAAACTGGTCAGAGACAGTCCAAGCTAATCATAGCCACGATGCCACCAGAACACAGGGGCAGGGCCCTGTGGCAGGTAAGGATATTTACTTATTTATTTAATTTATTAATGCCATTTTTTTCTCATTAATTTTAATAAATAATTACAATTCTGTTCACTCAATAAGAAGAAGAAAATGTGGTAATAAAAGTAAAAAATCATAACTTTTTTTAGAAACAAACTAAACAGAGCGTAAAAAGTGAAATCGTTTCTAAAGAATAACAAAACAACTGTTTGCTTTTTTTTTTTTTCAAGAACATTGAATAAACTTTTAACAAGAAAATATTGAATAATAAACTTAAAACTTTGAACAGAAAAATGTTGAATCAATGTCACTAAGCTAACTTTTTTTTTTTTTACTATACTTTTTCAAAAATTTTCTTCCAAGAAGACGATTCTGGAAAAATGACTTGACGAATTATTTTCATTCACACTCAACAACATTATGAAGAGAAATAAATACCTAATTAAATATTTAGAATTTAATTTTAATTATCATTAAATTTATATTTAAAAACATTCTTCTTCTTAAATGTTTTTAATTTTACGTTAATAATTGTAGTTAAACTAAACTAAAATAGTTTTCAAATGTTTAAAATAAAAAACAAAATACTCATAAAAAAAATTAAATCTTATTAATGAATAATTCTTATGAATATCAAAGAAAAATATTAATATTTTGTGGCCAATGACAAATGCAAATTATTTCAATTTTAAATTTTGCAATAAAAACAGAGGCGTGCAAAAAAAAAAAAAAAAAAAAAAAGTCTTTGGAAAATAAAAATCTCATGGAAGAAGCGAAGCATTTTTTTTTCAGAAGAATCTAATAAAATTTAAATGAAAAATGTTAAACAAACTTAAAGAGGAAAATATTTAATAAACTTTATTAATAGAAGAAGACCAACCATTTTTTTTTTTAGTGAATGAATTACATCCGCCCAAAGATTTGTTTTTACAATCTACACAAAAATATAGCAACTTAAAATAAATCTTACTTACCTCAATTAAATTAGGTAAATGATAATCCAAATGTAAGGACAAATTTCTTCGAATTTAAACTTTAAATTCAAAACACTGACTTAGCTACCTTAAGTTAAACTCAAACTAAAAAATAATACCCATGATTAAAAGAAAAAAAAAATCGCCTTCCATTTCTTCTCCGCTTTTTGTTCGTTATGACTTGGCGTCTCATAAAGGACGCCGACATGGATTTGAATTTTAAATTCTTTTCTCAAAGGAAAAAATATTGTAAAAGTAAATCAGTTACTAATATTTTAAATTTAATCTTCAATAAATTAACAGTTGGAAGTTCAACGAAAAGCAATTTTGATTTTGTAAATGTTTTCTTACTACACACCAACAGTGGGTTCATATTATTATTATGAATTTTTTTTTTTTTAAATGGCTTGCAAAAAATATGGGCAAACTCAAACATGGACCTTCGCGCCTGCAAAAGACGGTTTTTTCATTGACACCTCTATTATTTTAATTAAGGCAAGGGAGTAAATGGATAGCGGCTCGGATTGAGGAATCGGAGAGCCGAGTTCGAACTCGAGTCGAATCTATTAGATTCACTTACGTGCTAGCAGCTAAATAATGCCTTTGGGGAAGGTATGAATCATCCCTTTCTTCTCTCCCGAGCTATGGGTAAATAGCAGGACAAGACCGGGTTCTATAGCCTTGGATAGCAATTGGTCTACCGCAGAAAGAAATGGCAACTCACTGTGGGAAATGAAATCTGCCTCGTCAGTCATGTATCGAAAGATACATGACTGACGAGGCAGATTTTCGATACATGATTGACTAAACTTGTATCACTTATGGCACATAACTGACTGAATGTTTATAAGAGTATAAAAAAACCATAAAAATATTTACCTTTTATAAAGATTTATTTTTTACCATTTTAAACAAATAAATGTGAAAAGAAGTCTTTTTAAAAAAATTACAAAATTATCATAATAAACCATCTACAATGCAATAAGTTTTAATTTACCTACCTTTTAACTCCCTTGGCAATGTTTTTTTTTAAGCAATGATTAGAATTGTAATAAAACCCAAACATATGAAATTGAATTTATATATTTTCATTGTTCTTTGAGAATTTACAAGGACACTATTTATTTATTAGATTGCTTATTTACGAAAAATTGCAACATTCTTAAAATGTGAACCAACTACAATGTAATAATGAATGCTTCTCATTTATCAATTTATAAAGAAATGAATATTAAAATATATATTTTTTAATTTGTGTGCATTTAAGTTTGGTTTGTCAGACAGATGGGAGCTGACCTTAGAGGGGAAAAAGAAGTAAAAGAAAGTAGAAGACTTTCAGTTTTTACAGGCGAATGATTGTAAGCTGCTTCTGGGAACTGAACAAAGAAAAACTCAAAGCCGCCACCGCCGCTGCCACCATTGCTGAAAGAGAAAAAGAAGAAACAGAAGAAAAAGATCGGGAAGACGCATGAAGAAAGTTTATGCAAGAAGTTTTTGCAAATTTAGAAAGATATACGATTATCTTTCTATAGTTGTTTATGAAAGTTTGTAAAAAAATTACAGCTATTAACCTTGATTTTGAACGTTTTGTGAAAATATGAGATTTATCCCACTTTTGAATCTTAGTTTTTAAAACTGAACTGTTGTCTAAAAGAAACCTAGCAGCGCCTGTAAATCGGCAACCATCACAATTCCTTTCGACATGTATAATCGTAATTCTACACTTCTGTGCAAACACCATCTAAAAGTGGATCACTACGAGATTTTGTTAAACTCTTTGCAAAAGTCATATTCTTGTACAAAACCAGCTCCACACATATTTTCCAAGAATTCGCTTGCTAATTGGTTCGTAAGCAATCAAGTAGGCGTTGCCATCCACCGACGTACATCTATTTTTCATCTCGTGATTGAGTTAAATATTTTGGCGCTAATTTTCTGAAGCCTATCACATGTCCAACCAAGTAAATAAATTCAGAACACAAACTCATTTCGCTAGTGAGCATCGTGACCACAAACTAATTGCTAAACAAATCCACATCACTTTAACATCTGAAGTTCTTAAAGTTATCTTTTAACATAATCCAAACCTTCAGTCATCACTCACTCATCTTCATATTCAACTTTGTTTATTACAGAGCAAAGAATTGCTTATCACTTCAAGTTCTCAATCACACAACATTATTTCTCATCTGAATTTGCTCAAACAATTCAACTTTTCCCACAACTAAATTTATTCCAAATTACATTGCACAAAACTGTTTAAATTCCACGTAAACAGATTAATACTTTCACTGACTTTGTGAACTTTTCATCACAACTTCAACATAAAATCTTTCACTTAAACTCACAAAGTACATTCCAAACATCTCAAAAAGAGTTTATACAAAGATTTAAACAAACACCTATTTTTAACATATCCTGTCTTCATCAGCCACCGACCGGGGGGGGGGGTGATCTTTTTTTTTTCCTTTTAAGCTTATCACCCCAAGCAAGGCTGGAAGCCACTAGCATGCAAGGGGTTACAGAAGGTTTGGAGGAAGAGCAGATAGGAGTGGTAAAGGAGAGGATGTGGAGAAAGATAGTGGATCGATCAAGGCAAAGGAGTTACAGAAGATTTGGAGCAAGAGCAGATAGGAGTGTTAGAGGAAAGAATGTGGAGAAGGATAGTGGATAGATCAAGGCAACTGGAGATGTTGATTGACATTACACTTAAATAGTTGGAGATTATATTTGTCAGGGACACAGGAATAAGGTAGGGAGTTCCACAGGCGAGATGTGCGAGACATGAAGCTATTGGAGTAGAAGAGACGTCTACATCTAATGGTGAAGGGGTGGGAACGGGATGCCAGCCTCGTAGGACATTTAAATTCATGAGGCCTGGGAACCAGCGAAAGCAGCTCATCAGAGCAAGTGAAAGTATTTGTAAAAAAGACAGAGTGAGGCAACGGCGCGTCTGTGAGAGAGTGACTGCAGATGAGATGACAGATCAGGGCCAATTACATTGCATATCTGTCTCTGGATCTTATCAAGAACCCTGGGGCAAACAGCAGGAGCTCCAGACCATATATGGCAGCAATAATCCATGCAAGGGCGAATGGTTGATTTATAGATTTGGAGGATCGATTCCGGGGAGAAAAATTTCCTGGCTTGGCACAGGGAGCCAACTTTCCTTGCGGTGGATGAAGCAATTGACTTGATGTATTTGTTCTATCTCAGATCAGCGGACAGCGTGAGATCGAGCAGCGGCAGAAAGGAGCTCTCGAGAAGTTGATCTTCAGACATTCTAATGAGATGCAGGGATGGATCCCTGTGGTGGTTAATAAAGAGCAGTTTTTTTTTAGAGGCGTTAAAGTTAACCAACCATTTCTTGCCCCAGTTCACAACTAATTGTAGGTCCTTTTTGAGTTGAACTGCCAGGTTAACTTTGTCAGCATCACTAGATTTGTTTTTGAGGCAGGAGTAAATTGTGGTGTCATCCGCATAGATGCTGACTTGGGAATCTATGGTGTCAGGAAGATTGTTTATGAATATGAGGAACAGAGTAGGGCCTAGGATGGAGCCTTGAGGAACACCTGCGTTAGTGGGATAGGAGCTGGAGATGAATCCATTGAGAATGACCTTCAATTCACGGTTTGACAGGAATGATTGTATTAGGTCAAACAATCGATCTGTAATACCATAACCCTGAAGCTTGCGAAGAAGGCCAGCATGCCAAACTATCAAACACTTTGGAGATGTCTAGGGCCATGGCATGAGCTTCACCGTTATTATGAATAGCTTGGTAGACAAATTCAGTGATGGCCATAAGCACATCGGCTGTAGATTGGGTAAAGTGGAAACCATACTGCTTGTCTGAGAGCAGATCATGGGATATTAGGTTATTACTCACTTCGGTGTTCATAAAGGCTTCGAAGACTTTGCCGAAGAGGGGTAGGAGACTGATAGGACGGTAATTAGAAGGGTCGGAGGGGTCACCAGAGTTCTTAAAGACAGGAACAATGGACGAGGACTTCCAGCAGTCAGGAAAACAAGACTCCTTGAGGCAGTAATTGTATAATTTAGAGAAGGCAGGTGTCAGTTCAGGCGCGCATTTCTTCAGGACAATGCCTGGTATCCCATCCCCACCAGTAGCTTTGTGGTGATCTAAGTTAGAGATAATGCCCAATACCAATGACGGGGATATGTGCAATCCACTCAAAAGGGCCTCAGTTCTGGGAGGGAAATCGGCCATGGGTACCCCGGAAGAGTCAAACGTTGAATTGGAAGAAAACTTCCGAGCAAAGCATTCAGCCTTGTCGGTGGAGGTGATCAGGACCTCAAATTGATTGAACAGGAGAGGAATGGAGGGTTTGCTATTGTTCAGAACGCTCTTGCAGAGCCGCCAATAATCCTTGGCGCCGAATTTGCAAGATGCAATACATTCCTTCATCCGAGCAGCAAATAGTGACTTAGCTTCGTTGAAGACACGCTTACACTCGTTACGGGCAGAGGCAAATAGGCGTCTATTGCAGTCAGACATATTGCTACGAAATAGGTGGAAGAAGTGGTTCCTATGGGCAATAGCGGCTGAGTAAGCAGCTGAGAACCAAGGGGAGGACCGCGGTTTGACCTTAAATTTCCTTGACGGGATGAAAGTGTCAATTCCAGCTTTAACCCAGGAAGAGACCTCTGAAGCACATTCTTGAATGGGGAGCTTAAATACAGCATCCCAGGGGACATCGCGGAGGAAATCACGAAACGAGTCCCAGTCAGCTCGTTGGTAGCAGAATGAGATTCTGGTGGTAGGAGACTCCTTGCAGAGGGTGGGGTTGAAGGAGATACTAACAGACACTACAGCATGATCGGAGTTACCGATAGGACAGAGCTGCGTGGCACTACAAGACTCAGGGATGGAGGTAAAACACAGGTTGAGGAGAGAGGCCTTACAGTCCCGGTTGTAAGCAAAACGTGTGGGGAAATCAATTATCTGTGTGAAGGATTGAAAGACTGAAAAGTTGAGAGTATGAATGCCTGCGAGTTCGGTAGTAGCATTTTTACGCCACTTGTTGTGATGGGCGTTAAAATCGCAAAAGATAGCTTACAGCATTGAGAAGAGATAGCTGGAGACACAAGTTCGAATGGTCCGGCTATTCAAGAGAGCACTCTCTAGCCAGAGGGAGATGGTCCTTGACGTAGACACCAAGGCCATGCATGTGGGTTAGAGAGTCTTCTCTGAGGAGAGGAAGGTTTCCAGGGATTGAGAGATCAGAGGAAGGGATAGAGGAGTCAAGATTGGTCTCACACAGGGCTAGTATATCCGGGCACTTTGCAATGAGGAAAGATTGCACACTGTAGAAGTTGGTTCTAATGCCACGGATGTTGGAGAAGGAAATGTTTAAAGGTTTAGGTGATTTTTCCAAAAGGTGATTTAAAGATACAAAGATTTAAGCAAACACCTAGATATAAACATAGATTTCATTTCCAAATCTGAATTCACTCCAGCATAAATCGTATTTTCTTCTGCTATATAAATGAAAATTTGTTTGTTGTTATATAATATTGTTTTGTGTTATTTCTCATTTATGTTCATTGCTCTGTAATACATTGAAGAAGTAATTAAATATGTTGAGGATTTACGTTACTTTGAACAGGCAACCAAATTCACTTTATCAATTGTAGCTAATCCCGACATACCTCTATAGATGATAACCCCAACGTTACCCTGAATAATAATCCTCTAGAATCTAACTCTCAGTTATTAAATTTTGAACTGAGATAATATAAAATGTAATGATGGAAGTAACTCTACAATTTGAAATTTGATGCTAGTTTATTTAGTATTAATTTTTATTCTTTATTATTAATTGCAATTCTTTGATGCTTATGAATTATTAAAGTTATTTTATTTAACTCACAAAAAAGAAACTTAAAAAATTAAAAAGAAATTAAATTATTTTAAGTAAAAAAAGTAATAAATAAAACAAATTATTTGACACACACTATGAAATGTATACACACTATATAAAGTAAGATGATTACATAGAAAAATTAAAAATATTTAGTGGAACAGAAAATAAAAACTTTGGAAATCACCACTTCCAGATTTAAAAAGAAGCCTGTTGAAACGTAGGGACGGCAGTGAAATGAAAGAATTGGCCAAAGCCAAAAATGTTTATATGTCAAGAAGTTTTTCCTAGGGGGGGGGGGGCTGTCTTGAAACACATGACCTTTTAACCATAATATCACTTACAATACGCCATACTAAAAAATATAACATTTTGACACACAAAGAAAATTATTTTTAATTATTGTAAAAAGTTTTGGTGTGATGATTTGTATTAAGCCTTTTAATTTTCTCTTAATAAATATAGTCTTCAATTAATTATAAGTAATATAAAACAATTTGAATATGATTTGAAATTCTAGAAAATTTCATGAAATTAATTTACGTGTTGGGGTTAATAGATTTAAAAAATATTTTTACCAAGATTTTCTAAAAATAAAAATTTAAAAAATAAATTCATGAATTTTCATTAAAATCTGAAAATTATTTGATTTTGCAAGAATTAATTAATGCGTCACGAAACAGCTACACGAAAGTGTCCAATACACAGTTGACAAAAAATAAAACAAGATTTTGGACCAAAATTTAGAATGTGTTAGAAAGGAAGAAAATTTATTTAAAAATAAATAAAAAAATACTTTTTTCTTTCCTCTTAATAAAAAACATTTTGAAGATAAAACTTTTTCATTAAGTTTGGAGCCTTTTATCATCATGCTATACTGTTTTTTTAGAGAATTATTGGAGGTGCCAAGATTTTCTAAAAAAAATTTCAGAAATAATTTCATTCATTTTTGAATACGTCCTGAAAGTTTCATTAAAATCTGACTATTTGATTTTTGAGAGAATTTCCAAATTAATGTGTGTTTCACTTCACCGACAAAAACACAAAAAACAAACCTTTATCATTGGTTTGACTGCTGACGTAAACAAAACAAGATTTTTAACCAAAATTTTAAACGTGCGAGAAAGGATTTAAAAATTTCAAAAAATAATACAAACAATACTTTGGTCTTTCCTCTTAACAGAAACGTTTTGATGACAAAACTTTGTTTTTATTAAGTTTGGGTCCTTTTTTCATCATGTTATGCTGTTTTTTCCGTGAAAAAGTAGAGTTACGAAGAGCAAAAGAAATTGTCGCAACTCCTGCATGAGGAAAAATAGGGACACACAAAGCCGTCGCAATTTCTACATCTTTTGCAACATTTAGCCGGAGAAGGTGATGAGGATGGTATGAAACGTCATATTTTTCTCCAGTGTTTGCCGTCTGCATATCACGCTGTTTTAGCTGCGGTGGGTGAAGAAGCTGCACTCGTCAAAAGCTGGCGAAAAGAGCAGATAATGTGGCAGACGTAACTTTGAGATGCACTGCTCCCATTTCTGACCTACAGACTCAAGAACCAGGTCCACTGGTTCGACTCCTAGAGGGAGGTTAGGATGGAAGACTCGGAGAGAAGGTTAGCATTCTCCACTCACAAAAGTAGAGGTCGCGCAAGTGCTAGTGTGGGGGCCAATTGCACTCACTAATTTATATTAGACATAATGCCACAAAATAATAACAACAAGAAGGAACAAGCCTTTTGAAGCTTGGAATACTGATAGTATGGAAAACCCCAAACTTGATGGTTCGATTTAACTCTTTTATCATACCTGAAATTGATTTTTTTTCTATTTCTACGCTTCAATATAAATAAGAATCATTATTAAAATTGGTATGTAAAATGAAATCCAAATCCACCATTTTGATGCTTGGAATTACTGATACTACACAAATCCGCAAACTTGATCGTTCGATTAAACGCACTAATTATATCTGAAATGATTGTAAATGACTTTTTCTATTTCTACGCTTTAAAATAAATCAGAATTTAGTAATAAAATGGATATGCAAAAATTTAATCCAAATACGCTACTTTGAGCCTTGGCAAATTGTTTTAGCAACGATCCTAACGATAAAAGCTAAACAGTCTTTTGTGTCAGAATCCTTATTGGCTGGTTAGTTGTTAATCTTAATTGGAGATTAGGTCTTTCAGGGTGACAGTAGTTGGCATCAAAATTAAGCTAGTTGGCTGGTGAAGTCAGTTGTAGAAATCTGCTACAGAGCACTCCATTTACTACTATTTACTGACTTGACACGTAAACTATACAAAAAAACCTTCTTGCCGGTAAGCCTTCATGTTTTTTTTTCTTTTTAGCTACTGATCATAAACACTAAAATAAATGTTAATTGATCTTGTTTCTTTTACTTCTCTTTATCTTATTTCACACACGTGACAATATCAGCCTATTTCTTTCCCAACATGAGCAGCAGCTACTTACAAAGTATTTATTTAAATATTAAGTGCACATTCATTAACTATAATAAACAAATCATTAGCCACATTAAATTTTAAAATTACAAAATGTTTATTTTTCTAATTATGATTTTTAAACATCAAGATATAAAAGAAAATTTCAAATAAATGGCAGAAAATATCAGGTGCTGAAAAGAAGAATTCATGTTCTGTTTCTTTAATTCTCAAAATCTGTTTGAAAATAGCAACAATATGAAATACTTCAAACACAAAAGTAAAGAAAAAACTCATTTATATCAGTCTACTCTAAGAATGTCATTAAGCTATAGGTAACAAGATGGTAAAGAGCATTACTTTTATGGCAAAATTAGCATCACCAATTTAGAGAGGTGATCTAAGCATGAAGGTAACAGGGTCATTAATATTGTTTAAATAATCAATACATTTTGAGGCCATCTTAAATTTTAATGCTATAAGATAGTATACTTTAGTTCCTCTATGTAGAAATTAATTTTTTACATTCCTTAACCACTTGATTAAGTGGCCTCAAATAAAGAAGATTGGAGTGGTAAAATTGCTTAACATTTGATTTGTTTAAACAAATCAAATGTTAAGCGAAAAAAACTAGGAAAGAAATATATAAATATTTGTGATAGCATTTTTTATATAAATGAAAACAGTGTTTAAAATTATGCTGTGAACAAATATACTTTTTAGAATTTTAGTTTTTTAAATGAAAATTTAATGCAAGTCAATGAAGGCGTTCTTGTGACCGAAATACAGAAACTTTAAGAAAATTTGTATGTAAATTTTGATGTAAATGTTTCCTTCCTCAGTTTTGACATGTGAGTGGTAAAAAGTACTTGGCAAATAATTTTCTGGGACTGTCTCCTGGGTGGGGGTCGTCTGCGTGGGACTTTCTGGGACTGTCTCCTGGGTGGGGGTCGTCTGCGTGGGACTTTCTTGAACATAGAAAGCTAATGTCTCAACTAATTTTTTTTACCAGTGCTCATATTACTGATTAATTAAATTTTCATATTTTCCAGTGATGCTCTCTGTCTATTATTTCAACCTAATTCCATAGAGGGCAGTGATCTCACTTTTCCATTTGTGATCAGCTAGGCCTGATATTTCTATTTCCCCTTGTGTTACTGCTTTACAATGTTCTTGCAATTTTACCTTAAGAGGACGATGACTTTCTCCTTTGTATTTCTTAGTACAGCTGCATGGGATGGCATACACATAGTCCTTTGCCATATTCTCTGCTACAGTGGGGAGGGTGTCTTTCTCTGAAGAGGTGTCTGTGAAGTGTTGAACCCCCTTTGAAAATTGTCCTGATATATGGACCTCAGATCCTTGGTATTTTCTTTGATAATCACTTTACATAGGGTAGGCAGACTGAAGCTGTTTTCTGATTGCTGTTACCCTCCTGTAACCTACCATCCCAATTTGTTGGAGTTGCTGTCATGTAACCAGGGTAATTGTTACATTGTAGGGTACTGCTTATACTGATCATTTCTTGTTTGTATGTTTCTGGGTTGCCACTTATGACTTTTGCTTGATGTTGTTAGCAGCGAACAATAGTTTGGTGAATGTTGGCTTGAGGTATATGGATGTCTTGAACCCCCTGCTCTGTTTGAGATATTAGTACAACTATGAAGGCGAGTTTATCATTTTCTCATTCCATTTTGAACTCTTTCGACTTACTGAGTTCGCATGGTCCAGTAGTAGCTAGATGTCCTCCTGGTGTGACCACAGTATGAAGGTGTCATCTGCATATCTCAGCCTTAGGCTTGTCTATAGTGGTGTTGATTCTAATGGAATTTCCTCAAAGTATTCCATATATAGGTTTATCACTGCTGGTGATAATGGCTAGCCCATTGCTAGGCCCTCATCCTGTCAATATATGTCTGATCTCATTCTGAAGTAGGTTGTTTGCATCCAGAAAGTCAGCATCTCCATCAGGTTATCTATTGGTATACTGGTCTGTTCTACTAGGGAATAGTCCAAGGCCAATCTGTCCCTAACTACCAAGAGTGCCTCCTTCGTGGGTACCTTGGTGAATAAACTCACCACGTCCAGGCTTACCCTCTGGTTGTATTGGATTGGAGCATCTTTAATTATTTCCATGAAGTGGGCAGAGTTCTGAACATATGATCATGTCTTTATGATTAATGAGTTGATTATATCTACTAGGAAGTAACTCGGAATATGGCACACAGAGCCTTGGCAGCTAACATTTGGCCTGAGCAGAATACCAGCTCTTTGAATCTTTTGGGAGATCATATATGTTAGGTCGCTTAGTGTAATGCTGTGACAACTGCCTGTATGTCTTAGGAGCGATGTGGTCCTTGTTCCTGATTACAATCTGTGACAGTTTGCATTCTGTTTTCATTTGCGGATCTTTCTTTACTGTAGCTGCCATTTGCAATGAGGTCTTCCAGTTTTTCTGCATATTCTTATTTGTCCATAACTATGGTTGCATTGTCTTTGTCAGTTGGTAGTATGATGATGTTTGATTTGGGTGGCTTAGCTTTCTCCAGCATCTGTCTCACTTTCCATCTTAGTTCATCCACCTGAGACTGAAGCAATTTCAAGGCTATTTCCTCGATTCAACCAATGATCAAGTATGGTATCCAGCTGATGGATGTGGCAAAGTTGAGACCCTTGTTTAGAACTGACTCCTCAGAGCTACTCAGCTGGTGTTGACTACTGCCTTTACTGATTGGTGAAGGACCTTGTATGTCACCTAATCTTTCAATCACAATTCCAATCACCTGATGAAGGCCGGAGCATACAATGGCCAACACATTGGGGATATAGAGATAACAATGTTATCAGTCCTGACCTGGCATCTAAGCTTCACTCACTTTCCCACCACCGTGACATTGCTTCTCGGTGCCTTTTCTATAAATATTTTCATGGTAATTCTTCTGATTTGCTTTTCTCTTTGGTACTTCAACTTTACAAATTTAAGTGCAGTACTAGATTGGCAGCAAGGTCTCATCGTTTTACAATTGAAATGGCTAGATGTAATGGTAAGTTATAATGGTAATGTTAACAGTTTATTCTCTTAGACTTCTTGCTTGCAACACTCTCTTCTGGCCTGTTGCTTTCTAGTCAATTTCGATGTTCAAAAATTTAAATGTCATGCTGATCATCATCATCTGTCTTGATTCCTGTTCTTCTATTGTTTTGTTACTTTAATGTTTCTTTTTTTCTCATATTTTGCACACTCTGTATCTCCTTGATTCTTAATAGCTTTCAAGCCTTGTTTGAGGTGAAATGAGTCAAAAAAGAAATCCTGGATGAAGGTATTCATTGGTGTTTTATAGTAGTTGTTTTCATGCCAGACAAAAAAACAAAAACAATTTTATAATAAAAACAAAAAAATTTTCTCCTTATGCAGGAAGTTTTATATTGATGTTTATTTGGTCCAATCAAAACTCAGGATAGCCAAAAAATTTTGAAGCAGATCTGGCAGTCACCAGGGACATCAATGTTCACAATTGGCCAGTGTTGCATTAATTGTGAGCACTGCTTCATGGACTGGATGTATTGCTTGGAACCTATGTGCAGAAAATGACTTCTTTTTATTTTGTTCTCTGCCTTCAAAGCATTCACATCCAGCTGACATGCAGACTGAATCAGAAAGCAATTGGATTGCAACAAAGCATAAGTCAATGTTGTGTGTCTCATTTTATCAAAGTTTTTTGTGATTTTCCTTTTGTGCATTCTAAACTTTTTCTCTCTGTATTGTATATGAAGGATACAAATGTAAAAGGCAGGAGAGAATCTATTTTTTTTTGTTTCTTCTGGGTATGTAAGGCATTGTTTACTCAGAACTGCTTGACCTGAACAGGACTAGCATTACCAAAGGTAGTGTAAAATTATAGCTGATTTAGATGCCAAAGCTCAATTGCTTGTAGCACTGTTAACGTATTGTATAAAGACTGTTGCATTTGGGATGAGGGATGTTAAACTTAACAGACTGGGCATTCTCTGATTAGCAGCTTTTGTGCAGAAAATTTTCCAGTATCAAAGGTTTTGAAATGCCAACCATTCTGCAAAATTTTAATGTATACCATTACATTAATCACAAAGGAATCTGATTTGTTTACACATGTTGTCAGTTATTGATGAAGAATGATGTTTGATTCTATTAAGAATTGTTTTATTTTTCCTTTTTGAGAAGACGGAAAAAAATATCTGTAGGGAAATGTTCGAAAATTTTATTACTCACTAAATAATTGAGAGCGTGAATGCTGTCCTTTTGCTATTAATTGGATCAAATAAATCTTGTGATTAGACAAGGCTATTTTCATACCTTTTTGTTTTTGTCAACTGATTGATTAAAATCATGACAAAAAGCATCAGTCTAATTTGAGAATTTGTTCACATAATATATTAGGTGTCTCTTGGGGAGCAATCATTAGTTTCTGAGAAGCATTTTTAATCATAGAAACTTGAATCACTGCATAACTGGGGTGAATTGCAACTTACACAGTATCTACCTTAAAAAATAGTTTTTTTTCTTTGCAGAGGATTTACCTAACTAAACCTGTTAATGCTTGGTGATAAAGATTTTTTGTTTGTTTTCCCTTAATTTTGGTATTTTTTTCTTCTTCTGAATCAGTCATTGTTATGGGATGTAGCAGATGTAAAGCTGTTGAATTTTAGTGAGTCATTCTAAATTTTATGAAATCACTGACAGGATTTTGATCCTGAAGCAAATAAAATAAATCAATGTAATAGTTTAATTAAACTATTTCAAAATCTTGTTTGAAAGGTAATTAATGTAATTCTTTTGATAATAATCAAAGGAATTGACATTTGACATTTGAGATAACCTTCACAAAATGACAAATACAAATATATTTTTTTTATTCACCTGATCATTTCAGCCAATAGACTATTAATTCAGATCATGGCAAATATTGTCTTTTGTAGTATTGTCTCAATCTGCTCTTTCTCCTCAATATATGTCATCTGTTAGTGCTGCCAAATGATGGAAAGTTAGCAAAGCAATATAATTGCAGATGCAGAAGTTCCAATGAGAGTGGCAGTCTCAGTACCTAGACCTGACAGTGGGTTTTTTTCCAGAGTTGTCTTTGGGCTGATTTTTGATCTGTCATTTTACATTTGTTCAGCTCTATTTGCTTGCTTCACCTCTTTTTAGACCTTCACACAGTAACAGCCTTGAGTGAAATTCATAACTCGAATCGTACTCTCCCCTATTGACATTCTTATTTAGTTCTGTCACTTTTGTACACATCTTTGAGACAAAGATGGGCCTGACTTTGCCTTCTCTTGCTGGACTCTATTGAATTCCATGTAGAGCACATGGCCCAAAGCAGGATGAAGAGATTGTCTATTACAAACTGCATTTTTGCCACTATGCTTTTTATTTTAATTGTTTATTTTACTATTGTTCATCCAATGCAAGTCCCAAGAGCCACTCAAAGAAAAGGGTTACTCAAGTTGCTAAAAGGATTTATAAGGAAGAAACTAAAGATGCATATTATGAAGATATGTACTATAGATAACAGTTAAGCCTCAATTTTAAGAAGAGGTTTGTGATCAGGAAAGCATCCTCGCAGCAGCCTCTTCTATAATGCAAATTCTGGAGATGAAACTGTTTGAGTGAACCTTCATCCTTATGAATGGAATATGAAGAGAGGATGTTGATTCAGTGTGCATGAATTGACTCCTCTTCATTCCCTTCATATTCCATTAGTCAGGAAGAAGTTCCATATTTTTGAGGTGGAAGGCATTGAGATGCCACTCTTATTTCAATTAGAATTTTCATGCCTTGTTTCTATAAAGCAGTGAGGCTGTGCAGATTGTAGCCTTTTTGAAAGTACATCATATCAAGGCTTTATCTGACATACTGATGAAAGATGAAAATATAAAGCATTATTAAATATTGTTACAATCCTTGGTTTGTTTTAGATTTAAAAAATATATCGCCAAATTTTAAGTTTATTTTTTTTTCACTAGTTTTGATTGTGGACAAGATATTTAAAATGCATGAATTATGGATAAACAAAAGCTGTTTTCTGGAGACAGTTTTTTTTTTTTTTTCTGTTATGCAGATTGAAAAGACCAATGTTATAAATGCTTGTAAAAAGCAATGAATCTGTTAATATGCTTGCAACCATGGTTGCTGCTCTAGCCAGGAGTTGTTTCAATTTACTCTCTCCTCCAAGCCACTCTTTACATCTTCCATTTTCTCAAATCAAATTTACATTTCTTAGTTTTTAGAAAATGCTGTTAATGGTTTCTCTGCCAACAAACAATATTTCGGGGATCAAACCAGGAAGATTTTATTTAATGATATAAAAAAGCAGTATCTCATTTCCTTGGGAGACACATATCAAGCTTCAGTCAGATTCTAATGAAATGATATGGAAACAAAAAAAAAAAGAAACAATTTTATTACATATTTTACAAACTTTTTAACCAATTTTTATATTTTAAATTGGTATATACACATTGAGGAGTTGCTAAGAAACCCAAAGCATGGTGTACTAATGAAAATTGGCTTGGATTGAGGAACTGGATAGCTGAGTTCAAATTCCATTCAAGTTCATTACATCCATTTACATGCTATACTCTTGGGGAAAAGTATGAATCCATCTCTACTGCTAGCTATGGTAAATAGGAGAACAGTTTGGACCCTATGGCTTTCATTGGCAGCATATCTAGGAGAAGCAAAACTCTAAATTCAGCCCAGTCTGGATAGGGTTGGGCTTCATGTTGTTTGCCCAGGAAATACCACTGCTGCTGTGGCTGCAGTAGATGTGGTACTCCTATGACCCTGAGAGGTTACAGGACTCATGATCCTTACAATATCTACATGGTTTTAAACTTGTTCATTTGAAAATGATTTGAGTTAGGATTTTATTATGAGGGAGATGCTGAAAAGGTTTCAGCCTGAACCATTTCCCAAAATATGCCCAATTTTATTTTTGATTTTTGAAGGGATTGATAACTTTTTGGTACTCCCTCATATCTTTATTTCTTGTTTTTTTTTTTACTTGATATTCTGATTGCTCTTTCTTATAAATTAATTATTCTTACAGATACCACTATTAATAATACTTTCATCATTTAATGATTAACAAGAATAAAACACTAATTATAGGGAAATTGTTTGAATAAGACTGCAATTAATGAGAAAACAGGCAGGTAATATTTTTTGTTTACCTTGAAAAATAACATTCCATAACAATCAATTTTCTCCGACATTTGCTCATTTTTTTTGTCGGGTGTTTGAAAATGAAACAACAAACTATCCTTTATAAGTTAACTAATAAGTTCTTCAAATTTTCAAATGGTAAATTTTCTTTGTAATATTTCAACTTTTCTTTGTGCAATTTTGAATTTTGTGTTTATCAAATTAATACATCTAGAATTGTGTATTTTCTTCTGCCTTTTTCTTCTGGTAAGAGATCAAGTGTAAATATGTTTACTCTCATCACAACTATACTGTCTGTGTAGCCTTGGTAGATTAGGGTGAATGGGATTAGTCTCCCCCAATAGCATCCATTAAGAAGGAACTCTGAGGTGGGTGAGGAGCACACACATCGAATACAAAAATTAAAATTATATGGCTATCTCTTATAAGTGATTTAAGAGATGATATGAGACTTCTGAAAGCAAAAATGAAATAGAAAAAAAAATCAATTTCCAACTTTCATTGATGTAGAATCAGCAGAGGGTGATATATCAAAAGTGTCTCCTTTCGTGTTGCAAAATAAAGAAAAATAATACTCTATTAATTTAAGTGATGTCCAAAAAGATGCAGAGAAATTACTAAAAATCAAGCAAATTGACAACAATAAAGTCAAGGCCTTCCCCCATCAATTTCTTAATTTATCAAAGGGAGTAACAAAATGCCCAGAACTGTCACTTTGTTCATCAGAAGAAATTGAAAATGACGATACCTTAAAAAAGCAAGGAGTAACAGATGTTAAAAGTATGCAAGTAAAAAGAGATGACACAGTAATAAACACCAACACATACATTTTGACACTCGAAAAGCCGACTCTATCAAAAGAAATAAAGATAGGTTACACAATAGCCAAGGTAGAGCCATGCATTTCTAATCCCCGTAGATGTCATAAATGTCAAAAGTTTGGTCATCTTCAAAATATTTGTACTAGAACATCAGTCTGTCGAAGGTGTGGGGGAACCAGAAACTGAGCATGATGAATCACCTTGTGAAAGGCCCCCTTTATGTCTAAACTGTAAAGAAAAACATTCAGTAGACTCTGAAGAGTGTAACATTTGGAAAAAGGAAAAGGAAATAATTAGAAGAAAATACATGCAAAATATCTCCTTCCAGGAAGCCAGGAAACAGGTTGAATCTAATCCACTTCAAGCATCATATGCAAATATCACTAAAATATCAAATCAACAAAAAGTCATCCAAGAAAACAATGCATTAAGAAGCCAAGATCTTAGAACTCCTATTAACGAATTAAAAAGTTTAATAGAACTACTAAAATGTAGTATATCACTCATAAATCAAACACCCATAGACAAAACATCCTGCTGTCCTGCCAAAACAAAAATATCTCTACATGTCCAAAACAATTAAATCCGGAAATTCTTAACCAAAGTACAAAAATTCAAGAAATAGAAAATTCTAAACATTCTCAAGAGAATCAAAAGGTACATAAAAAAAACTCAACTTTTAGGGAAGAATCAAGAGAAATGGACATCTTTCACAAAATAATATTAAAATAACATGTAAAAAGGATATAGCAAATTTTCTGGCAGAAACTTTTAAAAACAATTCCGCGAGGGAAAACTATAAGCAACAATTAAAAAAAATTCCACAGGATGCAGAAAAAAACAATAAAAGGCAGAACTTTAATTCAAATAACAAAGAAGAATATAATCAGCCTTTTACTCTAGAGGAACTCATAAATGCCATAAGGAAATCACCTTGGTACACCTACTGGGCTAGATGAAATTCATTATTAATTTCTTAAACAACTCCCTCCAAAATTAATAAAATATTTGTAAAATGTATTCAACGAGATATGGTTTAAGGGAATATTACCTAATAGCTGGAAACAAGCTATTGTGATTCCCTATACCTAAACCAGATAAAGATAAATCAGATCCCAAAAACTTTCGACCTATAACACTAACAAGGTGTGTATGCAAAACCTTAAAAAGAATAATAAATAAGACTGAATTGGTATCTCAAAACTAATGGTTTAATTTCCAAACTCCGGTGTTTTTGAAATAAAAGGCAACATTGTTAGACTTTCATTAGAGAAGCTTTTATTAAAAAACAACTTGCAATAGCCATTTTCTTTGATTTAGAAAAGGCCTATGAGACAACTTGGAGGCTGGGAATAATGAATGACTTATACAAGTTGGGATTAAAGGGCAGATTGCCCAATTTGATAAATGACTTTTTATCTGATAGAAGTTTCAAGGTTAGGGTTGGATCAACACTCTCAGACTCCCAAATATATATGGTTTGACTCTGAAATCTTATCTAAAATCCTTGAAACAATACACCATGCAGGATTAAGACTGGCTCTGGGGGCTTTCAAAACATCACCCGTAGAAAGTCTATATGCAGAAACCCATGAGGCACCTTTAAAGTTAAGTCGTGAAAAACTAGCATTGCAATATTATCTAAAACTGTAATCATGTCCAACTAACACTGCATATCACTGTACCATCAACCCTAAATAAGAATTTCTTTTCGATAAAAAAAAAAATGCCGTCAAATGAAAAAGCTAGTCAACGAAACACAATTAAATCCAACTATTATACTTAAATCCACCAACTCAAAAAAATCCTCCCTGGTTAATGAAGTACCCTATAATTTTGTTAAACCTTACCAAATATTCCAAAATTAATTCTAACTCATCCAATTATATGGAAGAAATAATGTTCTACAAAATCACCCAAACCATAAGCATATATACACAGATGGTTCTAAAATGTTGATCAGAGTTTGGTGCTCACTATACTTGACAATGTAATAATGCAGAAAAGATAGCTCGATAATGCCTTAATGTTCAGTCTACATCTGGCTTTAGATATTATAAAATCTAGTGAGTCAGATAGATTCACCATCTCTTCTCACAGCTTTGAATAATAAAAACATGAAAAACCCCTTAATTAATAATTTATTAAATAGATTTGACTCCATTTATAAGGAAAAAGATAGAGTAATAGTTTTATGCTGGATACCAAGCCATATTGGCATACAAGGAAATGGAAATGCAGACAAAATGGCCAAGGGATCTCTGAACATGGCTGCCTCTAAAGCAATGGTGCCTCACACTGACTTCAGGCCCTGCATAAACAGGACCATTAAAAACAAATAGCAGCAGTTATGGAACAGCTGCGATAACAAGAAACTTTTCAATATTCAACCTATCATCAGTGAAATACCGGCAAGTTCCAGAAAGATAAGGAGAAAGGAGGTGGCTCTAGCCAGACTCTGTATTGGTCACACATACATAACCCACCAACATCTGCTAAAAAATGAGGTACCTCCAACATGTGTCCCAAGCCAAGAATCTTATACAGTCAAACACATCCTACTAAACTGCCATAGTCTCCAACAAATCCATAGTACACACTATAAATCGGATAACCTAAAGGATCTATTCAAAAATCCTAATCCAAGTAACATCATAAATTTCAGTAAAGAAATTGGGATCTACAGAAAAATCTAAAATTAATCAATGCATTTTTGAAAAACAATATTTTTGAAAAAAAGAAAAATATATATTACAGGTATACATTTTTTAAAAAAAGAAAAAATATTACCAGCGATAGATAATTGAAAGAAAATTATTACCAGAAATAGAATTGTTGAAGTAAAAATATTACCAGAAATAGATTTAAAAAAAAATATTACCAACAATAAAAATTTTGTTGGCGTTAAATGACCCATTGAGGTTGATATGCTGTAAAAGCAAACCAAACCAAACACTGTGAAAAAATGTCAAGCAAAAAAACTATTCTTTGATTTAATTTATATTATCTTTAGTCTTGAGAGCGTCATCCTATTCTGGATTTGGATTCCATATATGTGACAAGTAGGTTAAGATTCTGCAACCAGAGATTCTACAAAATTATTGAAATTTGCCAACCAACACTTGCATGTTTTGCTCCCTAAAATGAATTTGAATCTGTATTATATTATTTGGGCCTTGTGAACTTTTCCATGATGCTTAGTGTCTTTGCTTAAGGTAATTTACTATAAATGTTGTGGTACAAAGGAACTGCAACATGTCTAAATCCTCCAAAATTTGCACCCATGTCTAAACGAGAGTGCATTTATATTTAAAAAAAAACAACTATTTCAGAGTCTTCACAGGAAACAAATTATTTTGTATTTCTTATAAACCATTTCCCAGATGTTCTTGACATGTTATTTGCATCATGGGCCAAAGTTTGAAACTAATAAACAACAAAGGAAAATACAATGGAAAATGAGTGAAATTGATGATGTGAAAACAATTTCAAGACAGCAATTTTTAGGGATTGATAAACACATTAATTTGTTGAAGTCTCAAATTTTGTTATTTATTAACACTTGTAGTAGCCTAGAATGTTGTTACTTCCATTAAACTGGAAATTTAAACACAGGAAAATGTTGTAACTTCTGTTAGACGTTTCTTGTTTGTTTTTCAATCAAATTTGTTGGATATTGTTAATTGCTGTTTCTTATCATATTAATGACAGAATATACGCATATGCTATTTCAATATATATTTATTTTATATTTTATTATACCGATTTTGAAAGTTACTGTTTTTTATATTGGCATATTTATTTCCCTTAGACCATAATTTTATTCTTCTAAATTGCTATAATTTGATATTGAATTAAATCGAGAATTTATTGGAATTTGGGAAATTTATTATAATTTGAAAATATCATGCTTATTTGTGAAATATAGATCAATTAGAAAAATAGAAAAACCTAAACACATTTTCAATTGAGTGGAATTTAAGTGTTTTCAACATTTATGTTATTGTCACCAAATGGAAACTGGCTACGTAATTATTTCTCTGTTTGTGATGTGGGTAGGTGCAATATATTAATTTCAGCATTCTTTCAGAGATTTCTCCCATATAATATCTACACAGTCTTTTCCTGCATCTAGGCCAAATTCTCCTCTTACCAAGCACAACAGTATGGCTTGTAAAAATTATAGAAGTGTTTATATAATATTATATATGTTTATATCATTATAAACAACTATAGCATTGCTGTCATTGCTCGAGTTCAAATTGTAGATAAGAAGAGATGTTGTTAACTAAAAGGACATTGTGAAGTATTGCAGATGAAAGCGAGATCCATGAAAATATGCTCTTAATATGAAATAAGTCTGAGGTATGCAACAAATTAAAAGTATTGTTAAATCAGTGCAAAAATAAACTTGATGATTAATCAAGTAGATTTTCAATTTAATGGCTCATGTTCTAGTCTAACAGACCATTACTACTCTGAAGTTTGGTGAATTTGGTCCATACTAAGTACTCCATACTTAGTTTTGTTCCAGACTAAGCTAAACTGTAAATCTCAACAATAAAACCATGATTGTATTGTTTTGAATGATCTCCTAAACATTCATTTAATGAAGTCAGTGATCTTTCCAATGAAAGAAATTCAAATTTTCTAATAAATAAGGTATTGTCTATCCATTATCAATATTTCATTATACTGAGTTCCCAATAATAGCATCAAAATATCTCCTGATAATTTGTGATCTTTTAAATACCAAGTGTCTTCAATTGGCCAGTTCAATGATGCCATCAATTTTCAAGGAATTGAAAGACTAAATGAAAGCAAATAAAATTCCAGAAGTAATAATAATAAAACGCTAAATCCAAACAACTTGATCAGTTTAAGTTTCCCTTGTTTTAAGGAAAACATTTCATTATGGAGTAATTCTGAAATTCTTAACAATCTTTGACTTGCAAACATAAAAAAAAGGATATGATTGATATTCAAATAAATAGCAAAATACTTTCTGATATTTCAAAAGAGATGCAGACTAACGGTTCTTGAAATGTTTTTCTTTAACCAAAACTACGATCAACCATATTCCAAAGAAGAGTGATTCATCATGGAGAACTTAGACTGCATACGTAATTGATAATCTTTATTTAAAAAGAAAATAATTATACCTGAAATGGATGATAGAATTTAATGAATATTTTGGTAAAATGCAATGCTAATAACCTTGAGATTTTACATTTAGACTTACCTTTAATGTTTGCAGCAACTTCCATCATGTAAATTTTGCGACAAACATTTATTAAAGTCATCTTAATCAAGTACATGGCCCAAATTCAGTGAGAACTATGTTCACAACAATGAGAACTTAAGCTATTTGATGTAATGGAATGGTTAGTAAATTTGTTTCACCAAATCAGTTACAGATAAGTAGTGAGTTCAATCCTGACTGGGTGCTCCATACTTGCTGGCTTGTGACACATCTAAGTTATGCTTAATAAATCAAGAGTGTTTTGATTTTGCATCACAGACTAAATGCCATGCATGTATGGTAGCATGAGAGAATAAACAAAACAATACCATTGGTGAGGCAAAATAAAAAGATAAAAATTATAAATATAAAATTCTTTTGTATTTGCTGATGCAGCAGATGCAAGTAGAATGTCTTTGTGCAGGGGAGGTGTAGCGATTTTGGATGTGGGTAGAGTTGGTAAGGCATAGAGTTGATGCATTGGTGGGTCAGTTGACTGAGATTATGGTAGTGATGATAAAAGAGGCTTGAAGTGGATTAATGAATCGTGATCATGCATAATCAAATGGAAACAGCAATAACCAACCTATGAGGAGGTGTGAAAAGATAACAGAATTGTTGATAGAAGGTTCTTTAGTTGACAATGGTCAGGGAAGCGATTTAGTGTAAGGGTGGTGTTAGTAAAACCAGGAGTTAACAGATATGTTGGGTCATAGTGAAGATATTGAGAGGGGCCTGAAGTGGATTAGTCAAACCACAAATCTAACCTTGCTGATACAGAGGATGTGAGGAGAATAACTATGTGTGTATGTTGTGGATATTTGGAGGAGGGTGACTCTCAAGCAGATATGTGTCAAGTCAGTTGAATAGAATCACCATGTTAGTGTTGAGTCACCAGTTTGTTGAACATGTTTTGTATTGCTCCTAAGCTCATCTTTTGTTTATATTATTTCTCTGGCAGCAACTTTCACGATTGGTTTATTTTATGTCTTGTATTTTTGATGGGATTTGTTTTGTGGGCCAGATATCATGCTCAGAGCCCCTGCACAAAAATGACCTTTTTAAGTTTTGCTTTCTTAATGTTCACATCAGGACGACATGCACAGTGAATCTGAAAGAGATCTAATTTGCAGCTGAGTATAACAGGTGTTAGCTGTTCAGCATTTTTATTTTAAGACCCAATGCTATGCTAAATAAGGGAAACAACTACACAAATACAAAATGTTAAATAACTCAACATTAATATTGTAAATCTCTTCTGAAATTATTGGGCACAAATATTAAAACAGTTATTGAGGCAAAATATCTTTCAGTATCTCAGGGGGAGCCCCTGTATTTGTAAGCCAGTCTGTGATCTGCTTGCAACCCCTAATCCATTCAATTTGGATTTCATCTTAGATCTCTTTAACTCTTGCCACATCAACCCTCAGAAGATGATCACTAACAAGGTTTGTTGAATTGAATGTCTCTACCTGAGAGATGCTTTGTTAGCTTTGCAAAGCACTACAGTTGAAATATTTCCTGTAACATAGCCATTATTAAAACACCAATGTCAGCTGCTATACTAATAACAACCAATCTTCAGTTTTGAGCATTTTCCCAACTTTCGAAAAAATATAAAACCTCTGCTGGGTTTCATATTTGCTAATGACTTATTGGCCTCAAAATGCATTTTCACTTTAGGCTATTTTGCAATATTACTCATTTTACTGACATCAAACTATATATGTGATATGTATCTGGATAGATAGATAGATAGATAGATAGATAGATAGATAGATACCCACGTCATTTGACCAGCAAATCTTTTTCAATCTTTTCATCTAGACTCAGATCATCATTTTTTCTCCTTTTTTTTTAAATTGGTGATGTGGATGATTTGATCTAGATTAATTCTATTTTTGGATTGCTTGATAGTCAATCAAAAACATTTGAATGTTCCATTGTCCTGAGTACCTACTTTGAACATCCTTTTTAATTCTGAGATCACATCTTTGTTGAAATATTTATTTCCATAGAATGTAAAATCATCCCCAATGCATTACGAGAGTACTGATCCGAGGCAGAAATTGGTTAGAGTAGAGAAACAAATTAGACACTGGTTTGAAGAAATGGTCAAAGGTTTCTTATCATTTACAAGATATTAAAATATCTCTGGTAAATTGTATACTGTGACATTCAAATGTGTGGTGCTATGAGGTGTGGAGTGAGCATGGGCTTAACCAGGTTGATTGCTTGGTAGCTATCAATTTGGGCTTGTCATGTGCAATAGTGTAGTTCATTCTCTTTCTGCGTTCACAGAAGGTCATTTTCAAAGCATAATCGTCAGACAGGCAATCAGCCATGCTTCGGGTTAGTGTGCATGTGTGAAATCTCTCTCTGCTCTGTTCAGCTTCTCTTATAGCCTATACAAGAGAAATGTATTGACATAGTTGTAAGCATCTGTGACAAGCAAGAGTTGTGTTGATAATGGCTAGCACTCTGGTATATTTGTGTTTGTTTTAAAATTTGTTTTGAGTGTAGTGTGGTATGTATGTGTGTAACTTAACTAGACAAAAATTGGTGTGCAGTTATGTTTTTAATAATTGCATAAATTTGGCTTTAATTAGTTATCTCTAAGTGTGTGTAAATTGTGATACCTCTCATCCCAGCATATTACCCTGCAAAAATGCTGATGTGAATTCTATTGTCTCAACTTGTAAACTCTTAACAAATGTTGCTAACATCACCAGACACACAGCTTTTTGGCTGCTGGATGGAGAATCTTTTTGAAAATAATTAAAATCTTCTTACACTCTTTAACCTTCATGCGCACAAAAGAATTGGATCAAAAGGACATTTTTTTGTTGACATTGTTATTATTTTAACTGCTTTCACTTCATTGGCAATGTTTGTTATAAAAAGCAATGATTTGAATTTTAATAAAATCCAAGCATATGAAAGTGAATTAATGCATTTTTTGTTCTTTGAGAATTTACAGCTAAAATATTAAAGACTATTTATTCATAAGGTTGTTTATTTACAAGAATAATTTTAGATTTACAACATTCTAAAAATGCTAACCAGCTAATACAAAGTTTATTATTTATTAATTTAAAAAGAAATAAATATTTTATTCACAAATTTATTAAAGGTATGATCAAGAAAGTTTAAATAAACAGATAATGATGAGTAACAGTTATTCCAAATTTTGAAAAAAAAAAAGACATAGTAATTGTGAGTTCAATCCCTGGCCAGACATTATTTATTTGCATTCAGTGCAAACAATTGAGCAGTACTAATAATATTAACAAGATGAGATATCCGTAGACATGGGCAGTAGAACAAGGAGAGTCTATCGCCATAGATTAAATAATGGCTTCAGTTGAGAATTTGCTATAAGTTAAAAGCTCTATACACACTTGATGAGGGTCAGAAGGTACAACGGACAAAACATTGCGATGACAAAGATGAGGACTTGCATTTGGTTTCAATACTTACACATTTTCGATAAACTATAATAGTGACATGGTTAGAATAAATTTAAATGTTCTGCGTCCAGCAAAGAAAGAAAAACTTTATGAAAGCAGAAGTAAGTGAAGGAATTTCAAATATGAGTACTTAGACATTTTTTTTTTTTTCTTACAAAAGTTCTATCCCATTCAGTTGCAGTGTCATAAAAGACATAAGAACATAATACTGCCATGACAAGTGCCTCTTTTACATATAGCAGACCACCAGCAGTAAATGTTAGTGGCTTGTTACTCAATGGAAGATTGGTGGCTTGCATCTAGGGTTATGCCGTCTTGTCCAATTCAAAGATAGCATTAATATGCAATACAGTAGTCTTTGGTAAAGTATCTCACCAAATTCTGAAACACTACCAAATCAAAGCTTAGCCCATTTTCAACCCTTCTTGTATTCATAATGGTTGAAATTTACTGTTTCTTCTACTTCATTAATGGCTGGTTGTGATGAAGAAAATGGTGACTTACCATGATAAAACAAATGACAGTGTGTTGTGTGCTATCTACCAGCAAAAAAGGAAGCTTCACGTAACTTCTGCCTTTATATACAGAGCATCATGGCAATTTCTGTGCCACCTCAACTAATCATGGACTTTACAATTTAAGCCCTGAACAACTGTACACAGATGATTTTCTTGTTCTTGACCTTCAGGCTTGGACAAAAGCCATATTACTTTTAAGGGAATTCCTTGTCCTGGGGATTCCAATCCCACTGCTGCAATTATTTTAGAAAGTCCTTATTTTTCTAGTTACTGTTGTTACTATACATTATCATAAAATTAAAACCCAAACACCTAAAATTCAATAAAACATTAGATTATGGAGAAGATTTTCTTAAAATGTTTATTGTATATAAAAAAAACCCTGCTCACATTAGTCTTCAAGTATGTTTTTCTTATACTTACCTTGCCAGTTTCTTTTTTGCTCATTCTCTAATTTTTTGTAGCAATTTCCATCACTCCATAACTTTAATTTCTCCAAGATATCTTTCTTCTAACCTATTACACAATCTTTCTAACTGAAATAAAAAAAAAACAGATGCCTCAGTAACTATGTACTTATAACCCTTGAATTGCATAATCAAATCTCATACCACTTATAAATATTTCTAATGAAAAGAATAGTCTGAAATTCATATGGTATATTTATATAAACATGTGCTAAAACTTTTACCAACATTAGTTGGTTAACATGAATTTCCAAGACAAAACATTGATTTTGATAATAAAATCTGACCTTGCCAATGTTGACGTGATTTAAAGTATCGAAAGTCCATTTCAGCTAATAAAGTTTTTTTGGTTTCAATTCCTTTGATAGCAAAATGCTATTAAAATAATTTCATAGAGCATTTTCTGAAATATAATTCCCAAAATGCAAGCAAAATAAAAAAATTATAAAAGTCTTATTAGTATCTTTTATAAGCCAACCATAATTGATCAGCTATTTAGTGCTGAGAAGAATAATGCTTTCCTGTACGTTGAGTACTAATGTTAGCATTAGTGTAGCCATTGATACGCTAACACTGAATCCGAATGAGAAAAGACAGGGACGGCTGCGAACAGGAGGACTGCTAGTAGCTATGTGGTGTGTGATAGTGTAGGATAGAGTATCCTTGTGAAAAAAACGGTTTTGTAATGTTGTCAAACTTTTTTAAAAGTTCACAAAATACAGGGTTATCCTTTGTGTTAGCCACTGTAGGATATAATGGAATTATATTATGAATGTTTCCAGGTGATTGAGTATTTCTCTTAGGGTCAGTCAGTCAATGTCTGTGAACATCAATGAGAAGGTCAAATTTGTGTAAGAAATCTGTCCCCAATATGACCTTTTCTACATCTGCTAAGCCAAAGAAGTGAGTGAAACCTTGTCTCAATATATATAAGGATATTTGTGAACCACTGTCCACCAGAAAACATATACCAGTAGTGCAGTCTCAAACAAATAGTAAGCAACAAACATCTCCCACTCCAGCACACCAAGTCACCTCTAGTTGCGAGCTTGGTCTTTTACTTTCTTTAACTGGAATAAATAGGGGGGTTTATAGTAATTAGCCCTATCCCCAATTTCCTGTATAAGTAACACATTGGGTCTTTCCTACTAGCTCTTGTGTGACCTTTACTTTAGAAGTGGGGAATGCTAAACTTCTGTAACCTTCTCTCTAAGTCTTCCATCCTAGCCTTTAAACTTTGCTGTCCCATTAGGAATCTAACGAGAAGATTTGGTTTCTGTGTCTGCATGACAGAAATGGGAGCAGTGAATCATGAAGCTAAGTGTGCCACATTATCTGCTATTTTAACTAGCTTTTTGATGGGTGCATTTTAGCCCATCGCAGCTAAAACAGTGTGATACACACATGACAAACATTGGAGAAAAATGACATATAATGCCATTCACATTACCTTCTCCAGCTCAATGTTGCAAATGATGTAGAAATTGCACCGGCTTCCTGTCTCACAATTTTCCTGATGCAGGAGTTGCAACAATTTCTTTTGCCCGGACATAGGCGTCCTCTAGTTAGCTCCACTTTTTTGCGTAAAAACAGCATAGCATGATGAAAAAGGTCCCAAACTCAAAACAAAGTTTTATCGTCAAAATGTTTGTTATTATTAAGAGGAATGAACAAAATATTTTTTAATTATATTTAAAAAAATTTTCCTCTTTTCTAACACATTCTAAATTTGGGTCAAAAATCTTTTTTTTTAAATTTTTGTTTTTTTGTCAACTGTGTAAGACTTGTGGGAATGGACATTTTTGTGTAGGTGTTTCTGATAAAATGACATTAATTTGGAAATTCTTGCAAAAATCAAATAATTGTCAGATTTTAATGAAACTTTGAGGACTTATATGAAAATAAATGAATTTATTTTTGAAATTTTATTTCTAGAAAATGTTGGTAAATATATATGTATATATATATATGTTTTTTTTTTACATCTGGTACCCCCACCCCTTAAATTCATGAAATTTTCTAGAAATTCAAATCATATTAAAATTGTATTTATAATAAATTGAAGACTATTAACTAAGCAAAAATTAAAAGGCTTAATACAAATCATCACACCAAATCTTTTTACGATTATGTTAAAAAGTTTTGGTGTCATGAGTTTTAATTTAAAAATATTTTTTTTTTGTGAGTCAATGTTATTTTTTTCTTTTTTTTAGTATGGTGTATCATAAGTGATATGGTTAAAAGGTTGCGTGTTTCAAGGCTTGTCTCTCACCCTTTAGGGAAAACTCCTTGACATATAAACATTTTCAGCTGTGGCTAATTCTTTCATTTCACTGCTGTGTTTCATCATCCCTATGTTTCAACAAGCTTCTTTATAAATATCGAATGATAATTTTCAAAGTTTTTGTTCATGTTTCACAAAATATTTTAAATTTTTCTATGTCTTCATCTTCCTTTATATAGTGTGTATACTGTTCCTAGTGTGTGTCATGCATGAAGGATTTTTCATTTCATAAAAAATACATTTAAATCTTAGGTATACTGAATTTTTGGAGATACCTAGATGGCGATATTTTTGTGTTTTCCTCGTGATCATTATTAGTAAAGAAACATCGCTGCTTCCTGCCTGAATTTGAACCTAGAGAGAAAAGGAAGTAGCAGTAATAATGGCGAAAACTGTATAAATGTGTTGCAGAAATTGAGCAATGCCAAAGCTATACTTATTGATATTTAAAAAAAGAACTTGCTTCCCTTGTTGGACATAGATATTAAAAACAAAAAAAGTCCACAATACTCTTGACCAATTTCTTTTTTACAGTAAGGTTCACCCTGTACAAGGCCTGGAGGCCACTTGAGGTAGAGGGTTATGTTAAGAAGCAGTTTATTTACATTATTTACTTTGATCAGACTGTTGTCCTCATCTTTATTGTCATGTTCACGATGTTTCAGACATTGTACGCTCCAGCCTTCTTCAGGTGATTTGAATTTCAAAACTGAACCCCTTATTTCATCCAGTGGGGTAGATTGTTCTAGTTCCATGTGCCATGCCTCTTTTGAATGTCTCAGTTATCTCCTTTAATTCATCTCTCCACATTTATTGTTCACCATTGTCATAACCAGGTATTGACCTTAGAACTTTTTGCTTCATTTCACTGCATCCAACCAACATTTTGTTTCTATTTCTCTTCCATTTTTCTTACAAGTTAGTCGTTACTCACATGTTTTGTCCATCTTACTCCCAGCATCCTTTAGAACTACATTTCGGTTGCTTCAAGGATCATCATCATTTATCAGGAGATTTTCCAGCGTTCACTGCCATTTTTTTTAACCCTCGTTCTGTTTGGGCCCCCTAACATATTTTATTACTAACCATTCTAACCTAACTTGTAATTCTGCATTTTCGTCTAGTTAGAAATCTGTCTTTGAATCTATAGAAGGGACAATCTTTGAGAATTAAGTTTGTGAGTCGTCACTACTTTCCATGTTCTAGTTGGCCTTTTCTCTGCTTGCTAGGTAAAAATATTGTTTCGAAATGGAATTGTTTGACTGTAACACTTGCCAGCATAAGTGGGTTGGTGTTTATGCTGTACTCACAAAGCTAGCTAACCATATATTTTTATTATAGGTCAATGGGACTAAGTTAAAACTTATTGTTGTGTATGTGTATAATACAGACAATATGCTATTTTTATCCCCCAGTACTCCCAACTAGTGTCAGCCCTGTGACTCTGCCAACTACATCCCCCTCTTTTGTTTTTGTTGTTGTTGTTGTCATTGTATATGTTATATGTAATAGAAGTAGGTAGGCTTTCCTACTGCCCAGTCTACACTCTTCCCCCATCTACTGGACTCTAGTAGAGGCTCAAACCTTGTTTCGTGTTTAGGAAGGGGTTCCCAGATCTTTCTCTCTCTCACTGTCTCTCTCTGGCCTCTGTACTGGTGCTGCTGTGTTTCTCCCGTAATGTGTGCAGTCTGTGGCATTGCCTGTTCATTCTGAGGGTACAAGGTTGACAGTTCCCTGGTTGCTATTTCTGACTGGTAGTTAGGAGCCCTAACTCTTGCGTAGCATCTTGAGTGGTCGCTCTGATCAACAGTTGTATAATATCGGGATGTCTGTAGTGCCATGTAGCGCATGGATAGGTGTTCTTGCAGTCATCTCTGGTGGGTAACCCTGAGGCCACATTATGATTCAGGTTGTGCCAAACTCTCTCTGCCCACGTCATAGGTGATAACCATCGGCGTCCTTTAACTCAGGCCTTCTCTTCTTCTAACACGAATTTCACATGACTTACAAAGACCGTAAATACAAACCTAAACCAGCCCTCCAAAAATCACCAAAACCTTTAAACATTTCGTTCTCCAACATCCGTGGCATTAGAACCAATTGCTGCAGTGTGGAATCTTTCTTCATTGCAAAGTGCCTGGATATACTGGCTCTGTGTGAGACGAATCTTGACACCTCTATCCCTTCCTCTGATCTCTTGATCCCTGGCTACCTTCCTCTCCTCAGAAAAGACTCTCTAACCCACATGCATGGCCTTGGTGTCTACGTCAAGAACCATCTCCCTCTGGCTAGAGAGTGCTCTCTTGAATCCCCGGAACATTTGTACTTGTGTCTCCGGCTATCTCTTCTCAATGCTGTAAGCTATCTCTTCTTCCTCTATCGCTCTCCATGCTCTCAGGACTGTAGAATACTTGATGTCATTTCTGACAGCATAGACAAGGCTCTCTCTCTCCATCCATTCACTCACATATTTGTGTTTGGCGATTTTAACGCCCATCACAACAAGTGGCTTAAGAATGCTACTACCGACCTCACAGGCATTCATACTCTCAACTTTTCAGTTTCTCAATCCCTCACACAGATAATTGATTTCCCCATGCATTTTGCTTACAACCGGGATGGTAAGGCCTCTCTCCTCGACCTGTGTTTTACCTCCATCCCTCAGTCTTGTATTGCCACGCAGATTTGTCCTCTTGGTAACTCCTATCATGCTGTACTGTCAATTTAGTATCTCCTTCAACCCCACCCCGTGCAAAGAGCCTCCTACCACCAGAACCTCGTTCTGCTACCAATGAGCTGACTGGCACTCGTTCCGTGATTTCCTCTGCGATGTCCCCTGGGATGCTGTATTTAAGCTCCCTGTTCAAGAATGTGCTTTAGAGGTCTCTTCCTGGGTTAAAGCTGGAATTGACGCTTTCATCCCCTCAAGGAAATTTAAGGTCAATTGCCCATAGGAACCAATTCTTCCACCTATTTCGTAGCCTTATGTTCGACTGCAATAGACGCCTATTTGCCTCCGCCCGTAACGAGTGTAAGTGTGTCTTCAACGAAGCTAAGTCACTATATGCTGCTCGGATAAAGGAACGTATTGCATCTCGCAAATTCGGCTCCAAGGATTATTGGCGTCTCTGCAAGAGCGTTCTGAACAATAGCAAACCCTCCATTCCTTCCCTGTTCAATCAGTTCGAAGTCCTGACCCTCTCTGCCAACAAGGCTGAATGCTTTGCTCGGAAATTTTCTTCCAATTCAACGCTTGACTCTTCCGGGGTACCCATGCCCGATTTCCTTCCCAGAACTGAGGCCCTTTTGACCGGATTGCACATATCCCCGTCATTGGTATTGGGCATTATCTCTAACTTAGATCACCAGAAAGCTATGGTGGGGATGGGATACCAGCCATTGTCCTGAAGAAATGCGCGCCTGAATTGGCACCTGCCCTCTCTAAATTATACAACTACTGCCTCAAGGAGTCTTGTTTTCCTGACTGCTTGAAGTCCTCATCCATTGTTCCTGTCTGGTGACCCCTCCGACCCTTCTAATTACCTTCCTATCAGTCTTCTACCTCTCTTTAGCAAAGTCTTCGAAGCCCTTATCACCACCAAAGTGATTAATCACCTGATATCCCATGATCTGCTCTCAGACAAGCAGTATGGTTTCCGCTTTGCCCAATCTACAGCCGATGTGCTTACGGCCATCACTGAATTTGTCTACGAAGCTATTCATAATAATGGTGAAGCTCGTACTGGGGCCCTAGACATCTCCAAATCATTTGATAAGGTTTTGCATGCCGGCCTTCTTCGCAAGCTTCAGGGTTATGGTATTACAGGTCAATTGTTTAACCTAATACAATCATTCCTGTCAAACCGTGAAATGATGGTCGTTCTCAACAGATTCATCTACAGCTCCTATCCCACTAACGCAGGTGTTCCTCAAGGCTTCATCCTAGGCCCTACTCTGTTCTTTATATTCATAAATGATCTTCCTGACGCCATAGGTTCCCAAGTCGGCATCTACACAGATGACACCACAATTTACTCCTGCCTCAAAAACAAATCTAGTGATGCTGACAAAGTTAACCTGGCAGTTCGTCTCGAAAAGGACCTACAATCAGTTGTGAACTGGGGCAAGAATTGGTTGGTTAACTTTAACGCCTCTAAAACAAAACTGCTCTCTATTAACCACCACAGGGATCCATCCCTGCATCCCATTAGAATGTCTGAAGCCCAACTTCTCGAGAGCTCCTCTCTGTGGCTGCTCAATCTCACGCTGTCCGCTGACCTGAGATGGAACAAATACATCGAGTCAATTGCATCATCCACTGCAAGGAAAGTTGGCTCCCTGTGCCGGGCCAGGAAATTTTTCTCCTCGGAATCGATCCTCCAAATCTATAAATCAACCATTGGCCCTTGCATGGAGTATTGCTGCCATATATGGTCTGGAGTCCCTGCTGTTTGCTCCAGGGTTCTTGATAAGATCCAGAGATGGATATGCAATGTAATTGGCCCTGATCTGTCATCTCATCTGCAGTCGCTCTCTCACAGACACGCCGTTGCCTTGTTCTGTCTCTTTTACAAATACTTTCACGGTAATTGCTCTGATGAGCTGCTTTCACTGGTTCCCAGGTCTCGTGAATTTAAGCATCCTACGAGGCTGGCATCCCGTTCCCACCCCTTCATCGTTGAAACTGTTAGATGTAGACGTCTCTTCTACTCCAATAGCTTCATGTCTCACACCTCTCACCTGTGGAACTCCCTTCCTTATTCCTTTTTCCCTGACGAATATAATCTCCAACTATTTAAGTGTAACATCAATCGACTTCTCCAGTTGCCTTGATCTATCCACTTCCCTTTTCCACATCCTTTCCCCCTTTCATTCCTTTCTGCTCTCGCTTCAAATCTTCTGTAACCCCCTTGCGTTGATCGATCCACTATCTTTCTCCACATCCTCTCCTTTACCACTCCTATCTGCTCTTTTCTCCAAACCTTCTGCAACCCCTTGCATGCTAATGGCTTCCTGCCTTGCTTGGGGTGAAAAGCTTAAAAAAAAAATAAAAAAAAATATAGGAGGACTGATATTACATAACAGTTCTGTACTCTTTGTTTCTAAAGACAGTTTCCTGTTTCTTAATACTTAGCATTTGGAAGGTATTTTTTTGCTTTTCCTATGTCGTTTCAAACTTAGATGGCAGATTTTCTGTCTTCTGTTAGAACATTTCCCAGTTATTTAAATTTTTGTATTCATTTTGCCATTTCTACTTCATAGTTTGAATCTTGAGCTGTTCCGCTTTCTGACAACCGTACATTCTGTCTTGATATAATTGATGGTTTGTCTTTTCTTCTTGCTTTCTTTTACTAATTTCTGAAGGAATTACTGTAGTTTCCTTTGTGTGTCTGTTCTCAACACCATGTCATTTGCATATCTTATGTTGTTAACATTGTGTCTACAAATAATAAATCCTGATAGGATTTCCAGTTTTTTGTTTTTTAATCATTTCACCCCAAGCAAAGCAATAAAGTAACTAAGAGGTTATTCAGTGTGAAAGAACATGAGAAAAAGAAAAGGCATTATTAAGTGGAATGAACATACGAAAAAGAAAAAGCATTGTTAAGTGTGAGAAAAGAAACTGTTAGTCTAGGACTTATGGTTACAACTAGCATCTACAACTGTAAAATGAGACCTTGCTGCCAATTTCGTACTGTGCTGAAAGTTTAGGAACCATAGAGAAAAGTTTATCTGAATAATAACCATGAAAGTGTTTATAGAAAAGGCACAGGGAGGCAATATTAAGTCAGTGGGAAAGTAACTGTACCTGAGATGCCAGGTCAAGACCAATAATATTGCAGATTCTTATTTGGATTTTATCAAGGATCCCTATATATGTATTAATAGCAGCAGATCATATATGACAACAATATACAATGCATAGATGAGTGCTAGACTTATAAATAGGTAAGACAAGTTCTAGAGAGAAAAATTGTCTAGTTAAGCGCAGTGGCTCAACTTTCCTAGCAGTAGACTTAGCAACTGCTTTAATACAAGCTTTCCACTTCATGTCAGCAGAAAATGTTATCCACAGAAAGCACTGTGAGTTATTTTCCTGGAGGTTACTTTCAGTCCAAGGCCACATTCATAAAACACCCAATCAGCAAAAATTACAAGAGCAACATTAAATCCAGTAGAAATTATTTACAGTCCGCAGAAGATGAAGTAGCATAGTCTCTGTAGACGTCAGAAGTTAAAGTTGCAAACATTTCATTAGAAGAATAAGAAAGAGAAATTTTAACCAGCTTATATTTGGTTCACTGGGCAAATGCAAGTTAAAAGGAAGAGAGAAAATCCTGCTGCTGCTTGGAATTGTCCAAAACTAAGCTAGTAACATTTCATCATTAGCAAGCAGACTGTATGCACACTGAAATCCAAAGGTGATTTGGGAATAGTGAAAGATGCCTCCCAAGAGTTAATGTTGCATTACAGATCAGACCAGACATCAGGTCCATTGACAGGGTGCAGTTTCTTTTACTTAAATGCTTGTATTTTATTTTATTTTGTTGATGTTATAAAGATTACCATTTCATTTCCATCCTCCATTTTGGTTATTCCTCATTCAGTAACCCTTCCTAGGTTACAATAAAATATATATATATAATGTGTGTGTGTAAAATACATTAAATACAAAAAATAGATTTAAAGAAATGTACTTATATATACCCAATTGCAAATATATAATTATATACATATACTGCTACACACCTCTCCTATATATCCCATAGATAAAAACTCTTCCTTGTGTGGCTCTTGAGCTTTTTATTGAGTGATCATTTAGTAAAAACATTTTGTAGATAATCAATGAACATAAATATCCCGATTTTCATTATGAACAGAATATTTTCATGAATAGAATTGCTTAAGGTACTCAGAATCTTTGTAGTTTTGAGTAGAAGGTGTTTAATTATCTATTTAAAATTCAGGAAGAAAAAAATAAAACAGTCTCTAGCTGAAATAATAAATCCTTCTTTCACAAGGATCATGTTCAGGTCAGTCATTTTACCTTGACAGACGTTGCTCATTAACAGGAAATTACCTGAAATAAATCGAATTCTTCCAGGTGTCATAATTGAGTCTTGTTTGATTGCAAGGAGAACAAAATCAGTAGGCAAAGGTAGAGTTAAATTTATACTCAATTTGTTTACATATTTTTGAATAAATTAACAAATTATCAGTACATATAAATTATACATGGATTTTATAGTTGTTTTAAATTCAACAAGAGATTAAAAACTTAAATTGAATTACCTATGAGTGACCCTCTTAGTTTTCTTTCAGCAGGCTTATTTCTAGAAATTAGAAAATTAGACCAATTTCAATAAGTTCTTCCTAAGAACTCATTTTATCTCAGACATATCAATGATGTCTTAGTCATTTTTCCCCAAAAACATAGAGATAAATATTATTGTTAATAGTAAGTCTGCCATTTATCCAGGAATTGAATATTTCTACCACATCTGCTCTGGTGCTTCTGCTACGTATCTAGAGATTCTTGACAAAATCTTAAGAAGAATCTGTAATGTTTGCGGTTCTGACCTGGCTTCAGTCACTTTCCCACTTTGTCCATTCTATGATTAGTCCATTTAACATTCTGTCTTTTTGACCATTTGTCCTTCGACACTCTGTCTACACATGGAATTCCACAGGTAAGACACTCAAGAAAAGAAAATTAGAATTGACTGTTGTTGTATCTAGCTAGTAAAATGGTGATAACTATTTGCCAATCTTAAATTCATGCAATTTCAGTAATAAGGAGAATAACTCAGTGGAACAATTACCATGAAAATATTTGTCAGAGAAGAATGAGGAAAGCCGCATGACAGTGGAAAGTCAAAATGTTGGGTCAGGAATTTTATGTGTGTTAATAGGTAGCATTATTATCATTATTTAATTTTTATTTTTATATAATCTTTTATATATTTTATGATGCATGAGAGAAAACAAATGAAAGATTTTAATCTATACGATATGGGTGAAGGGACAATGAATTAAATTTATTACTGAGAATAAAAGTGTACATTTATGTAAAGCCCATGCACTTGTTTATTTATAAAACTTGCTGCTGCTTCTTTTTCATGCTGTGTCCTTTGATGACAGAGGCGATTATGACTCTCCACAATTTCCTATCCTTTGTCACTCTTAGTAAATTTTGTCTTTTTGCTGTCTTTCCTGAACACTTTTTCTCTCACGCTTCCCACCTGTGGAAATTTCTTCAGGCTTCTTGCTTTCCACTTAACCTTGATCTTCAAATATTTAAATGCAATGTCAATCATTAACTACTGCTTGTTCTCTATTCTTAATGTTTTTTTTCTCATATTTCAAACTCAGTTACCTCAGTTTCTTAGTGGCTTTATTGCCTTGTTTGGTGTGAAATGATTAATTAAAAAATTGCTTTGTCTTTAATATCTGAAAATAGTGAATCACCATGACTGTTGTTGTGAAAGATATTGGAGTAGTTTTCTATTTCCTTCTACATGATTTTGAATTCAGAGTTATTCTTGTTATAAAGATGTGCATATTAGCAAACAAAAACACACAAATTAATGCTGGTAAGGTGAAAAAGAAAGAAGACGAGTTGTTAAGATAAAATTATTTGTATGACAATACAGAGGGTATGAGTGGAATGTCTCTTTGTGGGCAAGGGAAGGGAGAGTCACTAGGCCCTGGAGTTGATGTATTTGTTAGGTCCATTGACCAAAGTGTTGATGACTCTCCCATTCACCACAACTGTCTACAGTTTGTGAGCAGCATTCTTAAAAGCAGCTGTGGTGGATCATAACTCATTGTTTGTTTGTTTTTTTTCCATGATTTTGCTTTGGTGGTAACATTCATGATTGGCTCCTTTTATGTTGTTTTACATTTTTTTGTGAGAGGATTTATTTTGTGAGCTGGATATGATGCTCAGAGACTCTGCGCAGAGAGCTTCATTTTTATTTTGCTTTCTTAGCATTTACATCTAGGAAACATATAGAGCGAATCAGAAAGAAATCTAATTCGAAGTAGAGTATGACATCTATTACCAAGAGTGGCAGCCAATCCAGATTAAAAAGATCTATTCTATGTTAATTTAATCACAGCTGAGAATAAAAGAAATGCTTTTCCCATGAAGTGAATGCAAGAGGTTGGACTTGAATTTTAACTTGATGTTCTATGGTCTTGTGGATGACTATCAACAACATCTGACAGCAAGACTTCTGATCGGGAAATTGGACGTTTTGAGGAGCATTTAACCACTTCACAATTTCTGCTGTTCCTAGGTTCACCCTGATCTAGGGTAGTAGCACCTGTTAGGGACCCAACTATGGACAAACAGTGAACTCTCAAACAGAAATCAAAACATTAGGAAAGTATAAAAATAAACTTTTTAAGTAAAATTACCAGCAACACATTTTTTTGATAGTTACCAACAATACATTTTTATAGTAAAATTTCCAAAGATCCATTTTATAGTAAAACTAGAAGGTGTTGCATGCTTGCTATTGTTTTGCAAAGTAAGATATATTCACTACTTGAAATATTTGAAACAAAAATTTTAAATGAACATTTAATTCCTAAATTGTGTTGTTTAGGAAAGTTTTACAAATTGATGCCAACTTGTTGAAAACTGAGTAAAATGCAAATTTCAAACACTTTTCTGCACTATATAAGACAATATCCCTAAAGAGAACTATTTTTGATATGAAAATCAAAACAATCCTCACATAAAAGAACAGTAATGAAGGACAGTTAATTAATGAAATAAACTTTTTAAAAATCAATATGCAAATTGGTTAAACCTGAAGAGTGATATTACCTAGAAGAAGATAATATACAGATTTTGAGCTTTTAGTGTGTAAACTGATTTTGATTAATTCATAACACCCTATTTATCATCTTTCATTTGCAGCTCTGTCTTTGGGCAGAGTGTGCACAGGGCGAACTCTGTCAAAGGACAGAGTGGCAACTGAGAAAAATTATACTGAGAGGTATGCAGCCCTAGGGAAGAGCTGCCCGAGGCTGTGCCCTCTTGTTGCACCAGAAAAATGGATTGGTGCTCGCACTGAGGTCAGTGCAACCGATGATTGTAGGTGCTGTGGGCAATTTTTGTTCCTTTTCCAGGTGTATGCATTTTGTCGCAACGCGTCTTAGTGGGGAGATAGAGCAAATAAAATGTATACATTCCTCTCTCTCATGTGGTATTCACATTCTAATACTTATCAGGCACAGGGATCTGTCCCTGTGCTGGTAGTCCCACAGCTATGACTAGCTTGGACTGGCTCTATCCAGCTTAGAACAACTCTGATGACCTAAGACCAGTGGCCCGAGTGAAGACACTTGGGTTTCCATATTAAGAACTAACCTTGTGTTACTACCTGACTCAGTGGGGTGTCAAGTAAATACACTGTGTAAATTGCTCTCTTGAGTAACACATTTATGCAGTGTGTAAATTGCTCTCTTGTAACACATTTGTCATCTCTCAGTTGCATCTCTGCCTTTGGGCAGATTGTGCTCAGGGGCAACTCTTTCAAAGGACAGTCACAACTGGGGAAAATTATACCGAGAGGTGCCCAGACTTGGGGAACAGCTGCCTGAAACCACGCCCTCTCATTGCACCAGAAAGTGTGATCAATGCTTGTACCAAGGCCAGCACACACCCACAGTTGCAGGGGACTGCTGGCAATTTTTGTTTTTGGCCCGTGTGTACACACTTGGGTCCCCACTTTAAAAACAGACCTTGTGTCACAACTCGTCTTAGTGGTGAGACAGAGTAAATACTTAGTGTGAAAATGTTTTGATTTCAGTGTGCATACGGTCTGCTTGCTAATGATGAAATATTACTAGATTAGCAAAATTGAAAACATGGCATAGATTGTGAAAAAAGTTTTAAAATTAAAAAACAATTTATGATTAATTTCATTTATTGAAAAGAGCAACAAGTTTTTACTTCTCATTTGATTTTGTTAGGTTATTTGTTTAAAAAATGCAGATCTGTAATTATAATTTAATCATGAAATAATATCATTCTCTTGAATTTATAATTAATTCAAAAGAATGATATTATTTCACATGCTTTGAATTTTTAATATTTAGATTTTGATATTAAACAAGCCATTTGACATGGCACTCATAAAAAAGCAACCAAACCAAATTGACTTTTTAATTCTATTTTCTCTGCTGATAACAGAGCTCCTGGACATTCATGTATAAGATAAAGTTACATAATTCTGTTTTCTGATTGGTCAACAGAGAAGCTGTCTCAGCTAATCATTGGTTAATCAAATTTTGCATGCATATTAATATCCTTTTGGAGTATATACTCATCACTAAAAAAGAATTATCTTTTTTTCTCTGAATAATAACCATTTATTTTAGCATCCAATTCAACTCATGAATTTGTAGCAATCATTCAGCAAGGCATCAGACTCTTCCTGTCTGATCTTCTGTGAGTACCACCAGTGGGGGGAAAAATAGAGCAGGAGAGTTAAATATGTAGAGAAATAAGTAGTTGTTCGTCTGATAAACTCGTCTTTGCAATGGCAAAGCATTATCAGGATCACTTAGGAACAGTTGTGGAAAAGGATTACACTTTGTAAATAAAAAAAGTCACAGAAAAAAATAGCAGTTATTACATTCATATTTAAATTACAACATGAAAAATAAATGGTAAATTTGACATTTAGAGTTAAACACTGTTATATAATTGAAATAATTACAAAAATAATCCAAAATGAAAAACTAAATCGATGAAGCAATTGAAATCAATTTTTGTTTGTGATTTGTTTGACTAAAGAATGATATTAGCCCTGCATTTATCAATAGTCTGATACCATATATAACTATTTATTGATCTGTTCCATTTATTGATTTTGATGAATGTATATTGATCCAGCAGATTGATTTTTAATACTAGAATATTGATTGAATAATTTCCTTTGTTTATAGCATTTTCAGTTTTGAATTGCTTGTCCGACCATCTCATCTCATCTCTTCATCAAGATGGTGTATACAATCAGAAAATAAAGTGACAGGTGACCTTGCATGTTGGTGTATTATAAGGTAGGTGATTTTTTTGTTTTTCTTTGTTGTTTTTTTTTTTTTTTTTTTTTTTTTTTTTAAGCAATCCAACCCAAGAAATGCGGAAGTGCCACGAGCATGTAGGTGGTACAGTGAATGAGAGCAAGAGTAAAGTGGTGTGTTTGAGGAAAGGAGAAAGAGAAGGACAGGAAACTAGTTCAAAGCATTAGAACATGTCTATTGACATTACATTTTAATATTTGGAGATTGTAGCTATTAGGGAAGCAACTAAGAGGAAGGGAGTTCTACAAACGGGAAGTGCGAGATAAGAAGCTATTCGAGTAGAAGAGATCATTTTAACCTAGTAGCATGCTTGAATTCATGCAATTTGGGAACCAGCAAAAGTAGCTCATCAGAGCAGTTGCTGTGAAAATACTTGCATAAAAAGACAGAGGGAAGAAATGGTACGTCTGTGAGAAAGTGAGTAGATGAGATACCAGATCAGGACCCATCGTATTCTATCTCCGTTTCTGGATTCTGTTGAGGTCTTGTTAATTTTAGCTTTAATGCAATCTAAATCAGTATTTCTCAAATATTTTTTTAAAAATTCAGGACACACTTGTAGAATAACTGAAGTTCTGGGGCATACTTTAAATTTTAATAAGGAAATCATTAATCATGAAATTTGCAAATAGGAAAATAACACAGAGGTCTCCTGAAATAAGCATTAATTTTTTTTTTAGAAATTACCTTGCTTGTTGTCTTTAACTTTTAAAAAGAAGATTTTTTATAATATAAAAATGATCCATAACTTACTGTTCTGTTAATGTGGGGCACATCTGGTTATCTTTCAGGGAACATTGATGTGCATGAATGCACCAACTGAGAAACAAGGATCTGAAATAAAAAATGATAAAGCTATAAGTTACAATCTACTCAAAGATTCCTTGAAAGAAGTTAATAGCAAAAGGGATGTCTTAAAATCTGACTTCCTCTGTTCACGATGGAGGCAATCATGACTCTCCACAACTTCCTATCTTTCATAGCTCTTAATAATTTTTAATTTTGTTATTTCTCCTAAACCTTGTTTCATTTACTCAAGCTCACTGAATAGGTTATACGCTGTTTTCCTCTGTCCCTCTTGCCTTCAACCTTTCCTGTGAGTATCAGATTTTTCAAGCTCTCTTTCCTCATTATGTGCCATAGAAATTTCAACTGTCAACATGTTAAGTATAAGTTTCCTTCTGGTTTCCATTTTCTCTAAAACTTTGTTACTTACATATTCAGTCCTTGGAATCCTCGGTATCTTTCTGTAGAATCACGTTTCTTTTGTTTGAGGTCTCATCATTTTTCAGTGTTAAATTCTTTAATGTTTATTCAGTGATAATACTAGAATGTTGAATAATAAGTAATTTCATTTAATTACTTAGTCGAATATTATAGTGTTTTTGTGCTCAGTTAGTAAAGATCCAGGGTCATTTTTCAGTAAATTTGCTTATTAAGCCCCAGAAACCAATTGTAATGAAAATTTCCATTCTGGTGTAAATGTACACGATTATTAAAAGTATAAAAATAAAAGTTTGCAGACGAATACGGTTTAGGAGTTACCATCAATGGTGAGTACTATGCCAACTTGCTGAGGCAGTTATAGCTCATAAATACAGCATAACTTAAAACATATATAAATCTATAGTAAGTAATCCAAGTGAGTCCTAGTAATATAAAATATTAAAACTGATCCACAGAAGAGAGCTCAATATATTTATTATAGAGCAAACATTAAACACAGATAAAATTCAATACCCCATGTGATTTATAGCCATTTCACCCAGAATGGGCTTGTCAACACCAAGGATTTACATAAAAAATTTAATTTATATAATCTTATGTAATTTCTCATTTTGAACAAGATTTATCATGTTAAAAAAAAATGGTCAAGGTCAGCCCATGTCTAGAGAAATTTGAAAATTTTTCATCTTCATTTCTTTCCATTTACTCTATCCCCCACCCAAATTTATTCTTCTCTTTTTCTCTCCTTATCTTTCTCTTCCCCCTCCCTTTTTAAATACATTTGCTCTTAGTTGTGGATTTCCCTCCTCTTTCTTTGTATTTACAAAAACATTGATTCATTTCTTTATCGAACTCCTTGGTGTTGACAAGCTGGTTCTGGGTAAAATGACTGTTTATCTTCTGGGCTATTGAATTTTATCTACTTGTAATATATATATATATATATATATATATATATATATATATATACACACACACACACACACACACACACACACACACACAAGGTAACCAAAAAAGTTCTGTCCGTTTTTTGATTAGACATTGAATGAAGTTGAAATATATATGAAATGTGTGTAGCAATTGTTTTCAAGCTGGAAGTAGGAACATCAGACGTTATAAAAAACACACACACTGTGCCCGGCCATCATTTATAAGCCGGGCAGCTGTTAGAAGGATGGAAGTGTCTAGAGATGTTGTTCGTTTGCCTTACGACTTCAAAGTGGGCTTATCAGCAGCTGCATCAAGTTGCCGCGTATGTCAAGCATTTGGGGATAGTGCTGTGGATGAACGTACTGCAAGGCATTAGTTTGGAAAATTCAAGTCAGGAGATTTGTCACTCCATGATGAGCCTCACAGTGGACGACCACAGGTCTCGAATGATGGAGTCCTGAAGGTGGCCATTGAAAAGGACAGTAGTCTAACGTGTGGTGAACTTGCAAGACAGTTCAACGTTTCCGATGAAACAGTTAAACTTCACCTGCACCGCCTAGGTAAGACGTACAAACTGAGCAAGTGGGATCCACAAACGCTGTTGGAGTTCCGCAAGTGTCAACGAGTGGCAACCTGCGTATTGCTGCTTTCCCGCCACCGTACCGCATCCTTATTCAATCGAGTGCTTACCAGTGATGAGAAGTGGGTTCTGTACAAAACTCCCAAGCGTTCCAGACATTGGTTGTCTCCTCAGTATGCTGTCCCTCACACCGCAAGACCACCTATTCACCCACGCAAGATTATGCTTTATGTCTGGTGGACAGGTCGTCAAGTGGTTCATTATGAACTGCAGCCAACTGGTCAAACGGTCAGTGGAGACCTATACTCGCAGCAATTGAAACGTGTGCAGAAGGAGCCGGCACTGGTGAATCGCAAAGGTGTGCTTTTCCTCCATGACAACGCCAGGCTGCATGTCATACGAGTGGTCAGGGATACCATACAGCAACTTGGGTGGGAGACTTTGTGCCATCCACCTTATTCACCTGACCTTGTGCCATCCGATTACCACCTCTTCCACTCCCTGGATAATCATCTTTGTGGGAAATCCTTCACCAATGAAGCAGACTTGCGCAGACCCTCATGGACCTCTTTGCATCAGCACCCCCCCCCCCCCCCCCAATTCTACCACAAGGGCATTGAACAGCTGCAGACTCATTGGCAGAAAGTGCTGGATGCCGATGGGGATTACTTCGAAGACTAAATATAAGTTACACATACTGTAAAGCATTTTCATTTTTTCTTTAAAAAAGGACAGAACTATTTTGGTTAACTTGTGTATATATATATATATATATATATATATATATATATATATATATATATATATATATATATATATTGTTCAAAAGTCTGAAGCCACCCCCAGAATTAGCATAGGAAAACTTGATAAAATAGTGAAAAAAATGAAGTAGCATCATCGGAAAAATAGATTCTATTTTAACCAAATCTTTATCAATAAGAGAGAACTTAATTTATATTAGTCACATGAATATTGAATTAATTAAAGAAACTCCTTAGTAACCCATGAGATGAGCGTGCCGCCTACTATCGCTTGTGTCTTTTGCGAAGTATGTCGTCGATATTAAAACTGAATCCCAGTGAGTAAATACTTTATTAATAATTATTTTTAATTTAATTTTATTTATTCATTTTTCTTTTTTTCTTTCTTTTCTTGCTAAAAACTAACGCCTGCTAACCTCTTTTTTCCCTTGTCCAATTTTGTTTGTTTTTAATATAGACCACTGGGAATATAATCTGTTAGCCCACTTAATAGCCAATGTTTGAGATTTTCAGTTTCTTTCTATCGTCAACTGCCTCCTTAGAAACTCGTTCGGCTCGAAAAGTTCTGCTGGTCAGAATGGGTGCCATTTTGTTTTGGACTTTCTCCTACAAAAAGCTCTTCCCCCCCGGCCCACTGTTGTGGTGGTGGAATAGCGGTCGTACGACCCCCCCCCCCACTGCCACCAACACTGCGTTCTTTGTAACTTGAAGCTCGGGGAATCGAGCGTGCCGCCTACTATCGCTTGTGTCTTTTGCGAAGTATGTCGTCGATATTAAAACTGAATCCCAGTGAGTAAATACTTTATTAATAATTATTTTTAATTTAATTTTATTTATTCATTTTTCTTTTTTTCTTTCTTTTCTTGCTAAAAACTAACGCCTGCTAACCTCTTTTTCCCCTTGTCCAATTTTGTTTGTTTTTAATATAGACCACTGGGAATATAATCTGTTAGCCCACTTAATAGCCAATGTTTGAGATTTTCAGTTTCTTTCTATCGTCAACTGCCTCCTTAGAAACTCGTTCGGCTCGAAAAGTTCTGCTGGTCAGAATGGGTGCCATTTTGTTTTGGACTTTCTCCTACAAAAAGCCCTTCCCCCCCGGCCCACTGTTGTGGTGGTGGAATAGCGGTCGTACGACCCCCCCCCCCCCCACTGCCACCAACACTGCATTCTTTGTAACTTGAAGCTCGGGGAATCGAGCGTGCCGCCTACTATCGCTTGTGTCTTTTGCGAAGTATGTCGTCGATATTAAAACTGAATCCCAGTGAGTAAATACTTTATTAATAATTATTTTTAATTTAATTTTATTTATTCATTTTTCTTTTTTTCTTTCTTTTCTTGCTAAAAACTAACGCCTGCTAACCTCTTTTTCCCCTTGTCCAATTTTGTTTGTTTTTAATATAGACCACTGGGAATATAATCTGTTAGCCCACTTAATAGCCAATGTTTGAGATTTTCAGTTTCTTTCTATCGTCAACTGCCTCCTTAGAAACTCGTTCGGCTCGAAAAGTTCTGCTGGTCAGAATGGGTGCCATTTTGTTTTGGACTTTCTCCTACAAAAAGCCCTTCCCCCCCGGCCCACTGTTGTGGTGGTGGAATAGCGGTCGTACGACCCCCCCCCCCCACTGCCACCAACACTGCGTTCTTTGTAACTTGAAGCTCGGGGAATCGAGCGTGCCGCCTACTATCGCTTGTGTCTTTTGCGAAGTATGTCGTCGATATTAAAACTGAATCCCAGTGAGTAAATACTTTATTAATAATTATTTTTAATTTAATTTTATTTATTCATTTTTCTTTTTTTCTTTCTTTTCTTGCTAAAAACTAACGCCTGCTAACCTCTTTTTCCCCTTGTCCAATTTTGTTTGTTTTTAATATAGACCACTAGGACTTATACTAAGTTAAAACTTAGTACCATATGTCTTTCCTATCCCCCAGTACCCTCAACTTGTATATGCCCTTTGTTCTGTCATCGTTGTATATGTTTTATGTAATTGGAGAAGGTAGGCTTTCCTACCGCCCAGTCAACACTCCTCCCTCTTCTATTGAACGCGAGTAGAGGCCCAAACCTTGTTTCGTGTTTAGGAAGGGGTTCCCGGATCTCTTTCTCCCGCTTACTGGCCTCTGTACTGGTGTCGCTGTGTTCCTCCCATGATGCGCGCAGTCTGTGGCATTGCCTGTTCATTCTGAGGGTACACGGTTGACAGTTACCTGGTTGCTGTTTCCGACTGGTAGTTAGGAGCCCTAACTCTTGCGTAGCGTCTTGAGCGGCCGCTCTGATCAACAGTTGCATAATATCGGGATGTCTGTAGTGCCATGTCGCGCATGGATAGGTGTCCCTGCAGTCATTTCCGGTGGGCAACCCTGAGGCCACATTATGAATCTTGCTGTGCCAATCCCCCTCTCTGTTCGCGTCATGGGTATCAACCGTCGGCTTCCTTTAACTCAGGCCTTCTCCCTCTTTCCAAAACCAATTACCAACATGAATAACAAAAAACTGAAATACAAACCTAAACCAGCCTTCCAAAAATCACCCAAACCTCTAAATATCTCCTTCTCTAACATCCGCGGCATTAGAACCAACTTCTGCAGCGTTGAGTCTTTCCTCATAGCTAAGTGCCCGGATATACTCGCCCTGTGTGAGACCAATCTTAACTCCTCTATCCCTTCCTCCGATCTCTCGATCCCTGGATACCTCCCACTCCTCAGAAAAGACTCTCTAACCCACATGCATGGTCTGGGTGTCTATGTCAAGGACCATCTCCCTCTGGCTAGAGAGACCTCTCTCGAATCGCCGGATCATTCCTACTTATGTCTCCGCCTATCTCTTCTCAATGCTGTAAGCTATCTTTTCTTCCTCTACCGCTCTCCATCCTCTCAGGACTGCGGGATACTCGATGTCATTTCTGACAGCGTTGATAAGGCCCTCTCTGTCCATCCGTCCGCTCACATATTTGTGTTTGGTGATTTCAACGCCCATCACAACCAGTGGCTACAGAACGCTACCACTGACCTCGCTGGCGTTCATACTCTTAACTTTTCAATCTCTCAATCCCTCACCCAGATAATCGATTTCCCCACGCGTTTTTCCAACAATTGTGACTGTAAGCCCTCACTCCTCGACCTGTGTTTTACCTCCATCCCTGAGTCGTGTAGTGCCACGCAGCTCTGTCCTATCGGTAACTCCGATCATGCTGTCGTGTCTGTCAGTATCTCCTTCAGCCCCTCCCCCTGCAAAGAACCTCCTACCACCAGAACCACTTTCTGCTACCAACGGGCTGTCTGGGACTCATTTCGGGACTTCCTCTGCGATGTCCCCTGGGATGCTGTATTTAAGCTCCCCACTCATGACTGTGCTTCTGAGTTCTCCTCCTGGATCAAAGCCGGTATCGAAGCTTTCATCCCCTCCAGGAAATACAAGGTCAAACCGCGCTCCTCCCCCTGGTTCACAGCTGCTTGCTCAGCCGCCATTGCCCATAGGAACCACTTCTTCCACCGTTTTCGTAGTGACATGTCCGACTTCAACAGACGTCTATTTACCTCTGCACGCAATGAGTGTAAGCGTACCCTCGAAAATGCCAAGGCACTATTTGCAGCTCGGATGAAGGAACGTATTGCATCCCGCAAATTTGGCTCCAAGGACTATTGGCACCTCTGCAAGAGCATTCTGAATAGTAACAAACCCTCCATTCCTCCACTGTTCAATCAGTTTGAGGTCCTGACCACCTCTGCCGACAAGGCCGAATGCTTCACTCGAAAGTTTTCTTCCAATTCTATGCTTGACTCCTCTGGGGTACCCTTGCCTGACTTCCCTCCCAGAACTGAGGCCCTACTGGACGGCTTGCACATAACCCCGTCGTCGGTACTGGGCATTATTTCTAACTTAGATCCCCACAAGGCTACCGGCGGCGACGGAATACCAGCCATTGTCCTGAAGAAATGCGCACCTGAACTGGCACCTGCCCTCTCTAAATTGTACAACCGCTGCCTCAAGGACTCCTGTTTTCCTGACTGCTGGAAGTCCTCTACCATTGTTCCTGTCTTTAAGAACTCTGGCAACCCCTCCAACCCTTCTAATTACCGTCCTATCAGTCTCCTTCCCATCTTCGGCAAAGTCTTCGAGGCCATTATCAACGCCGAAGTGACTACTCACCTGATATCCCACGATCTGCTCTCAGACAAGCAGTATGGTTTCCGCTTTGCCCGGTCTACTGCCGATGTGCTTACGGCCATCACTGAATTTGTCTACCAAGCTATCCATAGTAACGGCGAAGCCCGTGCCGTAGCCCTTGACATCTCAAAGGCATTCGATAGGGTTTGGCATGCCGGCCTCCTTCGCAAGCTCCGGGGTTATGGTATCACAGGTCGATTGTTTGACCTAATTCAATCGTTCCTATCAAACCGGGATTTGAAGGTTGTTCTCAATGGATCCTTCTCCAACTCCTATCCCACTACTTCCCCGTTACTGTTTCCCTGACAAATACAATCTCCAACGGTTTAAGTGTAGCGTCAATCGTCATCTCCAGTTGCCTTGATCTATCCACTTCCTGACATCTTCCATTCCTATCTGCTCTCGCTCTATATCTCCCGTAACCTCCCCACCTCGATCGGCCCTCCGTCCTTCTCTTTCTCCACAACCCTTCCTTTACCACTCCTATCTGCTCTTCCTCCAACCCGTCTGTAACCCCTTGCGTGATAGTGGCCACCGGCCTTGCTCGGGGTGATACGCTTAAAAAAAAAAAAAAACAAAAAAAAACCATGATATTACTGACACATTTGGGGTATGATAGTGGATGGTTTCCTTCTTTGGGAATGAGAATGGTATAATGGTGATAATTAATTGCCAATACCATGAGAATAAACAGTACACTGCATGATTTCACCCTCCCGCACTTGTGGAAAAGGACTCTGTCAGATATCTCATAATACAAAATATGTAAAAGTCTAGCTGTAGATGCCATGATTATGTGGACAGAATTTAACACTGTTCAATCACGGAATGATTTTGGGCACAAGAAAGTGTAGAGTTAATCCATTTCAAAGGTGATAAAGTTTAGGCTTTTTTCTCTGAAGAAACAGTAACAAAGATATACCAGGAATATTTGATTTTCCAGATAAATATTAGTAAGAAATACTTCACATCTCTATCACTATTTCCAGGGAAAGTCTTCAGACAAACTATATGCTTTAGTTCCGCCAGTTCTAACCTAAGAGCCATCATGCCATGCACATTGTATGGAACCACCTTCATTCCTTTTGTATTCCATTGGTGAGATGTAATTTCCACTTGAGCAGCTTCTTCCCATGAAATGTTGCTTTGTTGATCCAACTCCCAAGAGAATGCTTACCCAATCCCAACAATCTGAACCTGTTCGAGTCTAGAGTCAACAGTTATCTTCCCCATATATCCTCATAAACTGAGTGGCTTTTGAGCCTTACACAGGGTCAATATTATTCTAAAAAAAAAGAAAAGAAAAAACATGAAAACTGTTGTTACCCAAATGTAATGCCTGAATGAGGCTGCTGGTAACTGACAATGATGAGAACGATACTATGAAACATCTGATCACATGCTAATTCAATGCCATTGCTACTCAATCCATCGGCCTGTGCATTGTATAATACACACTGCATTCTATAGAGTTTTAGAGTTGTCAACCCACAAGGGTACCATTATTGACAGTACAGCTTCAGTTACTTCATCTGGATCAGCAAACCTTGGGTTGTCAAAGACTCGCACCATGTCTCTTGATCAGTTCCAGTTCTTTTGGGCAGACATTTGAATCTGGACAAATGGATAGCGAAAGAAATACTTCAAAGAGAAAAGGAAAGCATATAGGAGCAAGTATTATTCTGGGCAACCAAAGGAAGTTGGAGAGAGCCACGATTGCCCACATTCTGAAGAAACATAGCATGTAGTGAGAGAGTATTTTAATATTGTAAATATTTTCACAATCCTACTGTACTCAAATTCCACTTAAATTTCCATTTTTAAAATAAGAAACATTTTGTGTTGATTAATGATGAACTTTTACAAATTATGGATAATCACTTTTAGACAAGGATAAAATTTTTGTCAGAGGTTGTATGAAATTCATGTCAGAAGAAAAGTACCAGAAATATGGTCCAACCTTTCAACTTACATCATCATTAAGGTAGTTAGAGACAGTGAGTTTCATAGAACTGGTGACTGTTGTAATGTAGGCAAAAACTGTTCTCTCATAGGTGTGAAGTGTGTTTTTTTTTATATATTGGGGGATTGAAAAGTAACTGCCTATTTTATGTATGATGGACTCTCCTGTCTTGTAAAATGTATAGACTGATTGGAGAGTCTATCATACATAAAATAGGCAGTTACTTTTCAATCACGCTGTATATTTAAGGATGTGAGCTCTTTTAATTTTTTTTTATTTATCGATAATTGTATTCATTGTATGAGTATTGCTTGAAGAATGATAAGAATTTGGCATTGTTTGTGAGTAGATGTTTAATGTTACTATGAGATCCTGATGGTACTCTGCTCCGATACGTGGCAGGTAAGTCCTTATGAGAATGTGGTTGTGGTATATCCTATATTAAAAGTTTCATGGTTTTGAATTACAGAGAAACATTCACTGAGTGGGTAAGTATATTCATACACAACATTAGTCTTATTAAGGACTTGAAAGTTTAGGATATATTACATTTAATGAATAAGTTGACAGTTTTGTATTATGATAAATAATGAATCTAATGTATTTATTTTATTGACTGCTTTTATATAGCTATGTATGAACTTTTTTATGGCTGTTTTGAGATTTTTGTAAATGTGGTGCATTTGATTTTGATAATATATGTTAATAGCATTATTGTCAATATTATTTTTATAACTATGATTTTATTGCTAAAATTGTTGTTCATCAACTACATAATTGGGGGCCCCATTATTGATAAGTATTAGTTTAATATTATTTAATTCTATAATGAATATTGTTTTGGATAAAGAAATAATTTTAGCTCTTTGGATTCAGTCATTAATGACAGCAGATGGATATTTTTCAGGGCAGTCACTGTCATACTTTATAAAGTAAGAGCTAGGATTAGTATACTTTTTATATACAGAAGTGGTGTTTGGCTTGTGCCACATCAAAGCTACAAGATGTAGTGAAATTATGATGGAGTAAATGAGAGTAGCTAGAAATGGGATATTTTAAATCAATATTTAGTTAAAAAATGAAAAATATAATGTAATAATTTTTATGTTCTGTAATGACATTACGAGATTTAGTTTGTGTGAAGATATCATCAGTATATCGGACATGGTGGGTTTACTAATTTTATTGAATAATTTGCTAACTTAGTTGGAGAGAAAAATGTTGGAAAATAAAAGAACGAGTGAAAAATAGGTTTCAAATTGTAATGAACTTATGAACAAATATTTTTGCTCTACCTTGAGTAGAGAAAAGGCAGCGTTCAACCATAGGGTGACTTGTGTTCATTTATGGAAATTTTCATGCGGCCCAAAACTGGGGGATCAGTCATATTTCACTTTTTTCCATTAAAAGAAATATTTTAAAAATTGGTATTAAATAGTGTGCAATTTATTCATTCGTCCATGTCTAGAAGGATTTTTCATTTGGTCATATAGTGAAAAGTACAGCTTTCACCATGTGTGCGGTGTGTCGTTTGACAATTTACTGTGTCCGAAAACCAGTTCGAAAATAAGCCTTCATTTCTACTTTTTCTTTTCTATCGAATCCTCATAATATAAGTGTCAAATTGTCATGAATTTCTTGCCTTATCCATAATTACAAAAGTTTTTTCTCCAACTTGACTAGGGACGAGGCGGCATTCAACGATATGGGGACATGGACATTAGGTTTCTGGTCCATATTTGAGCGTCTAGTGTAAGATTATAGACTACATCTAACAGGAAGGCCTCTCATCTGTTGGTTTCCGGTCCATATATGAGCGTCTAGTGTAAGCAGATAAATTACGTCCAGCAGCAAGGCCTCTGATGGTTTCCGATCCATATTTGAGAGTCTAGTGTAAGATGATAAAATACGTCCAGCAGCAAGACCTCTGATCTGTTGGTTTCTCGTCCATATTTGAGCATCTTCTGTAACATTATAAACTACGTCCCGCAGCAAAGCCTCTGATCTGTTGGTTTCTGGTCCATATTTAAGCGTCTAGTGCACAATGATAAACCACATCCAGCAGGCAGGCCTCTGATTTGTTGGTTTCTGGTCTATATTTGAGCGTCTTGTGTTAGATGATAAACTAAGTCCAGCAGCAAGGCCTCTGATCTGTTGGTGTCTGGTCACTATTTGAGAGTCTTGTGTAAGATGATTAACTACGTCCAGCAGCATGGCCTCTGATCTGTTGGTTTCTTATCCATATTTTAGCGTCTAGTGTAAGATGATAAACTATGTCCACACAGCATGACCTCTGATCTGTTGGTTTCTGGTCCATATTTGAGAGTCTAGTGTAAGACGAAAATAATTCTACTAAAAATTCAAAAATGGGGCATGGATTTAAAACTTTATAAATTATTCTAAATAAAATTTAAGTAAATGAAAATAATTCTAATAAATATTCAAAATTCAATTTAATATTATAGATGAGGCCTTGAATTGCATTAAGCTTTTGCATTTGATTAGTAAATAAAGGTTTTACTTAATAGGAATACCATTTGCCAGGTACAAATTAATACCAAATTTTAAAAGAATGAAAACTTTATAAATTATTCTAATTAAAATTTAAGAAAATGAAAATAATTCTACTAAATATTAGAAATTCGATTTAAATTTGGGAATGAGGCATTAAATTGCAGTAAGCTTTTCCATTTGATTAGTAAATATAGATTTTACATAATAGCAACATCATTTGCCAGGTACAAATTAATACAAAATTCTAAGACTTAAAACATTATATATTATTCTAATTAAAATTTTAATAAATGAAAATAATTCTACTAAAAATCCAAAATTCATTCTAATATTGGGGATGAGGCATTAAATTGCAGTAAGGTTTTCCATTTGATTAGTAAATATAGATTTTACTTAATCGCAATTTCATTAGCCACGTACATATTAATACCAACATTTAAAAGATTTAAAACTTAATAAATTACTCAAATTTAAATTTAAAAATGAAAATAATTCAAGTAAAAAATCAAAATTCATTTAAAAATATGTGATGAGGCAGTAAATTTCAGTTAGCTTTTCAATTTGATTCGTAAATATAGATTTATAGCAATATCCTTTGCGCGGTATGTCGTCTGACAATTTACAGCGTCCGAAATCCAGTGTGCACAAGAAGACTGCATTTCTAATTATTCCTTTCTATAGAATCCACATAATATCGGTGTCAAATTGTCGGGAATTTCGTGCGTTATCCATAATTACAAAAGTTTTGTCTCCATCTTGATTAGAGTTGAGGCTAAATTCAACGGTATGGGATCTTGTGTTAGTACATTTGCGGAAATTTTCATGCGGCCCTAAACTGGGAGATCAGTCATACTTGACTTGTTTATAACTTTTTTCCAGTAAAAGAAATCTTTTCAAAATTGGTATCAAATTTTGTGCATTTTTTCGGTTAGTCCATGTTTACAGGGATTTTTCATTTGGGCAGATAGTAAAAATTACAGCTTTCACCATGTGCGGAGTATGTCGTCTGACAATTTACAGCGTCCGAAATCAAGTGTGCATAATAAGACTGAATTTCTAATTATTCATTTCTATAGAATCCACATAATATCGGTGTCAAATTGTCGAGAATTTCGTGCGTTATCCATAATTAAAAAAGTTTTGTTTCCATCTTGAATAGAGTCGGGGCGAAATTCAACAGTATGGGGTCTTGTGTTAGTACATTTGCGGAAATTTTCATGCGGCCCTAAACTGGGAGATCAGTCATACTTCAATTGTTTATAACTTTTTTCCAGTAAAAGTAATATTTTCAAAATTGATATTAAATTGTGTGCATTTTTTCGTTTAGTCCATGTTTACAGGGATTTTTCATTTGGTCAGATAGTAAAAATTACAGCTTTCACCATGGGCGCGGTATGTCGTCTAACAATTTACAGCGTCCGAAATCCAGTGTGCACAATAAGACTGCATTTCTAATTATTCCTTTCTACAGAATCCACATAATATCGATGACCAATTGTCGAGAACTCCGTGCGATATCCATAATTGCAAAAGTTTTGTCACCATCTTGAATAGAGTCCATGTTTACAGGAATTTTTCATTTAGTCAGATAGTTTCCTATGTAGTTTGAGGCGTAGAAAAAGAAAAGATCATTCCCAGACGTAGGCATGCAAGATAAATCCCTTAAATCGCACTTTGAAGGTGGAGGTTTCAGTCAAGAGTCGACCAAAAATGACGATTTCCAATTTTATTTTTTCATATTCATTTTACTGTTTCCTAGGTAGATTGAGGCGTAGCAAAAGAAAAGATCATTCTCAGACGCAGGCATGCAAGATAAGTCCCTTAAATCACACTTTGAAGGTGGAGGTTTCAGTCAAGTCGACCAAAAATGACGATTTTCAATTTTATTTTTGCATATTCATTTTATTACTGTTTCCTATGCAGTTTGAGGTGTTTAAAAAGAAAAGATCATTCCCAGACGTAGGCATGCAAGATAAATCCCTTAAATCGCACTTTGATGGTGGAGGTTTCAGTCAAGTGTTGACCAAATATGACGATTTCCAATTTTATTTTTGCATATTCATTTTATTACTGTTTCCTATGCAGTTTGAGGTGTAGAAAAGATCATTCCCTGACGCAGGCATGCAAGATGAATCACTTAAATCGCACTTTGAAGGTGGAGGTTTCAGTCAAGAGTTGACCAAAAATTACGATTCTCAATTTGATTTTTGCATATTCATTTTATTACTGTTTCCTATGTAGTTTGAGGGGTAGAAAAAGAAAATATCATTCCCAGTCGCAGGCATGAAAGATAAATCTATTAAATCACAATTTGAAGGTGGAGGTTTCAGTCAAGAGTCGAACAAAATTGACGATTTTCAATTTTATTCTTGCATATTCATTTTATTACTGTTTCCTATGTAGTTTGAGGCGTAGAAAAAGAAAAGATCATTCGCAGCCGCATGCATGCAAGATTAAGTCGCACTTTGAACGTGGAAGTTTCAGTCAAGTGTCGAGCAAAAATGACGATTTTCAATTTTATTTTTGCATATTCATTTTATTACAGTTTCCTATGTAGTTTGAGTCGTAGAAAAAAGAAAAGATCATTCCCAGCCGCAGGCATGCAAGATAAATCCCGTAAATCGCACTTTGAAAGTGGAGGTTTCAGTCAAGAGTCGACCAAAAATGACGATTTTCAATTTTATTTTTGCATATTCATTTTATTACTGTTTCCTATGTAGGTTGAGGCGTACAGAAAGAAAAGATCATTCCCAGACGCAGGCATGCAAGATAAATCCCTTAAATCGCACTTTGAAGGTGGAGGTTTCTGTCGAGATTCAACCAAAAAATTACAATTTTCAATTTTATTTTTGCATATTTATTTTATTACTGTTTCCTATGTAGTTTGTGGCGTAGAAAAAGAAAAGATCATTCCCAGCCGCAGGCATGCAAGATAAATCCCTAAAATCGCACTTTGAAGGTGGAGGTTTCAGTCCAGAGTCGACCAAAAATGACGATTTTCAATCTTATTTTTCCATATTCATTTTATTACTGTTTCCTATGTAGTTTGAGGCGAAGAAAAAGAAAAGATCATTCCCAGCCGCAGGCATGCAAGATTAATCCCTTAAATCGCACTTTGAAGGTGGAGGTTTCAGTCAAGAGTCGACCAAAAATGACGATTTTCAATATTATTTTTGTATATGCATTTTATTACTGTTTCCTATGTAGTTTGAGGCGTAGAAAAAGAAAAAAATCATTCTCACACGCAGGCATGCAAGATAAATCCCTTAAATCACACTTTGAAGGTGCAGGTTTCTGTCAAGTGTCGACCAAAAATGAAGTATTTTCAATTTTATTTTTGCATATTCATTTTATTACTGTTTTCTATGCAGTTTGAGGCGTAGAAAAGATCATTCCCAGCCGCAGGCATGCAAGACAAATCCCTTAAATCGCACTTTGAAGGTGGAGGTTTCAGTCAAGTGTCGACCAAAAATGAAGATTTTCAATTTTATTTTTGCATATTCATTTTATTACTGTTTCCTATGTAGTTTGAGGGGTAGAAAAAGAAAATATCATTCCCAGTCGCAGGCATGAAAGATAAATCTATTAAATCACAATTTGAAGGTGGAGGTTTCAGTCAAGAGTCGACCAAAAATGACGATTTTCAATTTTATTTTTGCATATTCATTTTATTACTGTTTCCTATGTAGTTTGAGGCGTAGAAAAAGAAAAGATCATTCGCAGCCGCATGCATGCAAGATTAAGTCGCACTTTGAACGTGGAGGTTTCAGTCAAGTGTCGAGCAAAAATGACGATTTTCAATTTTATTTTTGCATATTCATTTTATTACTGTTTCCTATGTAGTTTGAGGCGAAGAAAAAGAAAAGATCATTCCCAGCCGCAGGCATGCAAGATTAATCCCTTAAATCGCACTTTGAAGGTGCAGGTTTCAGTCAAGAGTCGACCAAAAATGAAGTATTTTCAATTTTATTTTTGCATATTCATTTTATTACTGTTTTCTATGCAGTTTGAGGCGTAGAAAAGATCATTCCCAGCCGCAGGCATGCAAGATAAATCCCGTAAATCGCACTTTGAAAGTGGAGGTTTCAGTCAAGAGTTGACCAAAAATTACGATTCTCAATTTGATTTTTGCATATTCATTTTATTACTGTTTCCTATGTAGTTTGAGGGGTAGAAAAAGAAAATATCATTCCCAGTCGCAGGCATGAAAGATAAATCTATTAAATCACAATTTGAAGGTGGAGGTTTCAGTCAAGAGTCGAACAAAATTGACGATTTTCAATTTTATTTTTGCATATTCATTTTATTACTGTTTCCTATGTAGGTTGAGGCGTACAGAAAGAAAAGATCATTCCCAGACGCAGGCATGCAAGATAAATCCCTTAAATCGCACTTTGAAGGTGGAGGTTTCTGTCGAGATTCAACCAAAAAATTACAATTTTCAATTTTATTTTTGCATATTTATTTTATTACTGTTTCCTATGTAGTTTGTGGCGTAGAAAAAGAAAAGATCATTCCCAGCCGCAGGCATGCAAGATAAATCCCTAAAATCGCACTTTGAAGGTGGAGGTTTCAGTCCAGAGTCGACCAAAAATGACGATTTTCAATCTTATTTTTCCATATTCATTTTATTACTGTTTCCTATGTAGTTTGAGGCGAAGAAAAAGAAAAGATCATTCCCAGCCGCAGGCATGCAAGATTAATCCCTTAAATCGCACTTTGAAGGTGGAGGTTTCAGTCAAGAGTCGACCAAAAATGACGATTTTCAATATTATTTTTGTATATGCATTTTATTACTGTTTCCTATGTAGTTTGAGGCGTAGAAAAAGAAAAAAATCATTCTCACACGCAGGCATGCAAGATAAATCCCTTAAATCACACTTTGAAGGTGGAGGTTTCAGTCAAGTCGACCAAAAATGACGATTTTCAATTTTATTTTTGCATATTCATTTTATTACTGTTTCCTATGCAGTTTGAGGTGTTTAAAAAGAAAAGATCATTCCCAGACGTAGGCATGCAAGATAAATCCCTTAAATCGCACTTTGATGGTGGAGGTTTCAGTCAAGTGTTGACCAAATATGACGATTTCCAATTTTATTTTTGCATATTCATTTTATTACTGTTTCCTATGCAGTTTGAGGTGTAGAAAAGATCATTCCCTGACGCAGGCATGCAAGATGAATCACTTAAATCGCACTTTGAAGGTGGAGGTTTCAGTCAAGAGTTGACCAAAAATTACGATTCTCAATTTGATTTTTGCATATTCATTTTATTACTGTTTCCTATGTAGTTTGAGGGGTAGAAAAAGAAAATATCATTCCCAGTCGCAGGCATGAAAGATAAATCTATTAAATCACAATTTGAAGGTGGAGGTTTCAGTCAAGAGTCGAACAAAATTGACGATTTTCAATTTTATTTTTGCATATTCATTTTATTACTGTTTCCTATGTAGGTTGAGGCGTACAGAAAGAAAAGATCATTCCCAGACGCAGGCATGCAAGATAAATCCCTTAAATCGCACTTTGAAGGTGGAGGTTTCTGTCGAGATTCAACCAAAAAATTACAATTTTCAATTTTATTTTTGCATATTTATTTTATTACTGTTTCCTATGTAGTTTGTGGCGTAGAAAAAGAAAAGATCATTCCCAGCCGCAGGCATGCAAGATAAATCCCTAAAATCGCACTTTGAAGGTGGAGGTTTCAGTCCAGAGTCGACCAAAAATGACGATTTTCAATCTTATTTTTCCATATTCATTTTATTACTGTTTCCTATGTAGTTTGAGGCGAAGAAAAAGAAAAGATCATTCCCAGCCGCAGGCATGCAAGATTAATCCCTTAAATCGCACTTTGAAGGTGGAGGTTTCAGTCAAGAGTCGACCAAAAATGACGATTTTCAATATTATTTTTGTATATGCATTTTATTACTGTTTCCTATGTAGTTTGAGGCGTAGAAAAAGAAAAAAATCATTCTCACACGCAGGCATGCAAGATAAATCCCTTAAATCACACTTTGAAGGTGCAGGTTTCTGTCAAGTGTCGACCAAAAATGAAGTATTTTCAATTTTATTTTTGCATATTCATTTTATTACTGTTTTCTATGCAGTTTGAGGCGTAGAAAAGATCATTCCCAGCCGCAGGCATGCAAGACAAATCCCTTAAATCGCACTTTGAAGGTGGAGGTTTCAGTCAAGTGTCGACCAAAAATGAAGATTTTCAATTTTATTTTTGCATATTCATTTTATTACTGTTTCCTATGTAGTTTGAGGGGTAGAAAAAGAAAATATCATTCCCAGTCGCAGGCATGAAAGATAAATCTATTAAATCACAATTTGAAGGTGGAGGTTTCAGTCAAGAGTCGACCAAAAATGACGATTTTCAATTTTATTTTTGCATATTCATTTTATTACTGTTTCCTATGTAGTTTGAGGCGTAGAAAAAGAAAAGATCATTCGCAGCCGCATGCATGCAAGATTAAGTCGCACTTTGAACGTGGAGGTTTCAGTCAAGTGTCGAGCAAAAATGACGATTTTCAATTTTATTTTTGCATATTCATTTTATTACTGTTTCCTATGTAGTTTGAGGCGAAGAAAAAGAAAAGATCATTCCCAGCCGCAGGCATGCAAGATTAATCCCTTAAATCGCACTTTGAAGGTGGAGGTTTCAGTCAAGAGTCGACCAAAAATGACGATTTTCAATATTATTTTTGTATATGCATTTTATTACTGTTTCCTATGTAGTTTGAGGCGTAGAAAAAGAAAAAAATCATTCTCACACGCAGGCATGCAAGATAAATCCCTTAAATCACACTTTGAAGGTGCAGGTTTCTGTCAAGTGTCGACCAAAAATGAAGTATTTTCAATTTTATTTTTGCATATTCATTTTATTACTGTTTTCTATGCAGTTTGAGGCGTAGAAAAGATCATTCCCAGCCGCAGGCATGCAAGACAAATCCCTTAAATCGCACTTTGAAGGTGGAGGTTTCAGTCAAGTGTCGACCAAAAATGAAGATTTTCAATTTTATTTTTGCATATTCATTTTATTACTGTTTCCTATGTAGTTTGAGGGGTAGAAAAAGAAAATATCATTCCCAGTCGCAGGCATGAAAGATAAATCTATTAAATCACAATTTGAAGGTGGAGGTTTCAGTCAAGAGTCGACCAAAAATGACGATTTTCAATTTTATTTTTGCATATTCATTTTATTACTGTTTCCTATGTAGTTTGAGGCGTAGAAAAAGAAAAGATCATTCGCAGCCGCATGCATGCAAGATTAAGTCGCACTTTGAACGTGGAGGTTTCAGTCAAGTGTCGAGCAAAAATGACGATTTTCAATTTTATTTTTGCATATTCATTTTATTACAGTTTCCTATGTAGTTTGAGGCGTAGAAAAAAGAAAAGATCATTCCCAGCCGCAGGCATGCAAGATAAATCCCGTAAATCGCACTTTGAAAGTGGAGGTTTCACTCTAGAGTCGACCAAAAATGACGATTTTCAATTTTATTTTTGCATATTCATTTTATTACTGTTTCCTATGTAGGTTGAGGCGTAGAGAAAGAAAAGTTCATTCCCAGCCGCAGGCATGCAAGACAAATCCCTTAAATCGCACTTTGAAGGTGGAGGTTTCAGTCAAGTGTCGACCAAAAATGAAGATTTTCAATTTTATTTTTGCATATTCATTTTATTACTGTTTCCTCTGTAGTTTGAGGCGTAGAAAGAGAAAAGATCATTCCCAGACGCAGGCATGCAAGATAAATCCCTTAAATCGCACTTTGAAGGTGGAGGTTTCAGTCAAGAGTCGACCAAAAATGACGATTTTCAATTTTATTTTTGCATATGCATTTTATTACTGTTTCCTATGTAGTTTGAGGCGTAGAAAAAGAAAATATCATTCTCATACGCAGGCATGCAAGATAAATCCCTTAAATCACACTTTGAAGGTGGAGGTTTCAGTCAAGAGTCGATCAAAATGACGATTTTCAATTTTATTTTTGCATATTCATTTTATTACTGTTTCCTATGTAGTTTGAGGCGTAGAAAAAGAAAAGATCATTCCCAGACACAAGCATGCAAGATAAATCCCTTAAATCGCACTTTGAAGGTGGAGGTTTCAGTCAAGAGTCGACCAAAAATGACGATTTTCAACTTTATTTTTGCATATTCATTTTATCACTGTTTCCTATGCAGTTTGAGGTGTTTAAAAAGAAAAGATCATTCCCAGACGAAAGCATGCAAGATAAGTCCCTTAAATCGCACTTTGAAGGTGCAGGTTTCTGTCAAGTGTCGACCAAAAATGAAGTATTTTCAATTTTATTTTTGCATATTCATTTTTTTACTGTTTCCTATGCAGTTTGAGGCGTAGAAAAGATCATTCCCTGACGCAGGCATGCAAGATTAAATCGCACTTTGAACGTGGAGGTTTCTGTCGAGATTCAATCAAAAAATTACAATTTTCAATTTTATTTTTGCATATTTATTTTATTACTGTTTCCTATGTAGTTTGTGGCGTGGAAAAAGAAAAGATCATTCCCAGCCGCAGGCATGCAAGATAAATCCCTTAAATCGTACTTTGATGGTGGAGGTTTCAGTCAAGTGTCGACCAAATATGACGATTTCCAATTTTATTTTTGCATATTCATTTTACTGTTTCCTAGGTAGATTGAGGCGTAGCAAAAGAAAAGATCATTCCCAGACGAAGGCATGCAAGATAAGTCCCTTAAATCGCACTTTGAAGGTGCAGGTTTCAGTCAAGATTCGTCCAAAAATCACTATTTTCGATTTTATTTTTGCATATTCATTTTATTATGAAATGGGTGGGGGGTCGTCTGCGTGGGACTTTCTGGGACTGTCTCCTAGGTGGGGTGTCGTCTGCTTAGGTCTTTCTGGGACTGTCTCCTGGGTGGGGGTCGTCTGCGTGGGACTTTCTGGGACGGGGGTCGTCTGCGTGGGACTTTCAGGGACTGTCTCCTGGGTGGGGTGTCGTCTGCTTAGGTCTTTCTGGGACTGTCTCCTGGGTGGGGGTCGTCTGCGTGGGACTTTCTGGGACGGGGGTCGTCTGCGTGGGACTTTCTGGGACTGCCACCTGGGTGGGGTTCGTCTGCGTGGGACATTCTTGGACTGTGGGTTGTCTGCGTGGGACATTCTCGGAGTGTCTGTGGGTGGGGGGTCGTCTGCGTGGGACATTGTCGGACTGGGGGTCGTCTGCGTGGGACACTGGGTGGGGGGGGGGTCGTCTGTTTGGGACATTCTGGGACTGTCTTCAGGGTGGGGGTCGTCTGCTTGGGACTTTCTGGGACTGGGTGTCGTCTGCGTGGGACTTTCTGGGACTGTCTCCTGGGTGTGGGATTGTCTGCGTGGCAGTTTCTGGGACTGGGGGTCATCTGCGTGGGACTTTCTGGGACTGGGTGTCGTCTGCGTGAGTACTTTCTAGGACTGGGGTTCGTCTGCGTCGGACTTTCCGGGACTGTCTCCTGGGTGGGGGGTCGTCTGTTTGGGACTTTCCGGGACTGTCTCCTGGGTGGGGTTCGTCTGCGTGGGACTTTCTGGGACTAGGGGTCGTCTGCGTGGGACTTTCTGGGACTGTCTCTTGGGTGATGGGTCGTCTGCGTGGTACTTTCTGGGACTGGGGTTCGTCTGCGTGCGACTTTCTGGGACTGTCTCCTGGGTGGGGGGTCGTCTGCGTGGGACTTTCTGAGACTGGGGGTCGTCTGCGTGGGACTTTCTGGAACTGGCTCCTGGGTGTGGGGTCGTCAGAGTGGAACATTCTGGGACTGTCTCCTGGGTGGGGGTCGTCTGCATGGGACATTCTGGGACTGGGGGTCGTCTGCGTGGGACATTCTGGGACTGGGGGTCGTCTGCGTGGGACTTTCTGTCACTGTCTCCTGGGAGGGGGGTCGTCTGTTTGGGACATTCTGGGACTGTCTCCAGGGTGGGGGTCGTCTTCGTGGGACTTTCTGGGACTGGGGGTCGTCTGCGTGGGACTTTCTGCGACTTGGGGTCGTCTGCGTGGGACATTCTGGCACTGTCTCCTGGGTGGGGGGTCGTCTGCTTGGGACATTCTGGGACTGTGTGTCGTCTGCGTGGGACTTTCTGTGACTGTCTTCTGAGTGGGGGGGTCGTCTGCGTGGGACTTTCTGGGTCTGGGGTCGTCTGCGTGGGTCTTTCTGGGACTGTCTTTTGGGTGGGGGGTCGTCTGCATGGGACTTTCTGGGACTGAGGGTCGACCGCGTGGGACTTTCTGGGACTGTCTCCTGGGTGGGGGGTCTTGTGCGTGGGACTTTCTGGGATTGGGGTCGTCTGCGTGGGACTTTCTGGGACTGTCTCCTGTCTGGGTGGTCGTCTGCGTGTGACTTTCTGGGACTGGGGGTCGTCTGCGTGGGACATTCTGGGACTGTCTCCTGGGTGTGGGATTGTCTGCGTGGCAGTTTCTGGGACTGGGGGTCATCTGCGTGGGTCTTTCTGGGACTGGAGGTCGTCTGCGTAGGACTTTCGGAGACTGTCTCCCTGCTGGGGGTCGTCTGCGTGGGATTTTCTGGGACTGGAGGTCGTCTTCGTGGGACTTTCTGGGACTGCCACCTGGGTGGGGGGTCGTCTGCGTGGGACTTTCTGGGACTGTGTGTCGTCTGCGTGGGACATTCTGGGACTGTCTCCTGGGTGGGGGTCGTCTGCGTGGGAATTTGTCGGACTGGGCGTCGTCTGCGTGGGACTTTCTGGGACTGGGTGTCGTCAGCGTGGGTACTTTCTGGGACTGTCTCCTGGGTGGGGAGTCGTCTGTTTGCGACTTTCTGGGAAGGGGGTTCGTCTCCGTGGGACTTTCTGGGACTGGGGGTCGTCTGCTTTGGACTTTCTGGGACTGTCTCCTGGGTGGGGGGCCGTCTGCGTGGGACTTTCTGGGAATGGGGGGTCGTCTGCGTGGGACTTTCTGCGACTGTCTCCTGGGTGGGGGTCGTCTGCGTGGGACTTTCTGGGACTGGTGTTCGTCTGCGTGCGACTTTCTGGGACTGTCTCCTGTGTGGGGGATCGTCTGCGTGGGACTTTCTGGGACTGTCTCCTGGGTGGGGTTCGTCTGCGTGGGACTTTCTGGGACTGGGGGTCGTCTGCGTGGGACTTTCTGGGACTGTCTCCTGGGTGGGGGATCGTCTGCGTGGGACTTTCTGGGACTTTCTCCTGTGTGGGGGTCATCCTTGTGGGACTTTCTGGGACTGGGTGTCGTCTGCGTGGGACTTTGTGGGACTGGGGGTCGTCTGCGTGGGACTTTGTGGGACTGGGGTGGTCGTCTGCGTGGGACTTTCTGTGACTGTCTCCTGGGTGGGGGGTCGTCTGTTTGGGACATTCTGGGACTGTCTCCAGGGTGGGGTCGTTTTCGTGGGACTTTCTGGGACTGGCGGTCGTCTGCGTGGGACTTTCTGGGACTGGCTCCTGGGTGTGGGGTAGTCTGCGTGGAACTTTCTGGGACTGTCTCCTGGGTGGGGGTCGTCTGCATGGGACATTCTGGGACTGGGTGTCGTCTGCCTGGGACATTCTGGGACTGTCTCCTGGGTGGTGGCTCGTCTGTGTGGGACTTTGTGGGACTGGGGGTCGTCTGCGTGGGACTTTCTGGGACTGGGTCTCGTCTTCGTGGGACTTTCTGGGACTGTCGCGTGTGTGGAGGGTCGTCTGCGTGGGACTTTCTGTGACTGTCTCCTGGGTGGGGTGTCTTCTACGTGGGACTTTCTGGGACTGCGGGTCGTCTGCGTGGGACTTTCTGGGACTGGGGGTCGTCTCCGTGGGACTTTCTGGGACTGTCTCCTTGGTGGGGTGTCGTCTACGTGAGACTTTGTGGGACTGGGGGTCGTCTGCGTGGGACTTTCTGGGACTGGGGGTCGTCTCCGTGGGACTTTCTGGGACTGTCTCGTGGGTGGAGGGTCGTCTCCGTGGGACATTCTGGGACTGTCTCCTGGGTGGTGGCTCGTCCTTGTGGGACTTTGTGGGACTGGGCCTCGTCTGCGTGGGACTTTCTGGGACTGGGGCTCGTCTTCGTGGGACTTTCTGGGACTGGGGCTCGTCTTCGTGGGACTTTCTGGGACTGTCTCGTGGGTGGAGGGTCGTCTGCGTGGGACTTTCTGTGACTGTCTCCTGGGTGGGGTGTCGTCTACGTGGGACTTTCTGGGAATGGGGGTCGTCTGCGTGGGACTAAGGCAGTTTCACACAAGAGCCAGGCGTATTCGGCTTGTAGCAGGCTGAGATTGCTTGTAAGGCAGTTTTGAAAAAAAGAGACAAGAGATGTCGTTTTGTAGCAGCCTGAGATTGCTTTGAAGTCAGTTTTCACAAAAGAGCCGAGAGAAGTCGAGTCGAGACGCCTGGGATTGCTTGTAAGGCAATTTGCACAAAAGTGCCACGAGAATTCGGCTTGCAGCCGCCTGAGATTGCTTGTAAGGCAGTTGCCACAAATGAGCCAGGAGAAATCGGCTCGTAGTTGCCTGGGATTGCTTGTAAGGCAATTGGCACACCAAGCCTGGAGAATTGGGTTTGCTGCAGCCTGAGATTGCTTTTAAGGCATTTGTCACAATAGAACCAAAAGAATTCGGCTTTTAGCAGCCTGAGATTGCTTGTAAGGCAGTTACCACAAAAGAGCCAGGAAAAATCGGCACGTAGCCGCCTGGGATTGCTTTAAAGGCAATTGGCACAAAAAGTCAGGAGAACTGTACTGGCGGCAGCCTGAGATTGCTTGTAAGGCAGTTGTCACAAAAGAGACAGCAGATGTCGATTTGTAGCAGCCTGAGATTGCTTGTAAGGCAGTTTCACAAAAGAGACAGGAGATGTCGTTTTGAACAGTTTGATATTACTTGTAAGGCAGTTTTCACAAACGAGCCAAGAGAAATCGGCTTGTAGCAGCCTGACATTGCTTGTAAGGCAGTTGTCACAAAAGCCTCAGGAGAATTCGGCTTGTAGCAGCCTGAGATTTCTTGTAAGGAAGTTTTCACAAAAGAGCCAAGAGAAGTCGACTCGAGACGCCTGGGATTGCTTGTAAGGCAATTCGCACAAAAAGCCAGCAGAATTCATATTGCTGCAGCCTGAGAATGCTTCTAAGGCAGATGCCACAAATGAGCCAGGAGAAAACGGTTCGTAGCAGCCTTGGATTGCTTTTAAGGAAATTATGACAAAAAGTCAGGAGAATTGGACTAGCGGCAGCCTGAGATTGCTTGTAAGGCAGTTTCACAAAAGAGCCAGGCGTATTCTGCTTGTAGCGGCCTGAGATTGCTCGTAAGGCAGTTTCACAAAAGAGACAGGAGATGTCGTTTTGTAGCAGCCTGATATTACTTGTAAGGCAGTTTTCACAAAAGAGCCTAGAGAAGTCGGCCCTGAGCAGCCTGGCATTGCTTGTAAGGCAGTTGTCACAAAAGCGCCAGGAGAATTCGGCTTGTAGCAGCCTGGGATTGCTTGTAAGGCAGTTGCCACAAAAGAGCCATGTGAAATCGGTTCGTAGCAACCTACGATTGCTTGTAAGGCAATTCGTACAAAGAGCCAGGAGAATTCATATTGCTGCAGCCTGAGAAGGCTTGTAAGGCAGATGCCACAAATTAGCCAGGAGAAATAGCTTCGTAGCAGCCTGGGATTGCATTTAAGGCAATTGGCACAAAAAGTCAGGAGAATTGGACTAGCGGCAGACTGAGATTGCTTGTAAGGCAGTTGTCACAAAAGTGCCAGGATATGTCGATTTGTAGCGGCCTGAGATTGCTTGTAAGGCAGTTTCACATAAGAGCCAGGCGTATTCGGCTTGTAGCAGTCTGAGATTGCTTGTAAGGCATTTTTTAAAAAAGAGACAAAAGATGTCGTTTTGTAGCAATCTGAGATTGCTTTTAAGGCAGTTTTTACAAAAGAGACAAGAGAAGACGGCACGTAGGCGCCTGACATTGCTTGTAAGGCAAGTTACACAAAAGAGCCAGGAGAATTCGGCTTGCAGTAGCCTGAGATTGCTTGTAAGGCAGTTGCCACAAAAGATACAGGAGGTGTCGTTTTGTAGCAGCCTGATATTACTTGTAAGGCAGTTTTCACAAAAGAGCCAAGAGAAGTCGGCTCGTAGCAGCCTGACATTTCTTGTAAGGCAGTTGTCACAAAAGCGCAAGGAGAATTCGGCTTGTAGCAGCCTGAGATTTCTTGTAAGGCAGTTGCCACAAAAGGGCCAGGAGAAATCGGCTCGTAGCCGCCTGGGATTGCTTGTAAGGCAATTCGCACAAAAAGCCAGGAGAATTCATATTGCTGCAGCCTGAGAAGGCTTGCAAGGCAGATGCCACAAATGAAACTGGAGAAATCGCTTCGTAGCAGCCTGGGATTGCTTATAAGGCAATTGGCAATAAAAGTCAGGAGAATTAGACAAGCGGCAGACTGAGATTGTCTGTAAGGCAGTTGTCACAAAAGAGCCAGGATATGTCGATTTGTAGCGGCCTGAGATTGCTTGTAAGGCAGTTTCACAAAAGAGCCAGACGTATTCAGCTTGTAGCAGGCTAAGATGGCTTGTAAGGCTGTTTTTAAAAAAAAGAGACAGGAGATGTCGTTTTGTAGCAGCCTGAGATTGCTTTTAAGGCAGTTTTCACAAAAGAGACAAGAGAAGTCGGCTCGTAGATGCCTGGGTTTGCTTGTAAGGCAATTTGAACAAAAGAGCCAGGAGAATTCGGCTTGCAGCAGCCTGAAATTGCTTGTAAGGCAGTTGCCACAAATGAGCCAGGAGAAATCGGCTCGTAGCCGCCTGGGATTGCTTGTAAGGCAATTGGCACAAAAGCCAGGAGAATTGGGATTGCTGCAGCCTGAGATTGCTTGTAAGGCAGTTGTCACAATAGAACCAGAAGAATTCGGCTTGTAGCAGCCTGAGATTGCTTGTAAGGCAGTTACCACAAAAGAGCCAGGAGAAATCGGCACGTAGCCGCCTGTGATTGCTTTTAAGGCAATTGGCACAAAAAGTCAGGAGAACTGTTCTGGCGGCAGCCTGAGATTGCTTGTAAGGCAGTTGTCAAAAAAGAGACAGGAGATGTCGATTTGTAGCGGCCTGAGATTGCTTGCAAGGCAGTTTCACAAAAGAGCCAATCGTATTCGGCTTGTAGCGGCCTGAGATTGCTTGTAAGGCAGTTTCACCAAAGAGACAGGAGATATCGTTTTGTAGCAGCCTGATATTACTTGTAAGGCAGTTTTCACAAAAGAGCCAAGAGAAGTCGGCTCGTAGCAGCCTGACATTGCTTGTAAGGCAGTTGTCACAAAAGCGCCAGGAGAATTCGGCTTGTAGCAGCCTGAGATTTATTCTAAGGCAGTTTTCACAAAAGACCCAAGAGAAGTCGGCTCGTAGCAGCCTGACATTGCTTGTAAGGCAGTTGTCACAAAAGCGCCAGGAGAATTCGGCTTGTAGCAGCCTGAGATTTCTTGTAAGGCAGTTCCCACAAAAAAGACAATAGAAATCGTCTCGTACCCGCCTGGGATGTCTTGTAAGGCCATTCGCACAAAAAGCCAGGAGAATTCATATTGCTGCAGCCTGAGAATGCTTGTAAAGCAGTTGTCACAAAAGAGCCTGGAGATGTCGATTTCTAGCAACCTGGGATTGCTTGTAAGGCAATTGGCACAAAAAGTCAGGAGAATTGGACTAGCGGCAGCCTGAGATTACTTGTAAGGCAGTTGTCACAAAAGAGCCAGGATATGTCGATTTGTAGCGGCCTGAGATTGCTTGTAAGGCATTTTTAAACAAAAGAGACAGGAGATATCGTTTTGTAGCAGTCTGAGATTGCTTTTAATGCAGTTTTCACAAAAGAGCCAAGAGAAGTCGGTTCGTAGACGCCTGGGATTGCTTGTAAGGCAATTTTCACAAAAGAGCCAGGAGAATTCGGCTTGCAGCAGCCTGAGATTACTTGTAAGGCAGTTGCCACAAATGAGCCAGGAGCAATCGGCTCGTAGCTGCCTGGGATTGCTTGTAAGGCAATTGGCACAAAAAGCCAGGGAAAATGGGATTGCTGCAGCCTGAGATTATTTGTAACGCAGTTGTCACAATAGAACCAGGATATATCGATTTGTAGCGGCCTGAGATTGCTTGTAAGGCAGTTTCAAAAAGAGCCAGGCGTATTCGGCTTGTAGCGACCTTAGATTGCTTGTAAGGCAGTTTCACAAAAGAGACAAGAGATGTCGTTTTGTAGCAGCCTGACATTGCTTGTAAGGCAGTTGTCACAAAAGCGCCAGTAGAATTCGGCTTGTCACAAAAGAGCACGGATAGGTCGATTTGTAGCGGCCTGAGATTGCTTGTAAGGCAGTTTCACAAAAGAGCCAGGCGTATTCGGCTTGTTGCAGGCTGAGATTGCTTGTAAGGCTGTTTTAAAAATAGAGACAGGAGATGTCGTTTTGTATCAGCCTGAGATTGCTTTTACGGCAGTTTTCATAAAAGAGACAACAGAAGTCGGCTCGTAGACGCCGGGGATTGCCCTTAAGGCAATTTGCACAAAAGAGCCAGGAGAATTCGGCATGTAGCAGCCTGAGATTGCTTGTAAGGCAGTTACCACAAAAGAGGCAGGAGAAATCGGCACGTAGCCGCCTGGGATTGCTTTTAAGGCAATTGGCACAAAAAGTCAGAACTGTCCTGGCGGCAGCCTGAGATTGCTTGTAAGGCAGTTGTCACAAAAGAGACAGGAGATGTCGATTTGTAGCGGCCTGAGATTGCTTGCAAGGCAGTTTCACAAAAGAGCCAAGCATATTCGGCTTGTATCGGCCTGAGATTGCTTGTAAGGCAGTTTCACAAAAGAGACAGGAGATGTCATTTTGTAGCAGCCTGATATTACTTGTAAGGCTGTTTTCACAAAAGAGCCAAGAAAAGACGGCTCGTAGACGCCTGGGATTGCTTGTAAGGCAGTTTCACAAAAGAGCCAGGCGTATTCGGCTTGTAGCAGTCTGAGATTGCTTGTAAGGCAGTTACCACAAAAGAGCCAGGAGAAATCGGCACGTAGCCGCCTGGGATTTCTTTTAAGGCAATTGGCACAAAAAGTCAGGAGAACTGTTCTGGCGGCAGCCTGAGATTGCTTGTAATGCAGTTGTCACAAAAGAGTCAGGAGATGTCGATTTGTAGTGGCCTGAGATTGCTTGCAAGGCAGTTTCACAAAAGAGCCTGGCGTATTCGGCTTGTAGCGGCCTGAGATTTCTTGTAAGGCAGTTGCCACAAAAGGGCCAGGAGAATCGGCTGGTAGCCGCCTGGGATTGCTTGTAAGGCAATTCGCACAAAAACCAGGAGAATTCATATTGCTGCAGCCTGAAAATGCTTGTAAGGGAGATCCCACAAATGAGCTAGGAGAAATCGGCTCGTAGCAGCCTGGGATTGCTTGTAAGGCAGTTTCACAAAAGAGCCAGGCGTATTCGACTTGTAGCAGGCTGAGATTGCTTGTAAGGCAGTTTTCACAAAAGAGACAGGTGATGTCATTTTGTGGCAGCCTGATATTGTTGTAAGGCAGTTTTCACAAAAGTGCCAAGAGAAGTCGGCTCGTAGCAGCCTGACATTGCTTCTAAGGCAGTTGTCACAAAAGAGCCTGGAGAATTCGGCTTACAGCAGCCTGAGATGGCTTGTAAGGCAGTTGCCACAAAAGAGCCAGGAAAAATCGGCACGCAGCCGCCTGTGATTGTTTTTAAGGCAATTGGCACAAGAAGTCAGGAGAATTGGGCTAGCGGCAGCCTGATATTGCTTGTAAGGCAATTGTCACAAAAGGGACAGGAGATGTCGATTTGTAGCGGCCTGAGTTTGCTTGCAAGGCAGTTTTCACAAAAGAGCCAAGAGAAGTCGGCTAGTAGCATCCTGATTTTGCTTGTAAGGCAGTTGTCACAAAAGAGCCAGGTAAAATCGCCTCGTAGCCGCCTGGGATTGCTTGTAAGGCAATTGGCACAAAAAGCCAGGTGAATTGGGATTGCTGCAGCCTGAGATTGCTTGAAAGGCAGTTTTCACAAAAGAGCAAAGAGAAGTCGGCTCGTAGCCGCATGTGATTGCTTGTAAGGCAGTTGTCAGAAAAGAGCCAGGATATGTCGATTTGTAGCTGCCTGAGATTGCTTGCAAGGCAGTTTTCACAAAAGAGCCAAGAGAAGTCGGCTAGTAGCATCCTGATTTTGCTTGTAAGTCAAGATTCCATGTAAGGCAGTTTCACAAAAGAGCCAGGCGTATTCGGCTTATAGCAGGCTGAGAATGCTTGTAAGGCAGTTTTCACAAAAGAGACAGGAGATGTCGTTTTGTAGCAGCCTCTGATTGCTTGTAAGGCAGTTTTCACAAGAGAGCCAAGATAAGTCAGCTCGTAGCAGTCTGACATTGCTTGTAAGGCAGTTGGCACAAAAGGGCCAGGAGAAATAAGCTCGTAGCCGCATGGGATTGCTTGTAAGGCAATTGGCACAAAAAGCCAGGAGAATTGGTCTTTTAGCAGCCTGAGAATGCTTGTAAGGCAGATCCTACAAATGAGCTAGGAGAAATCGGCTCGTAGCAGCCTGGGATTGCTTGTAAGGAAATTGGCACAAAATCGTGGCGAATTGGGCTTGCTGCAGACTGAGATTGCTTGAAAGACAGTTGTCACAAAAGGGCCAGGCGCTGTCGATTTGCAGCGCCCTGTGATTGCTTGTATGGCAGTTTTCACAAAAGAGCCAAGAGAAGTCGGCTCGTAGCAGCCTGACATTGCTTACAACAAAAGAGCCAGGAGAAATCGGCACGTAACCGCCTGGGATTGCTTTTAAGGCAATTGGCTCAAAAAGTGAGGAGAATTGGGCTAGCGGCAGCGTGATATTGCTTGCAAGGCAGTTTCCCAAAAGAGCCAGGCGTATTCATCTTGTAGCAGGCTGAGATTGCTTGTAAGGCAGTTGCCACAAAAGAGCCAGGAGAATTGGGCTTGCTGCAGCCTGAGATTCGTTGTAAGGAAGTTTTCACAAAAGAGCCAGAAGAAATCGGGATTATTTGTAAGGCAATTGGCACAAAAAGCCAGGAGAATTGGGCTTGTAGCAGCCTGAGAATGCTTGTAAGACAGATGCCACATATGAGCCAGGAGAAAACGGTTCGTTGCAGCCTGGGATTGCTTGTAAGGCAATTGGCACAAAAAGTCAGCAGAATTGGACTAGCTGCAGCCTGAGATTGTTTGTAAGGGAGTTGTCACAAAAGAGCCAGGATATGTCGATTTGTAGCATCCTGAGACTACTTGTAAGGCAGTTTTCACAAAAGAGCCAAGAGAAGTCGGCTCGTAGACGCCTGGGATTGCTTGTAAGGCAATTGGCACAATAAGTCAGGATAATTGGGCTTGGAGCAGCCTGAGAATGCTTGTAAGGCAGATGCCACAAATGAGCCAGGAGAAATCGGTTCGTAGCCGCCTGGGATTGCTTGTAAGGCAATTGGCACAAAAAGCTAGGAGAATTTGGATTGCTGCAGCCTGAGATTGTTTGTAAGGCAGTTTTCACAAAAGAGACAGGAGGTGTCGATTTGTAGCGGCCTGAGATTGCTTGCAATGCAGTTTCACAAAAGAGACAGGCGTATTCGTCTTGTAGCAGGCTGAGATTGCTTGTAAGGCAGTTTTCACAAAAGAGACAGGAGTTGTGGGTTTGTAGCAGCCTGAGATTGCTTGTAAGGCAGTTTTCACAAAAGAGCCAAGAGAAGTCGGCTCGTAGCATCCTGATTTTGCTTGTAAGGCAGTTGTCACAAAAGAGTCAGGAGAAATCGGCTCGTAGCCGCCTGGGATTGCTTGGAAGGCAATTGGCACAAAAAGCCAAAAGTGTTGGGGTTGCTGCAGCCTGAGATGGCTTGTAAGGCAGTTTTCACAAACGAACCAAGAAAAGTCGGCTCGTAGCAGCCTGAAATTGCTTGTAAGGCAGTTGCCAAAAAAGAGCCAGTAGAAATCGGCTTGTAGCAGCCTGAGTTTGCTTGTAAGCCACTTGTCATAAAAGAGCCAGGCGTAGTCGGCCCGTAGCATCCTGAGATTGCTTGTAAGGCAGTTCTCACAAAAGAGCCAGCAGAATTCGTCTTGTAGAGGCCTGAGATTGCTTGTAAGGCAGTTGCCACAAAAGAGCCAGGGGAAATACGCTCGTAGCAGCCTGGGATTACTTGTAAGGCAATTGGCAAAAAAAGCCAGGAGAATTGGGCTTGCTGCAGCCTGAGAATGCTTGTAAGGCTGTTGCCAAAAAAGAGCCAGGTGAAATAGGCTCGTAGCATCCTGGGATTGCTTGTAAGGAAATTTGCACAAAGAGCCTTGGGAATTTGGCTTGCTGCAGCCTGAGATTCCTTGTAAGGCAGTTGTCACAAATGAGCCAGGAGATTTCGATTTGTAGCCAGCTGAGATTTCTTGTAAGGCAGTTGTCTCAAAAGAGACAGGCGTAGTAGTCTTGTGGCAGCCTGAGATTGCTTGTAATGCAGTTACCACATAAGAGCAAGCAGGTGTAGTCTTGTAGCAGCCTGAGATTGCTTGAAAGGCAATTTTCACGAAATATCCAGGAGAAGTGGCTCGTAGAAGCCTGAGATTGTTTTTAATGCAATTGGCACAAAAGAGCCAGGGGAAGTGGGCTTGTAGCTGCCTAAGATTGCTTGTAAGGCAGTTTTCACAAAAGAGCCAGTTGATGACGAATTGTAGCAGCCTGAGATTATGTGTAAAACAGTTGGCACAAAAGGGCCAGGCGAAAAGCGACAAAACATACATGTTGGGTAATGATCGCATCCTATTCATCATTAGAATTCAGACTTTCATCAAGATTATATTACATATCGCATCATCTAAGCCAGATGTTCATAGAATACGTACACTATTTCAGCAAATAACATTAATGAATGCATTTTTATTAATATCAAGCGTCTGCTAAGTAACTGTCTGTTATACGGCGAAAAGCGACAAAATATACATCTCGGGTATGATAGGATGGTATTCATCATTAGAATTCAGATTTTCATCTGAATTATATTACATATTGCATCAACTATGCCTGATGTTCATAGAATGCTGACACTAGTTTGGGAAAATAACATGAATGAATGCATTTTTATTAATATCAAGCGTCTGCTAAGTAGCTGTCTGTTATACGGTGAAAAGCGACAAAACATACATGTCGGGTAATGATCGCATCCTATTCATCATTAGAATTCACATTTTCATCCGGATTATATTACATATTGCATCATCTAAGCCTGGTGTTCATAGAATGCTGACACTATTTTCAGAAAATAACATTAATGAATGCATTTTTATAAATATCAAGCGTCTGCTAAGTAGCTGTCTGTTATACGGCGAAAAGCGACAAAACATACATGCCTGGTAATGATCGCATCCTATTCATCATTAGAATTCAGATTTTCATACGGATTATATTACCAATTACATCATATAAGCCTGATGTTCATACAATGCTGACCATTGTTTCAGAAAATAACATTAATGAATGCATTTTTATTAATATCAAGCGACTGCTTAGTATCTGTCTGTTATACGACGAAAAGCGACAAAACATACATGTCGGGTATGATCGCATCCTATTCATCATTAGAATTCAGATTTTCATACGGATTATATTACATATTACATCATCTATGCCTGATGTTCATAGAATGGTGACACTAGTTTCAGAAAATACCATTAATGAATGCATTTTTATTAATATCAAGCGTCTGCTAAATAACTATCTGTTATACGACGAAAAGCGACAAATCATACATGTCGGGTATGATCGCATCCTATTCATTATTAGAATTCAGATTTTCATCCGGATTATATTACATATTGCATCACCTAAGCCTGATGTTCATAGAATGCGGACCATTGTTTCTGAAAATAACATTAATGAATGCATTTTTATTAATATCAAGCGTCTGCTAAGTAGCTGTCTGTTATACGTCGAAAAGCGACAAAACATACATGTCGGGTATGATCGCATCCTATTCATCATTAGAATTCAGATTTTCATCAGGATTATATTACATATTGCATCATCTATGCCGGATGTTCATACAATTCTCACAGTTGTTTCAGAAAATTACATTAATGAATGCATTTTTATTAATATCAAGCGTCTGCTAAGTAACTGTCTGTTATACGGCGAAATGCGACAAAACATACATGTCGGGTATGATCGCATCCTATTCATCATTAGAATTCAGACTTTCATCCGGATTATATTACATATTGCATCATCTATGCCTGATGTTCATAGAATGCTGACACTAGTTTCAGAAAATAACATTAATGAAGTCCATTTTTATTAATATCAAGCGTCTGCTAAGTAACTGTCTGTTATATGGCGAAAAGTGACAAAACATACATGTCGGGTATGATCGGATCCTATTCATCATTAGAATTCAGATTTTCATCCGGATTATATTACATATTCCATCTTCTAAGCCTGATGTTAATAGAATGCTGACACTAGTTTCAGAAAATAACATTAATGAATGCATTTGTATTAATATCAATCGTCTGCAAATAGCTGTCTGTTATACGGCGAAAAGCGACAAAACATACATGTCGGGGATGATCGCATCCTATTCATCATTAAAATTCAGATTTTTATACGGATTATATTACATATTGCATCATCTAAGCTTGATGTTCATAGAATTGTGACACTAGTTTCAGAAAATAACATTAATGAATGCATTTTTATTAATATCAAGCGTCTACTATGTAACTGTCGATTATACGGCGAAAAGCAACAAAATATTTAGGTCGGGTTTGATCGCATCATATTCTTCATAAGATTCGATATATTCTTCCGGATTATATTACATTTTGCATCATCGAAGCATTATGTTCATAGAATGCTGGCATTATTTTAAGAAAAGAAAATTAATTAATGCATTTTTATTAATATCAAGCGTCTGCTAAGTAACTGTCGGCAATACGGCGAAAAGAGACAAAACATCCAAGTCGGTTTTGATCGCATCATATTCATCATAAGAATTCAGATTTTCTGCTGGATTATATTACATTTTGCATAATGTATGACTTATGTTTATAGGATGTTGACACTAGTAGAGGAAAATAACATTAATGAATGCATTTTTATTAATATCAAACGTCTACTAAGTAACTGTCTGTTATACGGCGAAAAGCGACACAACATCCAAGTCAAATTTAATCGCATCAAATTCATAATTAGAATTCAGATTTTCTCACGAATTAAATTATATTTTGTATAATCTATGACTTATGTTTATAGAATTCTCAGACTAGTTTAAGAAAATAACATTTCTTAATGCATTTTTATTAATATCAAACGTCTGCGAAGTAATTCGTTTAATAGGCGAAAAGTGACAAAAAATCCAAGTCGGATTTGATCGCATCAATTTCATCCTAAGAATTCAGATTTTCTTCCGGATTATATTACATATTGCATCATCTAAGCCTTATGTTTACAGAATGCGGAGACGAGTTTCAGAAAATAACATTAATGACTGCATTTTTATTAATATGGAGCGTCTGCTAAGTAACTGTCTGTTAAACAACGAAATGCGACAAAACATGCTTGTCGGGTTTGATAGCATCATATTAATCATTAGAATTCAGATTTTCCTCAGGATTATATTACATTTTGCATCATCTCAGACTTTTCTTCATAGAATTCTGACGCTAGTTTAAGAAAATAACATTAATGAACGCATTTTTAATATATATCAGGCCTCTGCTAAGTAACTGTCGGATATACGGCGAAAAGCCACATAACATTCAAGTCGGGTTTTTATCGCATAATATTCATCATAAAATTCAAATTTTCTTCCGGATTATATTATATTTTGCATCATCTAAGCTTTAAGTTTATAGAATGCTGACACTAGCTTCAGAAAATAACATTAATGAATGCATTTTTATTAATATCAAGAGTCTGCAAAGTAACTTCGTTTGTACGGCGAAAAGCGACAAAACATCCAAGTCCGCTTTGATCGCATGTCATTCATTATTACAATTTAGATTGTCTTCCGGTTTATCTTACATTTAGCATCATCTAAGACTCATGGTTCAGAAAATAACATTAATGAATTCATTTTTAATAATATGAAACCTCTGCTAAGCAAATGCCGGTGATACGGCGAAAAGTGACTAAACGTACATGTCAGGTATGATCGGAGCATATTCATCATTAGAATTCAGATTCTCTACCCGATTATAATATATTATGAATCATTTAAGAGTTATATTTATAGAATGTTGACACGAGTTTGAGAAAATAACATTAATGTATGCATTTTTATTAATATCAAGACTCTGATAAATAACTGTCGGTTATACGACGAAAAGTGACAAAACATTCAAGTCGGGTTTGATCGTATCATATTCTTTATTAGAATTCAGATTTTAGTCCGGATTATATTACATTTTGCATCACGTAAGACATATGTTTATAGGATTCTGTCACAAGTTTAAGAAAAAAGCATTAATGAATGCATTTTTATTAATATCAAGCGTCTGCTAAGTAACTGTCTGTTATACGGCGAAAAGCGACAAAATATACATGTCGGGTATGATCGCATCCTATTCATCATTAGAATTCAGATTTTCATCCGGATTATATTATATATCGCATCATCTAAGACTGATGTTCATAGAATGCTGACACTATTTCAGCAAATAACATTAATAAATGAATTTTTATTAATATCAAGTGTCTGCTAAGTAACTGTCTGTTATACGGCGAAAAGCGACAAAACATACATGTCGGGTAATGATCGCATCATATTCTTCATTAGAAATAAGATTTGCATCCGGATTATATTACATATTGCATCATTTAACCCTGATGTTCTTAGAATGCTGACACTAGTTTCAGAAAATAACATTAATGAATGCATTTTTATTAATATCAAGCGTCTGCTAAGTAACTGTCTGTTATACGGCGAAAAGCGACAAAACATATATGTCGGGTAATCATCGCATCCTACTCATCATTAGAATTCAGATTTTCATCCGGATTATATTACATATTGCATCATCTAAGCCTGATGTTCCTAGAATGTTGACACTATTTCAGAAAATAACATTAATGAATGCATTTTTATTAATATCAGGCGTCTGCTAAGTAACTGTCTGTTATACAGCGAAATACGACAAAACATACATGTCGGGTAATCATCGCATACTATTCATCATTAGAATTGAGATTTTCATCCGGATTATATTACATATTGCATCATCTAAGGCTGATGTTCCTAGAATGCTGACACTATTTCAGAAAATAACATTAATGAATGCATTTTTATTAATATCAAGCGTCTGCTGAGTAACTGTCTGTTATACGGCAGAGAGCGACAAAACATACATGTCGGGTAATGATCGCATCCTATTCATCATTAGAATTCAGATTTTCATCCGGATTATGTTACATATTGCATCATCTAAGCCTGATGTTCATAGAATGCTGACACTATTTCAGAAAATAAGATTTATGAATGCATTTTTGTTAATATCAAGCGTCTGCTAAGTAACTCTCTGTTATACGGCGAAAAGCGACAAAACATACATGTCGGGTAAACATCGCATCCTATTCATAATTAGAATTCAGATTTTCATCCAGATTATATTACATATTGCATCATCGAAGCCTGATGTTCTTAGAATATTGACACTATTTTCAAAAAATAACATTAATGAATGCATTTTTATTAATATCAAGCGTCTGCTAAGTAACTGTCTGTTATACGTCGAAAAGCGACAAAACATACATGTCGGGTAATCATCGCATCCTATTCATCATTAGAATTCAGATTTTCATCAGGATTATATTACATATTGCATCATCTAACCCGGATGTTCATAGAATATTGACACTATTTCAGAAAATAACATTAATGAATGCATTTTTATTAATATCAATCGTCTGCTAAGTAACTGTCTGTTATACGGCGAAAAGCACCCAAAAATATATGTCAGGTAATGATCGCATCATATTCTTCATTAGAATTAAGATTTGCATCCGGATTATATTACATGTTGCATCATCTAATCCTGATGTTCATTGAATGCTGACACTATTTCAGAAAATAACATTAATGAATGCATTTTTATTAATATCAAGCGTCTGCTAAGTAACTGTCTGTTATACGGCGAAAAGCGACCAAACATACATGTCGGGTAATGATCGCATCCTATTCATCATTAGAATTCAGATTTCTATCCGGATTATATTACATATTGCGTTATCTAAGCCTGATGTTCATAGAATGCTGACACTAGTTTCAGAAAATAACATTAATGAATGCATTTATATTAAAATCAAGAATCTGCTATGTAACTGTCCGTTATTCGGCGAAAAGCGATAAAACATACATGTCGGGTAATGATCGCATCCTATTCATCATTAGAATTCAGATTTTCATCCGCATTATGTTACATATTGTATCATCTAAGCCTGATGTTCATAGAATGCAGACACTATTACACCAAATAACATTAATGAAAGCATTTTTATTAATATTAAGCGTCTGCTAATTAACTGTCTTTTATACGGCGAAAAGCGACAAAACACACATATCGGGTAAAAATCGCATCCTATTCATCATTAGAATTCAGATTTTCATCCGGATTTTATTACATATTGCATCATCTAAGTCTGATGTTCATAGAATACTGACACTATTTCAGAAAATAACATTAATGAATACATTTTTAATAATATCAAGCGTCTGCTAAGTAACTGTCTGTTATACGGCGAAAAGCGACAAAACATATATGTCGGGTAATCATCGCATCCTACTCATCATTAGAATTCAGATTTTCATCCGGATTATATTACATATTGTATCATCTAAGCCTGATGTTTTTAGAATGTTGACACTATTTCAGAAAATAACATTAATGAATGCATTTTTATTAATATCATGCGTCTGCTAAGTAACTGTCTGTTATACAGCGAAATAAGACAAAACATACATGTCGGGTAATCATCGCATACTATTCATCATTAGAATTGAGATTTTCATCCGGATTATATTACATATTGCATCATCTAAGGCTGATGTTCCTAGAATGCTGACACTATTTCAGAAAATAACATTAATGAATGCATTTTTATTAATATCAATCGTCTGCTAAGTAACTGTCTGTTATACGGTAGAGAGCGACAAAACATACATGTCGGGTAATGATCGCATCCTATTCATCATTAGAATTCAGCTTTTCATCCGGATTATATTACATATTGCATCATCTAAGCCTGATGTTAATAGAATGCTGACACTACTTTCAGAAAATAACATTATTGAATGCATTTTTATTAATATCAAGCGTCTGCTAAGTAACTGTCTGTTAAACGGCGATAAGCGACAAAACATACATGTCGGGTAATCATCGCATCCTATTCATCATTAGAATTGAGATTTTCATCCGGATTATATTATATATTGCATCATCTAAGCCTGATGTTCATAGAATGGTGACACTAGTTTCAGAAAATAATATTAATGAATGCATTTTTATTAATATAAAAAATAACATTAATGAATGCATTTTTGTTAATATCAAGCGTCTGCTAAGTAACTCTCTGTTATTCGGCGAAAAGCGACAAAACATACATGTCGGGTAATGATAGCATCCTATTAATCATTAGAATTCAGATTTTCATCCCTGATTATATTACATATTGCATCATCTAATCCTGATGTTCATTGAATGCTGACACTATTTCAGAAAATAACATTAATGAATGCATTTTTATTAATATCAAGCGTCTGCTAAGTAACTGTCTGTTATACGGCGAAAAGCGACCAAACATACATGTCGGGTAATGATCGCATCCTATTCATCATTAGAATTCAGATTTCTATCCGGATTATATTACAGATTGCGTTATCTAAGCCTGATGTTCATAGAATGCTGACACTAGTTTAAGAAAATAACATTAATGAATGCATTTATATTAAAATCAAGAATCTGCTATGTAACTGTCCGTTATACGGCGAAAAGCGACAAAACATACATGTCGGGTAATGATCGCATCCTATTCATCATTAGAATTCAGATTTTCATCCGGATTATGTTACATATTGTATCATCTAAGCCTGATGTTCATAGAATGCAGACACTATTACAGCAAATAACATTAATGAAAGCTTTTTTATTAATATTAAGCGTCTGCTAATTAACTGTCTTTTATACGGCGAAAAGCGACAAAACATACATGTCGGGTAAAAATCGCATCCTATTCATCATTAGAATTCAGATTTTCATCCGGATTTTATTACATATTGCATCATCTAAGTCTGATGTTCATAGAATACTGACACTATTTCAGAAAATAACATTAATGAATGCAATTTTATTAATATCAAGCGTCTGCTAAATAACTGTCTCTTATACGGCGAAAAGAGACAAAACATACATGTCGGGTAATTAACGCATTCTATTCATCATTAGAATTCAGATTTTCATCAGTATTATATTACATATTGCATCATGTAAGCCTGATGTTCATAGAATGCTGACACTATTTCAGAAAATAAAATTAATGAATGCATTTTTATAAATATCAAACGTCTGCTAAGTAACTGTCTGTTATACGGCGAAAAGAGTCAAATCATACATGTCGGGTAATGTTCGCATCCTATTCATCATTAGAAGTCAGATTTTCATCCGGATTATAGTACATATTGCATCATCTAAGCCTGATGTACATAGAATGCTCACACAATTTCAGAAAATAACATTAATGAATTCATTTTTATTCATATCAAGCGTCCTCTAATTAATTGTCTGTTATACGGCGACAAGCGACAAAACATACATGTCGGGTAATGATCGCATCCTATTAATCATTAGAATTCAGATTTTCATGCGGATTATATTATATATTGCATCATCTAAGCCTGATGTTCATAGAATGCAGACACTAGATTCAGAAAATAACATGAATGAATGCATTTTTTTTAATATCAAGCGTCTGTTACGTAACTGTCTGTTATACGGCGAAAAGCGACAAAACATACATGTCGGCTATGATCGCATCCTATTCAGCATTAGAATTTAGATTTTAATCCGGATTATTTGACATATTTCATCATCTAAGCCTGATGTTCTTAGAATGCTAGCACTACTAACAGAAAGTAACATTATTGAATGCATTTTTATTAATATCAAGCGTCTGCAAATAAGTGTCTGTTATACGGCGAAAAGCGACAAAACATACATGTCGGATATGATCGCATCCTATTCATCGTTATAATCCAGATTTTCACACGGAATATATTACATATTGCATCATCTAATACTGATGTTCATAGAATTGTGTCACGAGTTACAGAAAATAACATTAATGAAGGCATTTTTATTAATTTCAAGAGTCTGCTAAGTAATTGTCTGTTATACGGCGAAAACCGACAAAACATACATGTCGGGTAATCATCGCATCCTATTCATCATTAGAATTCAGATTTTCATCCGGATTATATTACATATTGCATCATCTAAGACTGATGTTCATAGAATGATGACACAATTTCAGAAAATATCATTAATGTATGCATTTTTATTCATATCAAGCGTCTGCTAAGTAACTGTCTGTTATACGCCGAAAAGCGACTAAACATACATGTCGGGTAATAATCGCATCCTATTCATCATTAGAATTTAGATTTTCATCCGGATTATATTACATATTGCATCAACTATGCCTGATGTTCATAGAATGTTGAAAAAATTTCAGGAAATAACAATAATGAATGCATTTTTATTCATATCAATTGTCTGCTAAATAACTGACTGATATACGGCGAAAAGCGGCAAAACATACATGTCGGATAATCATCGCATCCTATTCATCATTAGAATTCAGATTTTCATCCGGATTATATTACATATTGCATCACCTAAGCCTGATGTTCATAGAATTGTGACACTAGTAACAGAAAATAACATTCATGAATGCATTTTTATTAATATCAAGCGTCTGCTAAGTAACTGTCTATTATACGGCGAAAAGCGAGAAAACATACATGTCGGGTAATCATCGCATCCTATTCATCATTAGAATTCAGATTTTCACCCGGATTATATTACATATTGCATCATCTAGACCTGATGTTCATAGAATGTTGACACTATTTCAGAGAATAACATTAATGAATGCATTTTTATTAATATAAAGCGTCTGTTCAGTAACTGTCTGTTATACAGCGATAAGCGACAAAACATACATGTTGGGTAAAGAACGCATCCTATTCATCATTAGAATTCAGATTTTCATCCGGATTTTATTAAATATTGCATCATCTAAACATGCTGTTCATAGAATACTGACACTATTTCAGAAAATAACATTAATGAATGAATTTTTATTAATAGCAAGCATCTGCAAAATAACTGTCTTTATACGGCGAAAATCGACAAAACATACATGTCGGGTATGATCGCATCCTATTCATCATTAGAATTCAGATTTTCATCCGGATTATATTACATATTGCATCATCTAAGCCTGATGTTTTTAGAATGCTGACACTAATTCAGCAAATAACATTAATGAATGCATTTTTATTAATATCAAGCGTCTGCTAAGTAACTGTCTGTTATACGGCGAAAAGCGACAAAACATACATGTCGGGTAATTATCGCATCCTTTTCATCATTAGAATTCTCTATACGGATTATATTACCAATTGCATCATATAAGCCTGATGTTCATACAATGCTGACCATTGTTTCAGAAAATAGCATTAATGAATGCATTTTTATTAATATCAAGCGACTGCTTAGTATCTGTCTGTTATACGGCGAAAAGCGACAAAACGTACATGTCGGGTATGATTCCATCCTATTCATCATTATAATTCAGATTTTCATACGGATTATATTACATTTTACATCATCTATGCCTGATGTTCATAGAATGGTGACACTAGTTTCAGAAAATACCATTAATGAATGCATTTTTATTAATATCAAGCGTCTGCTAAATAACTATCTGTTATACGCCGAAAAGCGACAAATCATGCATGTCGGGTATGATCGCATCCTATTCAGCATTAGAATTCACATTTTCATCCGGATTATATTACATATTGCATCACCTAAGCCTGATGTTCATAGAATGCGGACCATTGTTTCTGAAAATAACATTAATGAATGCAGTTTTATTAATATCAAGCGTCTGCTAAGTAGCTGTCTGTTATACGTCGAAAAGCGACAAAACATACATGTCGGGTATGATCGCATCCTATTCATCATTAGAATTCAGATTTTCATCAGGATTATATTACATATTGCATCATCTATGCCGGATGTTCATACAATTCTGACAGTTGTTTCAGAAAATTACATTAATGAATGCATTTTTATTAATATAAAGCGTCTGCTAAGTAACTGTCTGTTATACGGCGAAATGCGACAAAACATACATGTCGGGTATGATCGCACCCTATTCATCATTAGAATTCAGACTTTCATCCGGATTATATTCCATATTGCATCATCTATGCCTGATGTTCATAGAATGCTGACACTAGTTTCAGAAAATAACATGACTGAAGGCATTTTTATTAATATCAAGCGTCTGCTAAGTAACTGTCTGTTATAGGGTGAAAAGCGACAAAACATACATGTCGGGTGTGATCGGATCCTATTCATCATTAGAATTCAGATTTTCATCCGGATTATATTACATATTCCATCTTCTAAGCCTGATGTTAATAGAATGCTGACACTAGTTTCAGACAATAACATTAATGAATGCATTTTTATTAATATCAATCGTCTGCAAATAGCTGTCTGTTATACGGCGAAAAGCGACAAAACATACATGTCGGGGATGATCGCATCCTATTCATCATTAAAATTCAGATTTTCATACGGATTATATTACATATTGCATCATCTAAACCTGATGTTCATATAATGATGACAGTAGTTTCAGAAAATAACATTAATGGATGCATTTTTATTAATATCAAGCGTCTGCTAAGTAGCAGTCTGTTATACGGCGAAAAGCGACAAAACATACATGTCGGGTATGATCGCATCCTATTCATCATTAGAATTCTGATTTTCATCCGGATTATATTATATATTGCATCTTCTTAGCCTGATGTTCATAGAATGCTGACACTAATACAGCAAATAACATTAATGAATGCATTTTTATTCATATAAGCGTCTGCTAAGTAACTCTCTGTTATACGGCGAAAAGCGACAAAACATACATGTCGGGTAATGATCCCATCCTATTCATTATTAGAATTCAGATTTTCATCCGGTTTATATTACATAGTGCATCATCTAAGCCTGATCTTCCTAGAATGCTGACACTAGTTTCAGAAAATAATATTAATGAATGCATTTTTATTAATATCAAGCGTCTGCTAAATATTTGCCTGTTATACGGCGAAAAGCGACAAAACATACATGTTGGGTAATGATCGCATCCTATTCATCATTAGAATTCATACTTTCATCCGGATTATATTACATGTCGCATCATCTAAGTCTGATGTTCATTGAATGCGTACACTATTTCAGCAAATAACATTAATGAATGCATTTCTATTAATATCAAGCGTCTGCTAAGTAACTGTCTGTTATACGGCGAAAAGCGACAAAATATACATCTCGGGTATGATAGGATGCTATTCATCATTAGAATTCAGATTTTCATCTGAATAATATTACATATTGCATCAACTATGCCTGATGTTCATAGAATGCTTACACTAGTTTAGGAAAATAACATGAATGAATGCATTTTTATTAATATCAAGCGTCTGCTAAGTAGCTGTCTGTTATACGGTGAAAAGCGACAAAACATACATGTTGGATAATGATCGCACCCTTTTCATCATTAGAATTCATATTTTCATCCGGATTATATTACATATTTCATCATCTAAGCCTGATGTTCATAGAATGCTGACACTATTTTCAGAAAATAACATTAATGAATGCATTTTTATAAATATCAAGCGTCTGCTAAGTAGCTGTCTGTTATACGGCGAAAAGCGACAAAACATACATGTCGTGTATGGTCGCATCCTATTCATCATTAGAATTCAGTTTTTCATCCGGATTATAGTATATATTACATCATCTCAGCCTGATATTTATAGAATGCTGACACTAGTTTCAGAAAATAACATTAATGAATGTATTTTTATAAATATCAAGCGTCTGCTAAGTAACTGTCTGTTATACTGCGAAATGCGACAAAACATACATGTCGGGTTATCGCATCCTATTCATCATTAGAATTCAGATTTTCATTCGGATTATATTACGTATTGAATCATCTAAGCCTGATGTTCATCGAATGCTGACACTAGTTTCAGAAAGTAACATTAATGAATGCATTTTTTTTAATATCAAGCGTTTGTTATGTAGCTGTTTTTTTTACGGCGTAAAGCGACAAAACATACATGTCGGTTATGATCGCATCCTATTCATCATTAGAATTCAGATTTTCACACGGATTATATTACATATTGCATCATCTAAGCCTGATGTTCATAGAATTGTGACACTAGTTTCAGAAAATAACATGAATGAATGCATTTTTATTAATATCAAGCGTCTGCTAAGTAACTGTCTGTTATACGGCGAAAAGCGAAAAACATACATGCCTGGTAATGATCGCATCCTATTCATCATTAGAATTCAGATTTTCATCCGGATTATATTACATATTGCATCATCTAAACCTGATGTTCATAGAATGATGACTGTAGTTTCAGAAAATAACATTAATGAATGCATTTTTATTAATATCAAGCGTCTGCTAAGTAGCAGTCTGTTATACGGCGAAAAGCGACAAAACATACATGTCGGGTATGATCGCATCCTATTCATCATTAGAATTCACATTTTTCATCCGGATTATATTATATATTGCATCTTCTTATCCTGATGTTCCTAGAATTCAGTCTTATTGTGCACATGCTCGGACGCCGTAAATTGTCAGACGACATACCGCGCACATGGTGAAAGCTGTACTTTTTACTATCTGACCAAATGCAAAATCCCTGTAAACATAGACAAATCAAATAATTGCACACAATTTGATACCCATTTTGAAAATATTTCTTTGACGGGAAAAAAGTTATAAAGAAGTGAAATATGACTGATTTCACAATTTAGGGCCGCATGAAAATTTCCGCAAATGAGATAACACAAGTCCTCATATCTTTGAATTTCGCTTCGACTCAAGTCAACGTGTAAAAAAAACTTTTGTAATTATGGATAAGGCAAGAAGTTTCCGACAATTGGACACCAATATTTAGTGGATTCGATAAAAAGGAAAAATTAGAAATGCAGTCTTATTGTGCACACTGGAATACGGACGCTGTAAATTGTCAGACGACATACCGCTCACATTGTGAAAGCTGTACTTTTTACTATCGGACCAAAATAAAACTCCCTGTAAACATAGACAAATCAAATAATTGCACACAATTTGATACCCATTTTGAAAATATTTCTTTTACAGGATAAATGTTATAAACACGTGAAATATGACTGATTTCCCAGTTTAGGGCCGCATGAAAATTTCCGCAAATGAGCTAACACAAGAGCACATATCGTTGAATTTCGCCTCGACTCTAGTCAACGTGTATGAAAAATTGTGTAATTATGGATAAGGCAAGAAATTCCCCACAATTCGACACAAATATTTTGTGGATTTGATGAAAAGGAAAAATTAGAAATGCAGTCTTATTTTGCACACTGGAATTCGGACGCTGTAAATTGTCAGACGACTTACCGCGCACATGGTGAAATCTGAACTTTTTACTATCTGACCAAAAGAAAAATCCATGTAAACATAGACAAATCAAATAATTGCACCCAATTTGATACCCATCTTGAAATCATTTCTTTTACTGGAAAAAAGTTATAAACAAGTGAAATATGACTGATTTCCAAATTTTTTGTGAATTCGAAAAAAGAAAAATTAGAAATGCAGTCTTATTGTGCACACTGGAATTCGGACGCTCTAAATTGTTAGACGACATAACGCGCACATGAAAAATCCCTTACAAACAATCTCAGGCTGCTACAAAACGGCATATCCTGGCTCTTTTGTGAAAACTGCCTTGCAAGCAATCTCAGGCTGATACAAGCCCACACCTGCTGTCTCTTCTGTGAAAACTGCGCTAAAATCAATCTCAGGCTGCTACAAGCTGACTACGCCTGTCTCTTTTGTGACCACTGCCTTACAAGCAATCTCAGGTTGCTAAAAATCGACATCTCCTGACTCTTTTGTGACAACTGCCTTACAATCAATCTCAGGCTGCAGCAAGCCAATTCTCCTGGCTTTTTGTACCAATTGCCTTACAAGCAATCCCACGCAGCTACGAGCCCATTTCTCCTGGCTTTTTGTGACAACTGCCTTGCAACGAATCTCAGGCTGCAGCAAGCCCAATTCTCCTGGCTTTTTGTGACAATTGCCTTACAAGCAATCCCAGGCTGCTACGAACCGAATTCTTCTGGCTCATTTGTGAAAACAGCCTTACAAGCAATCTCAGGCTGCTACAAGCCGAATACGCCTGGCTCTTTTGTGACACCTGCCTTACAAGCAATCTCAGGCTGCTACGAGCCCATTTCTCCTGGCTTTTTGTGGAAAGTGCCTTACACGCAATCTTAGGATTCTACGAGCCGGTTCTCCTGGGAGATTTGTGAAAATTGCCTTACAAGCAATCTCATTCTTCTACAAGCCTACACCTGCTGGCACTTTTAAGACAACTGCATTACAAGCAATCTCAGGCTGCTAAAAAATCGATCTCCTGGCTCTTTCGTGACAACTGCCTTTCAAGCAATCTCAGGCATCAGCAAGCCCAATGTTCCTGGCTTTTTTGCCTATTGCCTTACAACTAATCCCAGGCTGCTACGAGCCGATTTCTCAAGGCTCTTTTGTGGCGACTGCCTTACAAGCAATCTCAGGCTGCTACAAGACGAATTCTACTGGCTCTTTTGTGACAACTGCTTTACAAGCAATGTCAGGCTGCTACGATCCGATTTCTCTTAACACTTTTGTGAAAACTGCCTTACAAGAAATCCCAGGCTGCTACAAGCCGAATACGCCTGGCTCTTTTGTGGCAACTGCTTTACAAGCAGTCTCAGGCTGCTACAAAACGACATATCCTGGCTCTTTTGTGAAAACTGCCTTACAACAATCTCAGGCTGATACAAGCCTACACCTGCTGGCTCTTCTGTGAAAACTGCCTTACAAGCAATCTCAGGCTGATGTGGGCCGACCTCATCGGGCAATTTGTGAAAACTCTCTTACAAAGGATCTCAGGTTGCTACAAGCCGATTTCTCCTGCCTCTATTCTGCCAACTGCCTTCCAAGCAATCTCAGGCTGCTACGAGCCTGTCTCTTCTATGACAACTGCCTTACAAGCAATCTCATGTTGCTACGAGCCGATCTCCTGGCTCTTTTGTGCCAATTGCCTTACAAGCCATCCCAGGCTGCTACTAGCGGATTTCTCCTGGCTCTTTTGTGGCAACTGCCTTTCAAGCAATCTCAGGCTGCTACAAGCCTAATTCTCCTGGCTCTTTTGTGACAACTGGTTAAAAGCAATCTCAGGCTTCTACGAGCCGTCATCTCCTGGCTCTTTTGTGACAAATGCCTTAAAAGCAATCTCAGACTGCTACAAGCCGTCTCCGCCTGGCCTTACAAGCAATCTCAGGGTGCAGGAAGCCTAATTCTACTGGCTTTTTTGCCAATTGCCTCACAAGTAATCCCAGGCTGCTACGGGCTGATTTCTTCTGGCTCTTTTGTGGCAACTGCCTTACAAGCAATCTCAGGCTGCTACAAGCCGAATTCTCCTGGCTCTTTTGTGACAACTGCCTTACAAGCAATGTCAGGCTGCTCCGAGCCGACTTCTCTTGGCTCTCTTGTGAAAACTGCCTTACAAGCAATCTCAGGCTTCTACAAGCCGAATACGCCTGGCTCTTTTGTAGCAACTGCCTTACATGCAATCACAGCAGCAAGCCCAATTCTCCTGGATTTTTGTGCCAATTTCATTACAAGCAATTCCACGCAGCTACGAGCCCGTTTCTCCTGGCTTTTTGTGAAAATTGCCTTACACGCAATCTCAGGCTTCTACGAGCCGGTTCTCCTGGCACATTTGTGAAAATTGCCTTTCAAGCAATCTCAGTTTGCTACAAACTTACACCTGCTGACTCTTTTTTGACAACTCCCTTACAAGCAATCTCTCGCTGTTATGGGCCGACTTCTCCAGGCCATTTGTGAAAATTGTCTTACAAAGGTTCTCCGGCTGCTACAAGTCGATTTCTCCTGCCTCTTTTGTGCCAACTGCCTTCCAAGCAATATAAGGCTGCTACGAGCCGACTTCGCCTGGATCTTCTATGACAACTGCCTTACAACCAATCTCAGGCTGCTACAAATCGATCTCCTTGCTCTTTTGTGGCAACTGCCTTACAGGCAATCTCAGGCTGCTACAAGATGACTACGCCTGGCCCTTTTGTGCCAACTGTTTTACACATAATCTCAGGCTGCTACAATTCGTCATCAACTGGCTCTTTTGTGAAAACTGCCTTACAAGCAATCTTAGGCAGCTACAAGCCCACTTCTGGCTCTTTTGTGCGAATTGCATTAAAAACAATCTCAGGCTTCTACGAGCCGCTTCTCCTGGATATTTTGTGAAAATTGCCTTTCAAGCAATCTCAGGCTGCTACAAGACTACACCTGCTTGCTCTTATGTGGTAACTGCATTACAAGCAATCTCAGGCTGCCACAAGACTACTACGCCTGTCTCTTTTGAGACAACTGCCTTACAAGAAATCTCAGCTTGCTACAAATCGAAATCTCCTGGCTCATTTGTGACAACTGCCTTACAAGGAATCTCAGGCTGCAGCAAGCCCAATTCTTAAGGCTCTTTGTGCAAATTTCCTTACAAGCAATCCCAGGATGCTACGAGCCTATTTCACCTGGCTCTATTTTGGCAACAGCCTTACAAGCATTCTCAGGCTGCTAAAATCGACATCTCCTGGCTCATTTGTGACAACTGCCTTACAAGCAATCCCAGGCTGATACGAGCCTATTTAAACTGGCTCTTTTGTGGCAACTGCCTTACAAGAAATACCAGGCTGCTACAAATCGATCTCCTGGCTCTTTTTTGACAACTGACTTACAAGCAATCTCAGACTGCTACAAGCTGACTACGCCTGTCTCTTTTGTGACAACTGCCTTACAAGCAATCTCAAGCTGATACAAGCCGACTAGGCCTGATTCTTTTGTGCCAATTGCCTTACAAGCAATCCCAAGCTGCTACGAGCCCACTTCTCCTGGCTTTTTGTGTAAACTGCCTTACACGAAATCTCAGGTTCTACGAGCCAGTTCTCCTGGGACATTTGTGGAAATTGCCTTACATTAATCTGAGTCCGCTACAAGCCTACACCTGCTTGCTCTTTTTTGACTACTGCCTTACAAGCAATCCTGCTTCTATGGGCCGACTTCTCCGGGCTATTTGTGAAAACTGTCTTACAAAGGATCTCAGGCTGCTACAAGACGATTTCTCCTGCCTCTTTTGTGCCAACTTACTTCCAAGCAATCTCAGGCTGCTACGAGCCGACTACGCCTGGCTCTTTTATGACAACTGCCTTACAAGAAATCTCAGGCTGCTACAAGCTGACTACGCCTTTCTCTTTTGTGGCAACTGCCTTACAAGCAATCTCAGGCTGCAGCAAGCCCAATTCTCCTGGCTTTTTTTGCCAATTGCCTTACAAGTAATCCCAGGCTGCTACGAGCGTATTTCACCTGGCTCTTTTGTGGCAACTGCCTTACAAGCAATCTCAGGCCTCTACAAGATGAATTCTCCTGGCTCTTTTGTGAGAACTGCCTTACAAGCAATCTCAGGATGCTACGGGCCGACTACGCCTGGCTCTTCTATGACAAGTGGCTTACAAGCAAACTCAGGCTGCTACAAGCCGCTTTCTACTGACTCTTTTTTGGCAACTGCCTTACAAGCAATTTCAGGCTGCTACGAGCCGACTTTTCTTGGCTCGTTTGTGAAAACCGCCTTACAAGCCATCTCAGGCTGCAGCAACCCCAACACTTTTGGCTTTTTGTGCCAATTGCCTTCCAAGCAATCCCAGGCGGCTACGAGCCGATTTCTCCTGACTCTTTTGTGGCAACTGCCTTACAAGCAATCTCAGGATGCTACGAGCCGATTTCTCTTGGCTCTTTTGTGAAAACTGCCTTACAAGCAATCTCAGCCTGCTACAAGACGAATACGCCTGTCGCGTTTGTGAAACTGCCTTGCAAGCAATCTCAGGCCGCTACAAATCGACATCTCCTGTCTCTTTTGTGAAAACTGCCTTACAAGCAATCTCAGGCTGCAGCAATCCCAATTCTCCTGGCTTTTTGTGCCAATTGCCTTACAAGCAATCCCAGGCGGCTACGAACCGATTTCCCCTGGCTCATTTGTGGCATCTGCCTAACAAGCATTCTCAGGCTGCTCCAAGCCCAATTCTCCTGACTTATTGTGCCAATTGCCTTACAAGCAATCCCAGGCGGCTACGAGCCGACTTCTCTTGGCTCTTTTGTGAAAACTGCCTTACAAGCAGTCTCAGGCTGCTACAAATCGACATATCCTGGCTCTTTTGTGACAACTGCCTTACAAGCAATCTCAGGCTGCAGCTAGTCCAATTCTGCTGACTTTTTGTGCCAATTGCCTTACAAGCAATCCCAGGCTGCTACGAACCGTTTTCTCCTGGCTCATATGTGGTATCTGTCTCAGGCTGCTACAAATCGACATATCCTGGCTCTTTTGTGACAACTGCCTTACAAGCAATATCAGGCTGCTACAAGCCTAATTCTCCTGGCTTTTTGTGCCAATTGCCTTACAAATAATCCCAGGCGGCTACGAGCCGATTTCTTCTGGCTCTTTTGTGAAAACTACCTTACAACGAATCTCAGGCTGCAGCAAGCCCAATTCTCCTGGCTCTTTTGTGGTAACTGCCTTACAAGCAACCTCAGGCTTCTACCAGCCGACTTTTCTTGGATCTTTTGTGAAAACTGCCTTACAAGCAATCTCAGCCTGCTACAAGGTGAATACGCCTGGATCTTTTGGGAAACTGCCTTGCAAGCAATCTCAGGCAGCTACAAATCGACATCTCCTGTCTCTTTTGTGACAACTGCCTCACAAGCAATATCACGCTGCCGCGAGCCCAATTCTCCTCAATTTTGAGCCAATTGCCTTAAAAGCAATCCCAGGCGGTTACGTGCTGATTTCTCCTGGATCTTTTGTTCTAAGTGCCTTACAAGCAATGTCAGGCTGCTACGAGCCGACTTCTCTTGGCTCTTTTGTGACAACTGTCTTTCAAGCAATCTCAGTCTGCAGCAAGCCCAATTCGCCACGATTTTGTGCCAAGTGCCTTACAAGCAATCCCAGGCTGCTACGAGCCGATTTCTCCTAGCTCATTTGTAGGATCTGCCTTACAAACATTCTCAGGCTGCTGCAAGCCGAATTCTCCTGGCTCTTTTGTTCAAATTGCCTTACAAGCAATCCCAGTCATCTACGAGCCGACTTGTCTTGTCTCTTTTGTGAAAACTGCATTAAAAGCAATCTCAGGCTGCTACAAAACGACATCTCCTGTCTCTTTTTTTTAAAAACAGCCTTACAAGCAATCTTAGCCTGCTACAAGCTGAATACGTCTGGCTCTTTTGTGAAACTGCCTTACAAGCAATCTCAGGCCGCTACAAATCGACATATCCTGGCTCTTTTGTGACAACTGCCTTAGAGACAATCTCAGTCTGCCGCTTGTCTAATTCTCCTGAATTTTATTGCCAATTGCCTTATAAGCAATCCCAGGCTGCTACTAAGCGATTTCTCCTGTTTCATTTGTGGCATCTGCCTTACAAGCATTCTCAGGCTGCAGCAATATGAATTCTCCTGGCTTTTTGTGCGAATTGCCTTACAAGCAATCCCAGGCGGCTACGAGCCGATTTCTCCTGGCCCTTTTGTGGCAACTGCCTTACAAGAAATCTCAGGCTGCTACAAGCCGAATTCTCCTTGCGCTTTTGTGACAACTGCCTTACAAGAAATGTCAGGCTGCTACGAGCCGACTTCTCTTGGCTCTTTTGTGAAAACTGCCTTACAAGTAATATCAGGCTGCTACAAAACGACACCTCCTGTATCTTTTGTGGCAACTGCCTTACAAGCAATCTCAGGCTACTGCAAGCCGAATTCTCCTGGCTCTTTTGTGCAAATTGCCTTACAAGCAATGTCAGGTGCCTACGAGCCGTCTTCTCTTCTCTCTTTTGTAAAAACTGCCTTAAAAGCAATCTCAGATTGCTACAAAACGACATCTTTTGTCTCTTTTTTAAAAAATGCCTTACAAGCAATCTCAGCCTGCTACAAGCCGAATACGCCTGGCTCTTTTGTGAAACTGCCTTACAAGCAATCTTAGGCCGCTACAAATCGACATATCCTGGCTCTTTTGTGACAACTGCCTTACAAGCAATCTCAGGCTGACGCTAGTCCAATTCTCCTGATTTTTTTTGCTAATTGCCTTACAAGCAATCCCAGGCTGCTACGAACCGATTTCTCCTGGCTCATTTGTGGCATCTGCCTTACAAGCATTCTCAGGCTGCAGCAATATGAATTCTCCTGGCTTTTTGTGCGAATTGACTTACAAGCGATCCCAGGCGGCTACGTTCGATTTCTCCTTGCTCCTTTGTGGCAACTGCCTTACAAGTAATCTCAGGCTGCTGCAAGCCGAATTCTGTGGCGCTTTTGTAACAACTGCCTTACAAGCAATGTCAGGCTGCTACGAGCCGACTTCTCTTGGCTCTTTTGTGAAAACTGCCTTACAAGTAATCTCATGCTGCTACAAGCCGAATTCTCCAGGCACTTTTGTGAAAACTGCCTTACAAGCAATGTCAGGCTGCTACGAGCCGATTTCTCTTGGCTCGTTTGTGAAAAAGACGACCCCCAGTCTTAGAAAGTCCAACGCAGATGACCCCCAGTCCGACAATGTCCCACGCAGACGACCACCCACCCAGGATACACTCCCAGAATGTCCCACGCAGACGACCCCCCACCCAGGTGGCAGTCCCAGAACGTCCCACGCAGACGACCTCCAGTACCAGAAAGTCCCACGCATACGACACCCCACCCAGGAGACAGTCCCAGAAAGTCCCACGCAGACGACCCCCAGTCCAAGAAAGTCCCACGCAGACGACCCCCCACCCAGGAGACAGTCGCAGAAAGTCCCACACAGTCGACCCCACTCCCAGGAGACAGTCCCAGGAAGTCCCACGCAGACGACCCCAAGTCCCAGAAAGTCCCACGCAGACGACCCCCAGTCCCAGAACGTCCCACGCAGACGACCCCCCACACAGTAGACAGTCCCAGAAAGTCCCAAACAGACGACCCCCCACCCACGAGACAGTCCCTGGAAGTCCCACGCAGACGTCCCCCAGTCCCAGAAAGTCCCACGCAGACGACCCCTCACACAGGAGACAGTCCCAGAAAGTCCCACGCAGATGACCCTTAGTCCCAGAAAGTCTCACGCAGACGACCCCCAGTCCCAGAAAGTCCCACGAAGACGACCACCCACGCTGGAGACAGTCCCAGAATGTCACAAAAAGACGACCCCCCACCCAGGAGACAGTCACAGAAAGTCCCACTCGGACGACCCCCAGTCCCAGAAAGTCCCACGCAGACGACCCCCAGTCCGACAATGTCCCACGCAGACGACCCCCCACCCAGGAGACAGTCCCAGAAAGTCCCACGCAGACGACCCCCATTCCCAGAAAGTCCCACGCAGACGACCCCCCACCAAGGAGACAGTCCCAGAAAGTACCACACATTCGACCCCTTCCCAGGAGACAGTCCCAGGAAGTCCCACGCAGACGACCACAAGTCCCAGAAAGTCCCACGCAGATGACCCCTCACACAGGAGACAGTCCCAGAAAGTCCCACGCAGATGACCCCTCACACAGGAGACAGTCCCAGAAAGTCCCACGCAGATGACCCTTAGTCCCAGAAAGTCTCACGCAGACGACCCCCAGTCCCAGAAAGTCCCACGCAGACGACCCCTCACACAGGAGACAGTCCCAGAAAGTCCCACGCAGATGAGCCTTAGTCCCAGAAAGTCTCACGCAGACGACCCCCAGTCCCAGAAAGTCCCACGAAGACGACCCCCCACGCTGGAGACTGTCCCAGTAAGTCCCACGCAGATGACCCTTAGTCCCAGAATGTCACAAACAGACGACCCCCCACCCAGGAGACAGTCACAGAAAGTCCCACTCAGACGACCCCCAATCCCAGAAAGTCCCACGAAGACGACCCCCAGTCCGACAATGTCCCACGACGACGACCCCCCACCCAGGAGACAGTCCCAGATAGTCCCACGCAGACGACCCCCAGTCCCAGAAAGTCCCACGCAGACGACCCCCCACCCAGGAGACAGTCCCAGAAAGTCCCACGCAGACGACCCCCTGTCCCAAAAAGTCCCACGCCGACAACACCCCACACAGGTGGCACTCCCAGAAAGTCTCACACAGACGACACCCAGTCCCAGAAAGTCCCAAACAGACGACCCCCCACACAGGAGACAGTGCCAGAATGTCCCACGCAGACGACCGCCAGTCCCAGAAAGTCCCACGCAGACGACCCCCCAGTCCCAGAAAGTCCCACGAAGACGACCTCCACCCTGAAGACAGTCCCAGAAAGTCCCAAACAGGCGACCCCCCTCCCAGGAGACAGTCACAGAAAGTCCGACGCAAACGAACCCCAGTCCCAGAAAGTACCCACCCAGACGACCCCCAGTCCAAGAAAGTCCCACGCAGACGACCTCCAGTCCCAGAAAGTCCCACGCAGACGACCCCCAGTCCAAGAAAGTCCCACGCAGACGACCCCCAGTCCAAGAAAGTCCCACGCAGACGACACCCAGTCCAAGAAAGTTCCACGCAGACGACCCCCCACACAGGGGACAGTGCCAGAATGTCCCACGCAGACGACCCCAAGTCCCAGAAAGTCCCACGCAGACGACCCCCAGGCCCAGAAAGTCCCACGCAGACGATCCCCAGTCCCAGAAAATCCCACGAAGACGAACCCCACCCAGGAGACAGTCCCAGAAAGTCCCACGCAGACGACCCCCCAACCAGGAGACAGTCCCAGAAAGTCCCACGCAGACGAACCCCAGTCCCAGAAAGTCCCACGCAGACGACCTCCCATCCAGGAGACAGTGCCAGAATGTCCCACGCAGACGACCCCTCTCCCAGGAGACAGTCCCAGGAAGTCCCACGCAGACGACCCCAAGTCCCAGAAAGTCCCACGCAGACGACCCCCCATCCAGGAGACAGTCCCAGAACGTCCCACGCAGACGACCCCCCGCACAGTAGACAGTCCCAGAATGTCCCAAACAGACGACCCCCCACACAGGAGACAGTGCCAGAATGTCCCACGCAGACGACCGCCAGTCCCAGAAAGTCCCACGCAGACGACCCCCCAGTCCCAGAAAGTCCCACGAAGACGACCTCCACCCTGAAGACAGTCCCAGAAAGTCCCAAACAGGCGACCCCTCTCCCAGGAGACAGTCACAGAAAGTCCGACGCAAACGAACCCCAGTCCCAGAAAGTACCCACCCAGACGACCCCCAGTCCAAGAAAGTCCCACGCAGACGACCTCCAGTCCCAGAAAGTCCCACGCAGACGACCCCCAGTCCAAGAAAGTCCCACGCAGACGACCCCCAGTCCAAGAAAGTCCCACGCAGACGACACCCAGTCCAAGAAAGTTCCACGCAGACGACCCCCCACACAGGGGACAGTGCCAGAATGTCCCACGCAGACGACCCCAAGTCCCAGAAAGTCCCACGCAGACGACCCCCAGGCCCAGAAAGTCCCACGCAGACGATCCCCAGTCCCAGAAAATCCCACGAAGACGAACCCCACCCAGGAGACAGTCCCAGAAAGTCCCACGCAGACGACCCCCCAACCAGGAGACAGTCCCAGAAAGTCCCACGCAGACGAACCCCAGTCCCAGAAAGTCCCACGCAGACGACCTCCCATCCAGGAGACAGTGCCAGAATGTCCCACGCAGACGACCCCTCTCCCAGGAGACAGTCCCAGGAAGTCCCACGCAGACGACCCCAAGTCCCAGAAAGTCCCACGCAGACGACCCCCCATCCAGGAGACAGTCCCAGAACGTCCCACGCAGACGACCCCCCGCACAGTAGACAGTCCCAGAATGTCCCAAAAAGACGACCACCCACACAGGAGACAGTCCCAGAAAGTCCCACTCAGACGACCCCCAGTCCCAGAAAGTCCAACGCAGACGGCCCCCAGTCCGACAATGTCCCACGCAGACGACCCCCCACCCAGGAGACACTCCCAGAATGTCCCACGCAGACGACCCACAGTCCAAGAATGTCCCAAGCAGACGACCCCCCACCCAGGTGGCAGTCCCAGAACGTCCCACGCAGACGACCTCCAGTCCCAGAAAGTCCCACGCAGACGACACCCCCACCCAGGAGACAGTGCAAGAATGTCCCACGCAGACGACCGCAAGACCCAGAAAGTCCCACGCAGACGACCCCCAGTCCCAGAAAGTCCCACGCAGACGAACCCCAGTCCCAAAAAGTCCTACGAAGACGACCCCCCACCCTGGAGACAGTCCCAGAATATCACAAACATACGACCCCCACCCAGGAGACAGTCACAGAAAGTCCCATGCAGACGACCCCCAGTCCCAGAAAGTCCCACGCAGACGACCCCAGTCCGACAATGTCCCACGCAGACCTCCAGTCCCAGAAAGTCCCACGCAGACGACCCCCAGTCCAAGAAAGTCCCCCGCAGACGAGCCCCAGTCCCAGAAAGTCCCACGCAGACGACCCCCCACCCAGGAGACACTCCCAGAATGTCCCAATCAGACGACACCCAGTCCCAGAAAGTCCCAAGCAGACGACCCCCGACCCAGGAGATAGTGCCAGAATGTCCCACGCAGACGACCCCAAGTCCCAGAAAGTCCCACGCAGACGACCCCCAGTCCCAGAAAGTCCCACGCAGACGACCCCAATCCCAAAAAGTCCCACGAAGACGACCCCCCCACCCTGGAGACAGTCCCAGAATGTCACAAACAGACGACCCCCCACCCAGGAGACAGTCACAGAAAGTCCAAGGCAGACGACCCCCAGTCCCAGAAAGTCCCACGCAGACGACCCCGCACCCAGGTGGCACTCCCAGAAAATCCCACGCAGACGATCCCCCAACCAGGAGACAGTCCCAGAAAGTCTCACTCAGACGACACCCAGTCCAAGAAAGTCCCAAACAGACGACCCCCCACCCAGGAGACAGTGCCAGAATGTCCCACGCAGACGACCCCAAGACACAGAAAGTCCCACGCAGACGACCCCCAGTCCCATTAAGTCCCACGAAGACGACCCCCCCACCCTGGAGACAGTCAGAGAAAGTCCCACGCAGACGACCCCCCACCCAGGAGACAGTCCCAGAAAGTCCCACGCAGACGACCCCCTTTCCCAGAAAGTCCCACGCAGACGACCCCCACCCAGGAGACAGTCCGAGAAAGTCCCACGCAGACGACCCCCCACACAGGAGACAGTCCCAGAAAGTCCCACGCAGACGACCACCAGTCCCAGAAAGTCCCACGCAGACGAACCCAGTCCCAGAAAGTCCCACGCAGACGACCCCCCACACAGGAGACCGACCCAGAAAGTCCCAAAACGTCGACCCCCCTCCCAGGTGACAGTCCCAGGAAGTCCCACGCAAACGACCACCAGTCCTAGAAAGTACCCACGTAGACGACCCCCAGTCCCAGAAAGTCCCACGCAGACGACCCCCAGTCCAAGAAAGTCCCACGCAGACGACCCCCAGTCCCAGAAAGTCCCAAGCAGACGAAGCCCCCAACCAGGAGACAGTGCCAGAATGTCCCACGCAGACGACCCCAAGACACAGCAAGTCCCACGCAGACGACCCCTAGTCCCAGAAAGTCCCACGAAGACGACCACCCACCCTGGAGAGAGTCCCAGAAAGTCCCACGCAGACGACCCCCAGACCCAGAAAGTCCCACGCAGACGACCCCCCACCCAGGAGACAGTCCCAGAAAGTCCCAAACAGTCGACCCCCCTCCAAGGAAACAGTCCCAGGAAGTCCCACGAAGACCACCCCCAGTCCCAGAAAGTACCCAGGTAGACGACCCTCAGTCCCAGAAATCCCACACAGACGACCCCCCACCCAGGAGACAGTCCCAGAATGTCCCACGCAGACGACCCCCCACCCAGGAGACAGTCCCAGGAAGTCCCACGCAGACGACCCCCAGTCCCAGAAAGTACCCACGCAGACGACCCCCAGTCCCAGAAAGTCCCATGCAGACGACCTCCAGTCCCAGAAAGTCCCATGCAGACGACCCCCAGTCAAAGAAAGTCCGACGCAGAAGACCCCCAGACCCAGAAAGTCCCAAACAGTTGAACCCCCTCCCAGGAGACAGTCCCTGGAAGTCCCACGCAGACGACCCCCAGTCCAAGAAAGTCCCACGCAGACGACCCCCAGTCCCAGAAAGTCCCACGCAGACGACCCCCCACACAGTAGACAGTCACAGAAAGTCCCAAACAGACGACCCCCCACCTAGGAGACAGTCCCATGCAGTCCCACGCAGACGACCCCCAGTGCCAGTAAGTCCCACGCAGACGAACCCCAGTCCCAGAAAGTCCCACGCAGACGACCCGCCACCCAGGAGACAATCCCAGAAAGTCCCAAACAGTCGACTCCCCTCCCAGAAGACAGTCCCAGGAAGTCCCACGCAGACAACACCTAGTCCCAGAAAGTACCCACGCAGACGACCCCCAGTCCCAGAAAGTCCCTCGTAGACGACCTCCAGTCCCAGAAAGTCCCACGCACACGACCCCCAGTCCAAGAAAGTCCCACGCAGACGAACCCCAGTCCCAGAAAGTCCCACGCAGACGACCCCCCACCCAGGAGACAATCCCAGAAAGTCCCAAACAGTCGACTCCCCTCCCAGGAGACAGTCCCAGGAAGTCCCACGCAGACAACACCTAGTCCCAGAAAGTACCCACGCAGACGACCCCCAGTCCCAGAAAGTCCCTCGTAGACGACCTCCAGTCCCAGAAAGTCCCACGCACACGACACCCAGTCCAAGAAAGTCCCACGCAGACGACCCCCAGTCCCAGAAAGTCCCACGCAGACGATCCCCCACCCAGGAGACAGTCCCAGAAAAATCCCAAGCAGACGACCCCCCACCCAGGAGACAGTGCCAGAATGTCCCACGCAGACGACCCCAGGACACAGAAAGTCCCACGCAGACGACCCCCAGTCCCAGAAAGTCCCACGCAGACGACCCCCCACCCAGGAGACAGTCTAAGAAAGTCCCACGCAGACGACCCCCAGTCCCAGAAAGTCCCACGCAGACGACCCCCACCCAGGAGACAGTCCCAGAAAGTCCCAAACAGTCGACCCCCCTCCCAGGAGACAGTCCCAGAAAGTCCCACGCAGACGACCCCTAGTCCCAGAAAGTCCCACGCAGACGACCTCCAGTCCCAGAAATTCCCACGCAGACGACCCCCAGTCCAAGAAAGTCCCACGCAGACGAACCCCAGTCCCAGAAAGTCCTACGCAGACGATACCCCACCCAGGAGACAGTGCCAGAATGTCCCACGCAGACGACCCCAAGACCCAGAAAGTCCCACGCAGACGACCCCCAGTCCCATCAAGTCCCAGGAAGACGACTCCCCACCCTGGAGACAGTCCCAGAAAGTCCCACGCAGACGACTCCCCACCCAGGAGACAGTCCCAGAAAGTCCCACGCAGCCGACCCCCCACACAGGAGACAGTCCCAGAAAGTCCCAAACAGTCGACCCCCGTCCCAGTAGACAGTCCCTGGAAGTCCCACGCAGACGACCCCCAGTCCCAGAAAGTCCCACGCAGACGACCTCCAGTCCCAGAAAGTCCCACGCAGACGAACCCCATCCCAGAAAGTCCCACGCAGACGACCCCCCACCCAGGAGACAATCCCAGAAAGTCCCAAACAGACGACCCCCCACCCAGGAGACAGTCCCATGTAGTCCCACGCAGACGACCCCCAGTCCCAGAAAGTACCCACGCAGACGACCCCCAGTCCCAGATAGTCCCACGCAGAAGACCTCCAGTCCCAGAAAGTCCCACGCAGACGACACCCAGTCCAAGAAAATCCCACGCAGACGACCCCCCACCCTGGGGACAGTCCCAGAAAGTCCCACGCAGAAGACCCTCCACCCAGGAGACAGTCCAAGAAAGTCTCACGCAGACGACCCCCAGTCCCAGAAAGTCCCACGCAGACGACCTTCAGTCCCAGAAAGTCCCACAAGGATGACCCCCACCCAGGAGACAGTCCCAGAAAGTCCCACGCAGACGACCCCCTTTTACCAGAAAGTCCCACGCAGACGACCCCCCACCCAGGAGTCAGTCCCAGAAAGTCCCAAACAGTCGACCCCCTACCAGGAGACAGTCCCAGGAAGTCCCACTCAGACGAGCCCCAGTCCCAGAAAGTACCCACGCAGACGACCCCCAGTCCCAGAAAGTCCCACGCAGAAGACCTCCAGTCCCAGAATGTCCCACGCAGACGACCCCAAGACCCAGAAAGTCCCACGCAGACGACCCCCAGTCCCATTAACTCCCACGAAGACGACCCCCCACCCTGGAGACAGTCCCAGAAAGTCCCACGCAGACGACCCCACACCCAGGAGACAGTCCCAGAAAGTCCCACGCAGACGACCGCCTTTCCAAGAAAGTCCCACGCAGACGACCCCCACACAGGAGACAGTCCCAGAAAGTCCCACGCAGACGACCCCCCACACAGTAGACAGTCCCAGAAAGTCCCACGCAGACGACCTCCAGTCCCAGAAAGTCCCACGCAGACGACCCCCAGTCCCAGAAAGTCCCACGCAGACGACCACCAGTCCCAGAAAGTCCCACGCAGACGACCCCCCACCCAGGAGACAGTCCAAGAAAGTTCCACGCAGACGACCCCCAGACCCAGAAAGTCCCACGCAGACGACCCCCCACCCAGGAGACAGTCCCAGAAAGTCCCAAACAGTCGACCCCCCTCCAAGGAAACAGTCCCAGGAAGTCCCACGAAGACCACCCCCAGTCCCAGAAAGTACCCACGCAGACGACCCTCAGTCCCAGAAAGTCCCACGCAGACGACCCCCCACCCAGGAGACAGTCCCAAAATGTCCAACGCAGACGACCCCCACCCAGGAGACAGTCCCAGGAAGTCCCACGCACCGACCCCCAGTCCCAGAAAGTACCCAAGCAGACGACCGCCAGTCCCAGAAAGTCCCATGCAGACGACCTCCAGTCCCAGAAAGTCCCACGCAGACGACCCCCAGTCCAAGAAAGTCCCACGCAGAAGACCCCCAGACCCAGAAAGTCCCAAACAGTCGAACCCCCTCCCAGGAGACAGTCCCTGGAAGTCCCACGCAGACGACCCCCAGTCCAAGAAAGTCCCACGCAGACGACCCCCAATCCCAGAAAGTCCCTCGCAGACGACCCCCCACCCAGGAGACAGTCACAGAATGTCCCACGCAGACGACCCCCCACCCAGGAGTCAGTCCCAGAAAGTCCCAAACAGTCGACCACCCTCCCAGGAGACAGTCCCTGGAAGTTCCACGCAGACGACCCCCAGTCCAAGAAAGTCCAATGCAGACGACCCCCAGTCCCAGAAAGTCCCACGCAGACGATCCCCCACACAGTAGACAGTCACAGAAACTCCCAAACAGACGACCCCCCACCCAGGAGACAGTCCCTGGAAGACCCACGTAGACGACCCGCAGTCCAAGAAAGTCCCACGCAGACGACCCCCAGTCCCAGAAAGTCCCAAACAGACGACCCCCACCCAGGAGACAGTCCCATGTAGTCCCACGCAGATGACCCCCAGTCCCAGAAAGTCCCACGCAGACGACCCCCCACCCAGGAGACAGTCCCAGAAAGTCCCAAACAGTCGACCCCCTCTCAGGAGACAGTCCCAGGAAGTCGCACGCAGACGACCCCCAGTCCCATAAAGTACCCACGCAGACGACCCCCAGACCCAGAAAGTCCCACGAAGACGACCTACAGTCCCAGAAAGTCCCACGCAGACGACCCACAGTCCAAGAAAGTCCCACGCAGACGACCCCCAGTCCCAGAAAGTCCCACGCAGACGATACCCCCCCAGGAGACAGTCCCAGAAAAATCCCAAGCGTACGACCCCCACCCAGGAGACAGTGCCAGAATGTCCCACGCAGACGACCCCAAGACCCAGAAAGTCCCACGCAGACGACCCCCAGTCCCAGAAAGCCCCACGAAGACGATCCCCACCATGGAGACAGTCCCAGAAAGTCCCAAGCAGACGAACCCCCACCCAGGAGACAGTCCAAGAAAGTCCCACGCTGACGACCCCCAGTCCCAGAAAGTCCCACACAGACGACCCCCACCCAGGAGAAAGTCCCAGAAAGTCCCAAACTGTCGAACCCCCTCCCGGGAGACAGTCCCAGGAAGTCCCACGCAGACGACCCCCAGTCCCAGAAAGTACCCATGCAGACGACCCCCAATCCCAGAAAGTCCCACGCAGACGACCCCCAATCCCAGAAAGTCCCACGCAGACGACCCCCAGTACCAGAAAGTCCCAAACAGTCGACCCCCCTCCAAGGAAACAGTCCCAGGAAGTCCCACGAAGACGACCACAGTCCCAGAATGTACCCACGCAGACGACACCCAGTCCCAGAAAAACCCACGCAGACGACTCCCCACCCACGAGTCAGTCCCAGAAAGTCCCAAACAGTCGACCCCCCTCCCAGGAGACAGTCCCTGGAAGTCCCACGCAGACGACCCCCAGTCCCAGAAAGTCCCACGCTGACGACCTCGAGTCCCAGAATGTCCCACGCAGACGACCCCCAGTCCAAGAAAGTCCCACGAAGACGACCACCCACTGAGTAGACAGTCCCAGAATGTCCCAAACAGACGACCCCCCACCCAGGAGACAGTCCCATGTAGTCCCACGCAGACGACCCCCAGTCCCAGAAAGTCCCACGCAGACGAACCCCAGTCCCAGAAAGTCCCACGCAGACGACCTCCCACATTGTAGACAGTCCCAGAAAGTCCCAAACACACGACCCCCCACCCGGGAGACAGTCCCATGTAGTCCCACGCAGACGACCCCCAGTCCCAGAAAGTCCCACGCAGAAGAACCCCAGTCCCAGAAAGTCCCACGCAGCCGACCCCCCACCCAGGAGACAGTCCCAGAATGTCCCAAACAGTCGACCCCCCTCCTAGGAGACAGTCCCAGGAAGTCCCACGCAGACGACCCCCAGTCCCAGAAAGTACCCACGCAGACGACCCCCAGTCCCAGAAAGTCCCACGCAGACGACCCCCAGTCCCATTAACTCCCACGAAGACGACCCCCCACCCTGGAGACAATCCCAGAATGTCCCACGCAGACGACCCCACACCCAGGAGACAGTCCCAGAAAGTCCCACGCAGACGACCGCCTTTCCAAGAAAGTCCCACGCAGACGACCCCCACCCAGGAGACAGTCCCAGAAAGTCCCACGCAGACGACCCCCCACACAGTAGACAGTCTCAGAAAGTCCCACGCAGACGACCTGCAGTCCCAGAAAGTCCCACGCAGACGACCCCCAGTCCCAGGAAGTCCCACGCAGACGACCCCCAGTCCCAGAAAGTACCCATGCAGACGACCCCCAATCCCAGAAAGTCCCACGCAGACGACCCCAGTACCAGAAAGTCCCACGCAGACGACCCCCACCCAGGAGACAGTCCCAGAAAGTCCCAAACAGTCGACCCCCCTCCAAGGAAACAGTCCCAGGAAGTCCCACGAAGACGACCACAGTCCCAGAATGTACCCACGCAGACGACACCCAGTCCCAGAAAGTCCCACGCAGACGACTCCCCACCCACGAGTCAGTCCCAGAAAGTCCCAAACAGTCGACCCCCCTCCCAGGAGACAGTCCCTGGAAGTCCCACGCAGACGACCCCCAGTCCCAGAAAGTCCCACGCAGACGACCTCGAGTCCCAGAATGCCCCACGCAGACGACCCCCAGTCCAAGAAAGTCCCACGCAGACGACCACCCACTGAGTAGACAGTCCCAGAATGTCCCAAACAGACGACCCCCCACCCAGGAGACAGTCCCATGTAGTCCCACGCAGACGACCCCCAGTCCCAGAAAGTCCCACGCAGACGAACCCCAGTCCCAGAAAGTCCCACGCAGACGACCTCCCACATTGTAGAGAGTCCCAGAAAGTCCCAAAAAGACGACCCCCCACCCGGGAGACAGTCCCATGTAGTCCCACGCAGACGACCCCCAGTCCCAGAAAGTCCCACGCAGAAGAACCCCAGTCCCAGAAAGTCCCACGCAGCCGACCCCCCACCCAGGAGACAGTCCCAGAAAGTCCCAAACAGTCGACCCCCCTCCTAGGAGACAGTCCCAGGAAGTCCCACGCAGACGACCCCCAGTCCCAGAAAGTACCCACGCAGACGACCCCCAGTCCCAGAAAGTCCCACGCAGACGACCCCCAGTCCCATTAACTCCCACGAAGACGACCCCCCACCCTGGAGACAATCCCAGAAAGTCCCACGCAGACGACCCCACACCCAGGAGTCAGTCCCAGAAAGTCCCACGCAGACGACCGCCTTTCCAAGAAAGTCCCACGCAGACGACCCCCCACACAGGAGACCGACCCAGAAAGTCCCAAAACGTCGACCCCCCTCCCAGGAGACAGTCCCAGGAAGTCCCACGCAGACGACCCCCAGTCCTAGAAAGTACCCACGCAGACGACCCCCAGTCCCAGAAAGTCCCACGCAGACGACCTCCAGTCCCAGAAAGTTCCACGCAGACGACCCCCAGTCCAAGAAAGTCCCACGCAGACGAACCCCAGTCCCAGAAAGTCCCAAGCAGACGAACCCCCCAACCAGGAGACAGTGCCAGAATGTCCCACGCAGACGACCCCAAGACACAGAAAGTCCCACGCAGACGAACCCCAGTCCCAGAAAGTCCCATGAAGACGACCACCCACCCTGGAGACAGTCCCAGAAAGTCCCACGCAGACGACCCCCCACCCAGGAGACAGTCCAAGAAAGTTCCACGCAGACGACCCCCAGACCCAGAAAGTCCCACGCAGACGACCCCCCCCACCCAGGAGACAGTCCCAGAAAGTCCCAAACAGTCGACCCCCCTCCAAGGAAACAGTCCCATGAAGTTCCACGAAGACCACCCCCAGTCCCAGAAAGTACCCACGCAGACGACCCTCAGTCCCAGAAAGTCCCACGCAGACGACCCCCCACCCAGGCGACAGTCCCAGAATGTCCCACGCAGACGACTCCCCACCCACGAGTCAGTCCCAGAAATCCCAAACAGTCGACCCCCCTCCCAGGAGACAGTCCCTGGAAGTCCCACGCAGACGACCCCCAGTCCCAGAAAGTCCCACGCAGACGACCTCGAGTCCCAGAATGTCCCACGCAGACGACCCCCAGTCCAAGAAAGTCCCACGCAGACGACCACCCACTGAGTAGACAGTCCCAGAATGTCCCAAACAGACGACCCCCCACCCAGGAGACAGTCCCATGTAGTCCCACGCAGACGACCCCCAGTCCCAGAAAGTCCCACGCAGACGAACCCCAGTCCCAGAAAGTCCCACGCAGACGACCTCCCACATTGTAGACAGTCCCAGCAAGTCCCAAACAGACGACCCCCCACCCGGGAGACAGTCCCATGTAGTCCCACGCAGACGACCCCCAGTCCCAGAAAGTCCCACGCAGAAGAACCCCAGTCCCAGAAAGTCCCACGCAGCCGACCCCCCACCCAGGAGACAGTCCCAGAAGGTCCCACACAGTCGACCCCCCTCATAGGAGACAGTCCCAGGAAGTCCCACGCAGACGACCCCCAGTCCCAGAAAGTACCCACGCAGACGACCCCCAGTCCCAGAAAGTCCCACGCAGACGACCTCCAGTCCCAGAAAGTCCCACGCAGACGACCCCCAGTCAAAGAAAGTCCCACGAAGACGACCCCCCACCCTGGAGACAGTCCCAGAAAGTACCACGCAGACGACCCCCCACCCAGGAGACAGTCCAAGAAAGTCCCACGCAGACGACCCCCAGTCCCAGAAAGTCCCACGCAGACGAACCCCCACGCAGAAGACAGTCCCAGAAAGTCCCAAATAGTCGAACCCCCTCCAGGGAGACAGTCCCAGGAAGTCCCACGCAGACGACCCCCAGTCCCAGAAAGTCCCACGCAGACGACACTAAGTCCCAGAAAGTCCCACGCAGACGACCGCCAGTCCCAGAAAGTCCCACAAGGACGACCCCCACCCAGGATACAGTCCCAGATAGTCCCACGCAGACAACCCCCCACCCAGGAGAGAGTCCCAGAAATTCCCACACAGACGACCCCCTTTCCCAGAAAGTCCCACGCAGACGACCCCCACCCAGGAGACAATCCCAGAAAGTCCCACGCAGACGACCCCCCACACAGGAGACAGTCCCAGAAAGGCCCAAACAGACGACACCCCACACAGGAGACAGTCCCAGGTAGTCCCACGCAGAAGACCCCCAGTCCCAGAAAGTCCCACGCAGACGACCACCAGTCCCAGAAAGTCCCACGGAGACGACCCCACACCCAGGAGACCGTCCCAGAAAGTCCCAAAACGTCGACCCGCCTCCCAGGAGACAGTCCCAGGAAGTCCCACGCAGACGACCCCCAGTCCTAGAAAGTACCCACGCAGACGACCCCCAGTCCCAGAAAGTCCCACGCAGACGACCTCCAGTCCCAGAAAGTTCCACGCAGACGACCCCCAGTCCAAGAAAGTCCCACGCAGACGACCCCCAGTCCCAGGAAGTCCCACGCAGACGACCCCCACCCAGGAGACAATCCCGGAAAGTCCCAAACAGTCGACCCCCCTCCAAGGAAACAGTCCCAGGAAGTCCCACGAAGACGACCCCCAGTCACAGAAAGTACCCACGCAGACGACCCCCAATCCCAGAAAGTCCCACGCAGACGACCCCCCACCCAGGAGACTGTCCCAGAATGTCCCACGCAGACGACCCCCCCCACCCAGGAGTCAGTCCCAGAAAGTCCCAAACAGTCGACCTCCCTCCCAGGAGACATCCCATGTAGTCCCACGCAGACGACCCCCAGTCCCAGAAAGTCCTACGCAGACGAACCCCAGTACCAGAAAGTCCCACGCAGACGACCCCCAGTCCCAGAAAGTCCCACGCAGACAGCCCTCCACACAGGAGACAGTCTCAGAAAGTCTCACGCAGAGGACCTCCAGTCCCAGAAAGTCCCACGCAGACGACACCCAGTTCAAGAAAGTCCCACGCAGACGACCCCCAGTCCCAGAAAGTCCCACGCAGACGACCCCCCACACAGTAGACAGTCTCAAACAGACGACCCCCACCCAGGAGATGGTCCCAGGTAGTCCCACGGAGACGACCCCCAGTCCCACAGGGTCCCACGCAGACGACCCCCACCGAGGAGACAGTCCCAGAATATCCCACGCAGACGACCCCCAGTCCCAGAAAGTCCCACGCAGACGACCCCCCACACAGTAGACAGTCCCAAACAGTCGACCCCCCTCCCAGTAGACAGTCCCAGGAAGTCCCACGCAGACGACCCCAGTCCCAGAAAGTACCCACGCAGATTACACCCAGTCCCAGAAAGTCCCACGCAGACGACCTCCAGTCCAAGAAAGTCCCACGCAGACGACCCCCAGTCCAAGAAATTCCCACGAAGATTACTCCCCACCCTAGAGACAGTCCCAGAAAGTCCCACGCAGACGACCCCCAGTCCCAGAAAGTCCCTCAAGGACGACCCCCAACCAGTAGACAGTCCCAGAAAGTCCCAAACAGACGACCCCCACCCAGGAGACGGTCCCAGGTAGTCCCACGGAGACGACCCCCAGTTCCAGAAAGTCCCACGCAGACGACCCCCCAGTCCCAGAAAGTCCCAAGCATACGGACCCCAGTCTCAGAAAGTCCCACGCATTCGACCCCCCACCCAGGAGACAGTCCCAGAATGTCCCACGCAGAAGACCCCCCACCCAGGAGTCAGTCCCAGAAAGTCCCAAACAGTCGACCCCCCTCCAAGGAAACAGTCCCAGGAAGTCCCACGAAGACGACCACAGTCCCAGAAAGTACCCACGCAGACGACCCCCAGTCCCAGAATGTCCCACGCAGACGACCCCCAGTCCCAGAAAGTCCCACGCAGAAGAACCCCAGTCCCAGAAAGTCCCACGCAGCCGACCCCCCACCCAGGAGACAGTCCCAGAAAGTCCCAAACAGTCGACCCCCCTCCTAGGAGACAGTCCCAGGAAGTCCCACGCAGACGACCCCCAGTCCCAGAAAGTACCCACGCAGACGACCCCCAGTCCCAGAAAGTCCCACGCAGACGACCTCCAGTCCCAGAAAGTCCCACGCAGACGACACCCAGTCCAAGAAAGTCCCACGAAGACGACACCCCACCCTGGAGACAGTCCCAGAAAGTACCACGCAGACGACCCCCCACCCAGGAGACATTCCAAGAAAGTCCCACGCAGACGACCCCCAGTCCCAGAAAGTCCCACGCAGACGAACCCCCACGCAGGAGACAGTCCCAGAAAGTCCCAAATAGTCGAACCCCCTCCACGGAGACAGTCCCAGGAAGTCCCACGCAGACGACCCCCAGTCCCAGAAAGTACCCACGCAGACGACCCCCAGTCCCAGAAAGTCCCACGCAGACGACACTAAGTCCCAGAAAGTCCCACGCAGACGACCCCCAGTCCCAGAAAGTCCCACAAGGACGACCCCCACCCAGGATACAGTCCCAGATAGTCCCACGCAGACAACCCCCCACCCAGGAGAGAGTCCCAGAAATTCCCACACAGACGACCCCCTTTCCCAGAAAGTCCCACGCAGACGACCCCCACCCAGGAGACAATCCCAGAAAGTCCCACGCAGACGACCCCCCACACAGGAGACAGTCCCAGAAAGGCCCAAACAGACGACACCCCACCCAGGAGACAGTCCCAGGTAGTCCCACGCAGAAGACCCCCAGTCCCAGAAAGTCCCACGCAGACGACCACCAGTCCCAGAAAGTCCCACGCAGACGACCCCACACCCAGGAGACCGTCCCAGAAAGTCCCAAAACGTCGACCCCCCTCCCAGGAGACAGTCCCAGGAAGTCCCACGCAGACGACCCCCAGTCCTAGAAAGTACCCACGCAGACGACCCCCAGTCCCAGAAAGTCCCACGCAGACGACCTCCAGTCCCAGAAAGTTCCACGCAGACGACCCCCAGTCCAAGAAAGTCCCACGCAAACGACCCCCAGTCCCAGAAAGTCCCACGCAGACGAGCCCCCACCCAGGAGACAGTCCCAGAAAGTCCCAAGCAGTCGAAACCCCCAACCAGGAGACAGTGCCAGAATGTCCCACGCAGACGAACCCAAGACACAGAAAGTCCCACGCAGACGACCCCCAGTCCCAGAAAGTCCCACGAAGACGACCACCCACCCTGGAGACAGTCCCAGAAAGTCCCACGCAGACGACCCCCCACCCAGGAGACAGTCCAAGAAAGTCCGACGCAGACGACCCCCAGTCCCAGGAAGTCCCACGCAGACGACCCCCACCCAGGAGACAATCCCGGAAAGTCCCAAACAGTCGACCCCCCTCCAAGGAAACAGTCCCAGGAAGTCCCACGAAGACGACCCCCAGTCACAGAAAGTACCCACGCAGACGACCCCCAATCCCAGAAAGTCCCACGCAGACGACCCCCCACCCAGGAGACAGTCCCAGAATGTCCCACGCAGACGACCCCCCCACCCAGGAGTCAGTCCCAGAAAGTCCCAAACAATCGACCCCCCTCCCAGGAGACAGTCCCATGTAGTCCCACGCAGACGACCCCCAGTCCCATAAAGTCCTACGCAGACGAACCCCAGTACCAGAAAGTCCCACGCAGACGACCCCCAGTCCCAGAAAGTCCCACGCAGACAGCCCCCCACACAGGAGACAGTCTCAGAAAGTCTCACGCAGAGGACCTCCAGTCCCAGAAAGTCCCACGCAGACGACACCCAGTTCAAGAAAGTCCCACGCAGACGAACCCCAGTCCCAGAAAGTCCCACGCAGACGACCCCCCACACAGTAGACAGTCCCAGAAAGTCCCAAACAGACGACCCCCACCCAGGAGATGGTCCCAGGTAGTCCCACGGAGACGACCCCCAGTCCCACAGGGTCCCACGCAGACGACCCCCACCGAGGAGACAGTCCCAGAATATCCCACGCAGACGAACCCCACCCAGGAGACAGTCTCAGAAAGTCCCAAACAGTCGACCTCCCTCCCAGTAGACAGTCCCAGGAAGTCCCACGCAGACGACCCCCAGTCCCAGAAAGTACCCACGCAGATTACACCCAGTCCCAGAAAGTCCCACGCAGACGACCTCCAGTCCAAGAAAGTCGCACGCAGACGACCCCCAGTCCAAGAAATTCCCACGAAGAATACTCCCCACCCTAGAGACAGTCCCAGAAAGTCCCACGCAGACGACCCCCAGTCCCAGAAAGTCCCTCAAGGACGACCCCCAACCAGTAGACAGTCCCAGAAAGTCCCAAACAGACGACCCCCACCCAGGAGACGGTCCCAGGTAGTCCCACGGAGACGACCCCCAGTTCCAGAAAGTCCCACGCAGACGACCCCCCAGTCCCAGAAAGTCCCAAGCATACGGACCCCAGTCTCAGAAAGTCCCACGCATTCGACACCCCACCCAGGAGACAGTCCCAGAATGTCCCACGCAGACGACCCCCCACCCAGGAGTCAGTCCCAGAAAGTCCCAAACAGTCGACCCCCCTCCAAGGAAACAGTCCCAGGAAGTCCCACGAAGACGACCACAGTCCCAGAAAGTACCCACGCAGACGACCCCCAGTCCCAGAATGTCCCACGCAGACGACCCCCCACCCAGGCGAGAGTGCCAGAATGTCCCACGCAGACGATCCCCCACCCAGGAGTCAGTCCCAGAAAGTCCCAAACAGTAGACCCCCCTCCCAGGAGACAGTCCCTGGAAGTCCCACGCAGACGACCTCCAGTCCCAGAAAGTCCCACGCAGGCGACCCCCAGTTCAAGAAAGTCCCACGCAGACGAACCCCAGTCCCAGAAAGTCCCAAACAGTCGACCCCCCACCCAGGAGACAGTCCCAGAAAGTCCCAAACAGACGACCCCCCACCCAGGAGACAGTCCCATGTAGTCCCACGCAGACGAGCCTCAGTCCCAGAAAGTCCCACGCAGACGAACCCCAGTCCCAGAAAGTCCCACGCAGACGACCCCCACCCAGGAGACAGTCCCAGAAAGTCCAAAACAGTCGACCCTCCTCCCAGGAGACAGTCCAAGAAAGTCCAACGCAGACGACCCCCAGTCCCAGAAAGTCGCACGCAGACGACCCCCCACCCAGGAGACAGTCCCAGAAAGTCCCACGCAGACGACCCCCCACCCAGGAGACAGTCCCAGAATGTCCCACGCAGACGACCCCCCCAACCAGGAGTCAGTTCCAGAAAGTCCCAAACAGTCGACCCCCTCCCAGGAGACAGTCCCATGTAGTCCCACGCAGACGACCCCCAGTCCCAGAGAGTCCCACGCAGACGAACCCCAGTCCCAGAAAGTCCCACGCAGACGAACCCCAGTCCCAGAAAGTCCCACGCAGACGACCCCCCACACAGAAGACAGTCTCAGAAAGTCTCAGGTAGACGACCTCCAGTCCCAGAAAGTCCCACGCAGACGACCCCCAGTCCAAGAAAGTCCCACGCAGACGACCCCAATCCCAGAAAGTCCCACGCAGAGGACCCCCAACACAGTAGACAGTCCAAGAAAGTCCTACGCAGACGACCCCCAGTCCCAGGTAGTCCCACGGAGACGACCCCCAGTCCCACAGGATCCCACGCAGACGACTCCCCACCCAGGAGACAGTCCCAGAATATCCCACGCAGACGACCCCCCACCCAGGAGACAGCCCCAGAAAGTCCCACGCAGACGAACCCCAGTCCAAGAAAGTCCCACGCAGACGACCCCCACCCAGGAGACAGTCCCAGAAAGTCCCAAACAGTCGACCCCCCTCCCAGGAGACAGTCCCAGGAAGTCCCACGGAGACGACCCCCAGTCCCAGAAAGTCCCACGCAGACGACCCCCCACCCAGGAGAGAGTCCCATAATATCCCACGCAGACGACCCCCCACCCAGGAGTCAGTCCCAGAAAGTCCCAAACAGTCGACCACCCTCCCAGGAGACAGTCCCTGGAAGTCCCACGCAGACGACCCCCAGTACCAGAAAGTCCCACGCAGACGACATCCAGTCCCAGAATGTCGCACGCAGACGACCCCCAGTCCAAGAAAGTCCCACGCAGACGACCCCCCACACTGTAGACTGTCCCAGAAAGTCCCAAACAGTCGACCCCCCTCCCAGGAGACAGTCCCAGAAAGTCCCAAACAGGCGACCCCCCACCCAGGAGACAGTCCCATGTAGTGCCACGCAGACGACCCCCAGTCCAAGAGAGTCCCACGCAGACGAACCCCAGTCCCAGAAAGTCCCACGCAGACGACCACCACCCAGGAGACAGTCCCAAACAGTCCTCCCCCTCCCAGGAGACAGTCCCAGGAAGTCCCACGCAGACGACCCCCAGTCCCAGAAAGTACCCACGCAGACGACCCCCAGTCGCAGAAAGTCCCACGCAGACGACCTCCAGTCCCAGAAAGTCCCACGCAGACGACCCCCAGTCCAAGAAAGTCCCACGAAGACGACCCCCCACCCTGGAGACAGTCCCAGAAAGTACCACGCAGACGACCCCCCACCCAGGAGACAGTCCAAGAAAGTCCCACGCAGACGACCCCCAGTCCCAGAAAGTCCCACGCAGACGAACCCCCACGCAGGAGACAGTCCCAGAAAGTACCAAATAGTCGAACCCCCTCCACGGAGACAGTCCCAGGAAGTCCCACGCAGACGACCCCCAGTCCCAGAAAGTACCCACGCTGACGACCCCCAGTCCCAGAAAGTCCCACGCAGACGACCCCCAGTCCCAGAAAGTCCCACAAGGACGACCCCCACCCAGGATACAGTCCCAGATAGTCCCACGCTGACAACCCTCCACCCAGGAGAGAGTCCCAAAAATTCCCACACAGACGACCCCCTTTCCCAGAATGTCCCACGCAGACGACCCCCACCCAGGAGACAATCCCAGAAAGTCCCACGCAGACGACCCCCCACACAGGAGACAGTCCCAGAAAGGCCCAAACAGACGCCACCCCACCCAGGAGACAGTCCCAGGTAGTCCCACGCAGAAGACCCCCAGTCCCAGAAAGTCCCACGCAGACGACCACCAGTCCCAGAAAGTCCCACGCAGACGACCCCACACCCAGGAGACCGTCCCAGAAAGTCCCAAAACGTCGACCCCCCTCCAAGGAGACAGTCCCAGGAAGTCCCACGCAGACGACCCCCAGTCCTAGAAAGTACCCACGCAGACGACCCCCAGTCCCAGAAAGTCCCACGCAGACGACCTCCAGTCCCAGAAAGTTCCACGCAGACGACCCCCAGTCCAAGAAAGTCCCACGCAAACGACCCCCAGTCCCAGAAAGTCCCACGCAGACGAGCCCCCACCCAGGAGACAGTCCCAGAAAGTCCCAAGCAGTCGAAACCCCCAACCAGGAGACAGTGCCAGAATGTCCCACGCAGACGAACCCAAGACACAGAAAGTCCCACGCAGACGACCCCCACTCCCAGAAAGTCCCACGAAGACGACCACCCACCCTGGAGACAGTCCCAGAAAGTCCCACGCAGACGACCCCCCACCCAGGAGACAGTCCAAGAAAGTCCCACGCAGACGACCCCCAGTCCCAGGAAGTCCCACGCTGACGACCCCCACCCAGGAGACAATCCCGGAAAGTCCCAAACAGTCGACCCCCCTCCAAGGAAACAGTCCCAGGAAGTCCCACGAAGACGACCCCCAGTCACAGAAAGTACCCACGCAGACGACCCCCAATCCCAGAAAGTCCCACGCAGACGACCCCCCACCCAGGAGACAGTCCCAGAATGTCCCACGCAGACGACCCCCAGTCCCAGAAAGTCCTACGCAGACGAACCCCAGTACCAGAAAGTCCCACGCAGACGACCTCCAGTCCCAGAAAGTCCCACGCAGACGACACCCAGTTCAAGAAAGTCCCACGCAGACGAACCCCAGTCCCAGAAAGTCCCACGCAGACGACCCCCCACACAGTAGACAGTCCCAGAAAGTCCCAAACAGACGACCCCCACCCAGGAGATGGTCCCAGCTAGTCCCACGGAGACGACCCCCAGTCCCACAGGGTCCCACGCAGACGACCCCCACCGAGGAGACAGTCCCAGAATATCCCACGCAGACGACCCCCACCCAGGAGACAGTCCCAGAAAGTCCCAAACAGTCGACCCCCCTCCCAGTAGACAGTCCCAGGAAGTCCCACGCAGACGACCCCCAGTCCCAGAAAGTACCCACGCAGATTACACCCAGTCCCAGAAAGTCCCACGCAGACGACCTCCAGTCCAAGAAAGTCCCACGCAGACGACCCCCAGTCCAAGAAATTCCCACGAAGATTACCCCCCACCATAGAGACAGTCCCAGAAAGTCCCACGCAGACGACCCCCAGTCCCAGAAAGTCCCTCAAGGACGACCCCCAACCAGGAGACAGTCCCAGAAAGTCCTACGCAGATGACCCCCCACACAGTAGACAGTCCCAGAAAGTCCCAAACAGACGACCCCCACCAGGAGACGGTCCCAGGTAGTCCCACGGAGACGACCCCCAGTTCCAGAAAGTCCCACGCAGACGACCCCCCAGTCCCAGAAAGTCCCAAGCATACGGACCCCAGTCTCAGAAAGCCCCACTCATTCGACCCCCCACCCAGGAGACAGTCCCAGAATGTCCCACGCAGACGACCCCCCACCCAGGAGTCAGTCCCAGAAAGTCCCAAACAGTCGACCCCCCTCCAAGGAAACAGTCCCAGGAAGTCCCACGAAGACGACCACAGTCCCAGAAAGTACCCACGCAGACGACCCCCAGTCCCAGAATGTCCCACGCAGACGACCCCCCACCCAGGAGAGAGTGCCAGAATGTCCCACGCAGACGATCCCCCACCCAGGAGTCAGTCCCAGAAAGTCCCAAACAGTAGACCCCCCTCCCAGGAGACAGTCCCTGGAAGTCCCACGCAGACGACCCCCAGTCCCAGAAAGTCCCACGCAGACGACCTCCAGTCCCAGAATGTCCCACGCAGACGACCTCCAGTCCCAGAATGTCCCACGCAGACGACCCCCAGTTCAAGAAAGTCCCACGCAGACGAACCCCAGTCCCAGAAAGTCCCAAACAGTCGACCCCCCACCCAGGAGACAGTCCCAGAAAGTCCCAAACAGACGACCCCCCACCCAGGAGACAGTCCCATGCAGTCCCACGCAGACGACCCTCAGTCCCAGAAAGTCCCACGCAGACGAACCCCAGTCCCAGAAAGTCCCACGCAGACGACCCCCACCCAGGAGACAGTCCCAGAAAGTCCCAAACAGTCGACCCCCCTCCCAGGAGACAGTCTAAGAAAGTCCAACGCAGACGACCCCCAGTCCCAGAAAGTCGCACGCAGAAGACCCCCCACCCAGGAGACAGTCCCAGAATGTCCCACGCAGACGAACCCCCACCCAGGAGACAGTCCCAGAATGTCCCACGCAGACGACCCCCCCACCCAGGAGTCAGTCCCAGAAAGTCCCAAACAATCGACCCCCCTCCCAGGAGACAGTCCCATGTAGTCCCACGCAGACGACCCCCAGTCCCAGAGAGTCCCACGCAGACGAACCCCAGTCCCAGAAAGTCCCACGCAGACGACCCCCCACACAGGAGACAGTCTCAGAAAGTCTCACGCAGACGACCTCCAGTCCCAGAAAGTCCCACGCAGACGACCCCCAGTCCAAGAAAGTCCCACGCAGACGACCCCAATCCCAGAAAGTCCCACGCAGAGGACCCCCAACACAGTAGACAGTCCAAGAAAGTCCCACGCAGACGACCCCCAGTCCCAGGTAGTCCCACGGAGACGACCCCCAGTCCCACAGGATCCCACGCAGACGACTCCCCACCCAGGAGACAGTCCCAGAATATCCCACGCAGACGACCCCCCACCCAGGAGACAGCCCCAGAAAGTCCCACGCAGACGAACCCCAGTCCAAGAAAGTCCCACGCAGACTACCCCCACCCAGGAGACAGTCCCAGAATGTCCCAAACAGTCGACCCCCCTCCCAGGAGACAGTCCCAGGAAGTCCCACGCAGACGACCCCCAGTCCCAGAAAGTCCCACGCAGACGACCCCCCACCCAGGAGAGAGTCCCATAATATCCCACGCAGACGACCCCCCACCCAGGAGTCAGTCCCAGAAAGTCCCAAACAGTCGACCACCCTCCCAGGAGACAGTCCCTGGAAGTCCCACGCAGACGACCCCCAGTACCAGAAAGTCCCACGCAGACGACATCCAGTCCCAGAATGTCGCACGCAGACGACCCCCAGTCCAAGAAAGTCCCACGCTGACGACCCCCCACACTGTAGACAGTCCCAGAAAGTCCCAAACAGGCGACCCCCACCCAGGAGACAGTCCCATGTAGTGCCACGCAGACGACCCCCAGTCCCAGAGAGTCCCACGCAGACGAACCCCAGTCCCAGAAAGTCCCACGCAGACGACCACCACCCAGGAGACAGTCCCAGAAAGTCCCAAACAGTCGTCCCCCTCCCAGGAGACAGTCCCAGGAAGTCCCACGCAGACGACCCCCAGTCCCAGAAAGTCCCCACGCAGACGACCTCCAGTCCCAGAAAGTCCCACGCAGACGACCGCCAGTCCAAGAAATTCCCACGAAGACGACCCCCCACCCCGGAGACAGTCCCAGAAAGTCCCACGCAGACGACCCCCAGTCCCAGAAAGTCCCACGCAGACGACCCCCACCCAGGAGACAGTCCCAGAAAGTCCCACGCAGACGACCCTCCACCCAGGAGACAGTCCCAGAAAGTCCCACGCAGACGACCCCCTTTCACAGAAAATCCAACGCAGACGACCCCCACGCAGGAGTCGGTCCCAGAAAGTCCCACGCAGACGACCCCCCACAAGAAGACAGTCCCAGAAAGTCTCACGCAGACGACCTCCAGTCCCAGAAAGTCCCACGCAGACGACCCCCAGTCCAAGAAAGTCCCACGCAGACGACCACCAGTCCCAGAAAGTCCCACGCAGACGACCCCCACACAGTAGACAGACCCAGAAAGTCCCAAACAGACGACTCCCACCCAGGAGACGGTCCCAGGTAGTCCCACGGATACGACTCCCAGTTCCAGAAAGTCCCTCGCAGACGACCCCCCAGTCCCAGAAAGTCCCACGCAGACGACCCCCAGTCCCACAGGGTCCCACGCAGACGACCCCAAGACACAGAAAGTCCCACGCAGACGAGCCCCAGACCCAGAAAGTCCCACGAAGACGACCACACACCCTGGAGACAGTCCCAGAAAGTCCCACGCAGACGACCCCCCACCCAGGAGACAGTCCAAGAAAGTCCCACGCAGACGACCCCCAGTCCCAGAAAGTCCCACGCAGACGACCCCCCACCCAGGAGTCAGTCCCAGAAAGTCCCAAACAGTCGACCCCCTCCCAGGAGACAGTCCCTGGAAGTCCCACGCAGACGACCCCCAGTCCCAGAAAGTCCCACACAGAAGACCACCAGTCCCGGAAAGTCCCACGCAGACGACCCCCAGTCCTAGAAAGTACCCACGCAGACGACCCCCAGTCCCAGAAAGTCCCACGCAGACGACCCACAGTCCGAGAAAGTCCCAAGCAGAAGAACCCCCCAACCAGGAGACAGTGCCAGAATGTCCCACGCAGACGACCCCAAGAAACAGAAAGTCCCACGCAGACGACCCTCAGTCCCAGAAAGTCCCACGAAGCCGACCACCCACCCTGGAGACAGTCCCAGAAAGTCCCACGCAGACGACCCCCCACCCAGGAGACAGTCCAAGAAAGTCCCACGCAGACGACCCCCAGTCCCAGAAAGTCCCACGCAGACGACCTTCCACACAGGAGACAGTCCGAGGAAGCCCCATGCAGACGACCCCCAGTCCCAGAAAGTACACGCGCAGACGACCCCCAGTCCCAAAAAGTCCCACGCAGATGACCTCCAGTCCCAGAAAGTCCCACGCAGACGACCCCCAGTCCAAGAAAGTCCCACGCAGACGATCCCCCACCCAGGAGACAGTCCCAGAAAGTCCCAAGCAGACGACCCTCCACCCAGGCGACAGTGCTAGAAAGTCCCAAACAGACGGCCCCCCACCCAGGAGACAGTCCCAGGTAGTCCCAAGCAGACGACACCCAGTCCCAGAAAGTACCCATGCAGACGACCCCCAGTCCAAGAAATTCCCAGTCAGACGACCCCCCACACAGTAGACAGTCCCAGCAAGTCGCAAACAGACGACCCCCCACCCAGGAGACAGTCCCAGGTAGTCCAAAGCAGACGATTCCCAGTCCAAGAATGTCCCACGCAGACGACCCCCAGTCCCAGAAAGTCCCACGCATACGACCCCCCACCCAGGAGACAGTCCCAGAAAGTCTCAAACAGTTGACCCCCCTCCCAGGAGACAGTTCGAGGAAGCACTATGCAGACGACCCCCAGTCCCAGAAAGTACACACGCAGTCGACCCCCAGTCCCAAAAGGTCCCACGCAGACGACCTCCAGTCCCAGAAAGTCCCACGCAGACGACCTCCAGTCCCAGAAAGTCCCACGCAGACGACCCCCATCCAAGAAAGTCCCACGCAGACGACCCCCAGTCCCAGAAAGTCCCACGCAGACGATCCCCCACCCAGGAGACAGTCCCAGAATGTCCCAAGCAGACGACCCCCACCCAGGACACAGTGCCAGTATGTCCCACGCAGACGACCCCAAGACTCAGAAAGTACCACGCAGACGACCCCCAGTCCCAGAAAGTTTCACGAAGACGACCCCCCACCCTGGAGACAGACCCAAAAAGTCCCACGCAGAAGACCCCCACCCAAACGTCAGTCCCAGAAAGTCCCACGCAGACGACCTCCAGTCCCAGAAAGTCTCACGCAGACGACTTCCAGTCCCAGAAAGTCCCACGCATACGACCCCCAGTCCAAGAAAGTCCCACGCAGACGACCCCCAGTCCCAGAAAGTCCCACGCAGACGATCCCCCTCCCAGGAGACAGTCCCAGAATGTCCCAAACAGACGACCCCCCTCCCAGGAGACAGTCCCAGAAAGTCCCACGCAGACGACCCACAGTCCCAGAAAGTACCCACGCAGACGACACCCAGTCCCAGAAATTCCCACGCAGACGACCCCCCACACAGTAGACAGTCCCAGCAAGTCCCACGCAGACGATCCCCCACCCAGGAGACAGTCCTATAAAGTCCCAAACAGACGGCCCCCCTCCCAGGAGACAGTCCCAGGAAGTCCCACGCAGACGACCCCCAGTCCCAGAAAGTACCCACGCAGACGACCCCAAGTCCCAGAAATTCCCATGCAGACGACCCCCCACACAGTAGACAGTCCCAGCAAGTCCCAAACAGACGACCCCCCACCCAGGAGACAGTCCCAGGTAGTCCCAAGCAGACGATTCCCAGTCCCAGAAAGTCCCACGCAGACGACCCCCAGTCCCAGAAAGTCCCACGCATACGACCCACCACCCAGGAGACAGTCCGAGGAAGCCCCATGCAGACGACCCCCAGTCCCAGAAAGTACACACGCAGACGACCCCCAGTCCCAAAAAGTCCCACGCAGACGACCTCCAGTCCCAGAAAGTCCCACGCAGACGACCCCCATTCCAAGAAAGTCCCACGCAGACGATCCCCCACCCAGGAGACAGTCCCAGAAAGTCCCAAGCAGACGACCCCCCACCCAGGCGACAGTGCCAGAAAGTCCCAAACAGACGGCCCCCCACCCAGGAGACAGTCCCAGGTAGTCCCAAGCAGACGACCCCCAGTCCCAGAAAGTACCCACGCAGACGACACCCAGTCCAAGAAATTCCCAGTCAGACGACCCCCCACACAGTAGACAGTCCCAGCAAGTCGCAAACAGACGACCCCCCAACCCAGGAGACAGTCCCAGTTAGTCCAAAGCAGACGATTCCCAGTCCAAGAAAGTCCCACGCAGACGACCCCCAGTCCCAGAAAGTCCCACGCATACGACCCCCCACCCAGGAGACAGTCCCAGAAAGTCCCAAACAGTTGACCCCCCCTCCCAGGAGACAGTCCGAGGAAGCACTATGCAGACGACCCCCAGTCCCAGAAAGTACACACGCAGACGACCCCCAGTCCCAAAAAGTCCAACGTAGACGACCTCCAGTCCCAGAAAGTCCCACGCAGACGACCCCCAGTCCAAGAAAGTCCCACGCAGACGACCCCCAGTCCCAGAAAGTCCCACGCAGACGATCCCCCACCCAGGAGACAGTCCCAGAAAGTCCCAAGCAGATGACCCCCCACCGAGGAGACAGTGCCAAAAAGTCCCAAACAGACGACCCCCCACCCAGGAGACAGTCCCAGGAAGTCCCATAAAGACGACCCCCAGTTACAGAAAGTCTCACGCAGACGATCTCCAGTCCCAGAAAGTCCCACGCATACGACACCCAGTCCAAGAAAGTCTCACGCAGACGACCTCCAGTCCCAGAAAGTCCCACGCATACGACCCCCAGTCCAAGAAAGTCCCACGCAGACGACCCCCAGTCCCAGAAAGTCCCACGCAGACGATCCCCCATCCAGGAGACAGTCCCAGAAAGTCCCAAACATACGACTCCCCTCCCAGGAGACAGTCCCAGAAAGTCCCACGCAGACGACCCCCAGTCCCAGAAATTCCCACGCAGACGACCCCCCACACAGTAGACAGTCCCAGCAAGTCCCAAACAGACGACCCCCCACCCAGGAGACAGTCCCAGGTAGTCCCAAGCAGACGATTCCCAGTCCCAGAAAGTCCCACGCAGACGACCCCCATTCCAAGAAAGTCCCACGCAGACGATCCCCCACCCAGGAGACAGTCCCAGAAAGTCCCAAGCAGACGACCCCCCACCCAGGCGACAGTGCCAGAAAGTCCCAAACAGACGGCCCCCCACCCAGGAGACAGTCCCAGGTAGTCCCAAGCAGACGACCCCCAGTCCCAGAAAGTACCCACGCAGACGACACCCAGTCCAAGAAATTCCCAGTCAGACGACCCCCCACACAGTAGACAGTCCCAGCAAGTCGCAAACAGACGACCCCCCACCCAGGAGACAGTCCCAGTTAGTCCAAAGCAGACGATTCCCAGTCCAAGAAAGTCCCACGCAGACGACCCCCAGTCCCAGAAAGTCCCACGCATACGACCCCCCACCCAGGAGACAGTCCCAGAAAGTCCCAAACAGTTGACCCCCCCTCCCAGGAGACAGTCCGAGGAAGCACTATGCAGACGACCCCCAGTCCCAGAAAGTACACACGCAGACGACCCCCAGTCCCAAAAAGTCCAACGTAGACGACCTCCAGTCCCAGAAAGTCCCACGCAGACGACCCCCAGTCCAAGAAAGTCCCACGCAGACGACCCCCAGTCCCAGAAAGTCCCACGCAGACGATCCCCCACCCAGGAGACAGTCCCAGAAAGTCCCAAGCAGATGACCCCCCACCGAGGAGACAGTGCCAAAAAGTCCCAAACAGACGACCCCCCACCCAGGAGACAGTCCCAGGAAGTCCCATAAAGACGACCCCCAGTTACAGAAAGTCTCACGCAGACGATCTCCAGTCCCAGAAAGTCCCACGCATACGACACCCAGTCCAAGAAAGTCTCACGCAGACGACCTCCAGTCCCAGAAAGTCCCACGCATACGACCCCCAGTCCAAGAAAGTCCCACGCAGACGACCCCCAGTCCCAGAAAGTCCCACGCAGACGATCCCCCATCCAGGAGACAGTCCCAGAAAGTCCCAAACAGACGACCCCCCTCCCAGGAGACAGTCCCAGAAAGTCCCACGCAGACGACCCGCAGTCCCAGAAAGTACCCACGCAGACGAACCCCAGTCCCAGAAATTCCCACGCAGACGACCCTCCACACAGTAGACAGTCCCAGCAAGTCCGAAACAGACGAACCCCCCCAGGACACAGTCCCAGGTAGTCCAAAGCAGAAGACCCCAGTCCCAGAAAGGCACACGCAGACGACCCCCAGTCCAAGAAAGTCCCACGCAGACGAACCCCAGTCCCAGAAAGTCCAACGCAGACGACCCCGAACACAGTAGACAGTCCCAGAAATTCCCAAACAGACGAGCCCCCACCCAGGAGACAGTCCCAGATAGTCCCAAGCAGAAGACCCCAGTCCAAGAAAGTCCCACGCAGACGACCCCCAGTCCCAGAAAGTCCCACGCATACGACCCCCCACCCAGGAGACAGTCCCAGAAGGTCCCAAACAGACGACCCCCCTCCCAGGAGACAGTCCCAGAAAGTCCCACGCAGACGACCCCCAGTCCCAGAAAGTACCCACGCAGACGACCCCCAGTCCCAGATATTCCCACGCAGACGGCCCCCCACACAGTAGACAGTCCAAGCATGTCCCAAACAGACGACCCCCCACCCAGGAGACAGTCCCAGAAAGTCCCACGCATACGACCCACCACCCAGGAGACAGTCCCAGAAAGTCCCAAACAGTTGACCCCCCTCCCAGGAGACAGTCCCAGGAAGCCCCATGCAGACGACCCCCAGTCCCAGAAAGTACACACGCAGACGACCCCCAGTCCCAGAAAGTCCCACGCAGACGACCCCCCACCCAGGACACAGTCCCAGAAAGTCCCAAACAGTCGACCCCCCTCCCAGGAGACAGTCCCAGGAAGTCCCAAGCAGACGACCCCCACCCAGGAGACAGTGCCAGAAAGTCCCAAATAGACGACCCCCCACCCAGGAGACAGTCCCAGGTAGTCCCAAGCAGACGACCCCCAGTCCCAGAAAGTCCCACGCAGACGATCCCCCACCCAGGAGACAGTCCCAGAAAGTCCCACGCAGACGACCCCCCACCCAGGACACAGTCCCAGAAAGTCCCAAACAGTCGACCCCCCTCCCAGGAGACAGTCCCAGGAAGTCCCACGCAGACGACCCCCAGTCCAAGAAAGTCTCACGCAGACGACCTCCAGTACCAGAAAGTCCCACGCATACGACCCCCAGTCCAAGAAAGTCCCACGCAGACGACCCCCAGTCCCAGAAAGTCCCACTCAGACGATCCCCCATCCAGGAGACAGTCCCAGAAAGTCCCAAACAGACGACCCCCCTCCCAGGAGACAGTCCCAGAAAGTCCCACGCAGACGACCCGCAGTCCCAGAAAGTACCCACGCAGACGAACCCCAGTCCCAGAAATTCCCACGCAGACGACCCTCCACACAGTAGACAGTCCCAGCAAGTCCGAAACAGACGAACCCCCCCAGGACACAGTCCCAGGTAGTCCAAAGCAGAAGACCCCAGTCCCAGAAAGGCACACGCAGACGACCCCCAGTCCAAGAAAGTCCCACGCAGACGACCCCCAGTCCCAGAAAGTCCAACGCAGACGACCCCGAACACAGTAGACAGTCCCAGAAATTCCCAAACAGACGAGCCCCCACCCAGGAGACAGTCCCAGATAGTCCCAAGCAGAAGACCCCAGTCCAAGAAAGTCCCACGCAGACGACCCCCAGTCCCAGAAAGTCCCACGCATACGACCCCCCACCCAGGAGACAGTCCCAGAAGGTCCCAAACAGACGACCCCCCTCCCAGGAGACAGTCCCAGAAAGTCCCACGCAGACGACCCCCAGTCCCAGAAAGTACCCACGCAGACGACCCCCAGTCCCAGATATTCCCACGCAGACGGCCCCCCACACAGTAGACAGTCCAAGCATGTCCCAAACAGACGACCCCCCACCCAGGAGACAGTCCCAGGTAGTCCCAAGCAGAAGACCACAGTCCCAGAAAGTCCCACGCAGACGACCCCCAGTCCAAGAAAGTCCCAGGCAGACGACCCCGAGTCCCAGAAAGTCCAACGCAAACGACCCCGAACACAGTAGACAGTCCCAGGAATTCCATAACAGACGAGCCCCCACCCAGGAGACAGTCCCAGGTAGTCCCAAGCAGAAGACCCCTGTCCCAGAAAGTCCCACGCAGACGACCCCCAGTCCCAGAAAGTCCCACGCATACGACCCCCCACCCAGGAGACAGTCCCAGAAAGTCCCAAACAGTCGACCCCCCTCCCAGGAGACAGTCCCAGGAAGTCCCACGCTGACGACCTCCAGTCCCAGAAAGTACCCACGCAGACGACACCCAGTCCCAGAAAGTCCAACGCAGACGACCGCAAGACCCAGAAAGTACCACGCAGACGACCCCCAGTCCCAGAAAGTTTCACGAAGACGACCCCCCACCCTGGAGACAGTCCCAGAAAGTCCCACGCAGACGACCTCCAGTCCCAGAAAGTCTCACGCAGACGACCTCCAGTCACAGAAAGTCCCACGCATACGACCCCCAGTCCAAGAAAGTCCCACGCAGACGACCCCCAGTCCCAGAAAGTCCCACGCAGACGATCCCCCACCCAGGAGACAGTCCCATAAAGTCCCAAACAGACGGCCCCCTCCCAGGAGACAGTCCCAGAAAGTCCCACGCAGACGACCCCCAGTCCCAGAAAGTACCCACGCAGACGACCCCCAGTCCCAGAAATTCCCACGCAGACGATCCCCCACACAGTAGACAGTCCCAGCAAGTCCCAAACAGACGACCCCCCACCCAGGAGACAGTCCCAGGTAGTCCCAAGCAGACGATTCCCAGTAACAAGAAAGTCCAACGCAGACGACCCCCAGTCCCAGAAAGTCCCCCGCATACGACCCCCCACCCAGGAGACAGTCCCAGAAAGTCCCAAACAGTTGACCCCCCTCCCAGGAGACAGTCCGAGGAAGCCCCATGCAGACGACCCCCAGTCCCAGAAAGTACACACGCAGACGACCCCCAGTCCCAAAAAGTCCCACGCAGACGACCTCCAGTCCCAGAAAGTCCCACGCAGACGACCCTCAGTCCAAGAAAGTCCCACGCAGACGACCCCCAGTCCCCGAAAGTCCCACGCAGACGATCCCCCACCCAGGAGACAGTCCCAGAAAGTCCCAAGCAGATGACCCCCCAACCACGAGACAGTGCCAGAAAGTCCCAAACAGACGACCCCCACCCAGGAGACAGTCCCAGGTAGTCCCAAGCAGACGACCCCCAGTCCAAGAAAGTCCCACGCAGACGATCCCCCACCCAGGAGACAGTCCCAGAAAGTCCCACGCAGACGACCCACCACCCAGGACACAGTCCCAGAAAGTCCCAAACAGTCGACCCCCCTCCCAGGAGACAGTCCCAGGAAGTCCCTCGCAGACGACCCCCAGTCACAGAAAGTCTCACGCAGACGATCTCCAGTCCCCGAAAGTACCACGCATACGACACCCAGTCCAAGAAAGTCTCACGCAGACGACCTCCAGTCCCAGAAAGTACCACGCATACGACCCCCAGTCCAAGAAAGTCCCACGCAGACGACCCCCAGTCCCAGAAAGTCCCACGCAGACGATCCCCCACCCAGGAGTGAGTCCCAGAAAGTCCCAAAAAGACGACCCCCCTCCCAGGAGACAGTCCCAGAAAGTCCCACGCAGACGACCCCCAGTCCCAGAAAGTACCCACGCAGACGACCCCCAGTCCCAGAAATTCCCACGCAGACGACCCTCCACACAGTAGACAGTCCCAGAAATTCCCAAACAGACGAGCCCCCACCCAGGAGACAGTCCCAGGTAGTCCCAAGCAGAAGACCCCAGTCCAAGAAAGTCCCACGCAGACGACCCCCAGTCCCAGAAAGTCCCACGCATACGACACCCCACCCAGGAGACAGTCCCAGAAAGTCCCAAACAGACGACCCCTCTCCCAGGAGACAGTCCCAGAAAGTCCCACGCAGACGACCACCAGTCCCAGAAAGTACCCACGCAGACGACCCCCAGTCCCAGAAATTCCCACGCAGACGACCCCCCGCACAGTAGACAGCCCCAGCAAGTCCCAAAAAGACGACCCCCCACCCAGGAGACAGTCACAGGTAGTCCCAAGCAGAAGACCCCAGTCTCAGAAAGTCCCACGCAGACGACCCCCAGTCCAAGAAAGTACACACGCAGACGACCCCCAGTCCCAGAAAGTCCCACGCAGACGACCCCCCACCCAGGACACAGTCCCAGAAAGTCCCAAACAGTCGACCCCCCTCCCAGGAGACAGTCCCAGGAAGTCCCAAGCAGACGACCCCCACCCAGGAGACAGTGCCAGAAAGTCCCAAATAGACGACCCCCCACCCAGGAGACAGTCCCAGGTAGTCCCAAGCAGACGACCCCCAGTCCCAGAAAGTCCCACGCAGACGATCCCCCACCCAGGAGACAGTCCCAGAAAGTCCCACGCAGACGACCCCCCACCCAGGACACAGTCCCAGAAAGTCCCAAACAGTCGACCCCCCTCCCAGGAGACAGTCCCAGGAAGTCCCACGCAGACGACCCCCAGTCCAAGAAAGTCTCACGCAGACGACCTCCAGTACCAGAAAGTCCCACGCATACGACCCCCAGTCCAAGAAAGTCCCACGCAGACGACCCCCAGTCCCAGAAAGTGCCACTCAGACGATCCCCCATCCAGGAGACAGTGCCAGAAAGTCCCAAACAGACGACCCCCCTCCCAGGAGACAGTCCCAGAAAGTCCCACGCAGACGACCCGCAGTCCCAGAAAGTACCCACGCAGACGAACCCCAGTCCCAGAAATTCCCACGCAGACGACCCTCCACACAGTAGACAGTCCCAGCAAGTCCGAAACAGACGAACCCCCCCAGGACACAGTCCCAGGTAGTCCAAAGCAGAAGACCCCAGTCCCAGAAAGTCACACGCAGACGACCCCCAGTCCAAGAAAGTCCCACGCAGACGACCCCCAGTCCCAGAAAGTCCAACGCAGACGACCCCGAACACAGTAGACAGTCCCAGAAATTCCCAAACAGACGAGCCCCCACCCAGGAGACAGTCCCAGATAGTCCCAAGCAGAAGACCCCAGTCCAAGAAAGTCCCACGCAGACGACCCCCAGTCCCAGAAAGTCCCACGCATACGACCCCCCACCCAGGAGACAGTCCCAGAAGGTCCCAAACAGACGACCCCCCTCCCAGGAGACAGTCCCAGAAAGTCCCACGCAGACGACCCCCAGTCCCAGAAAGTACCCACGCAGACGACCCCCAGTCCCAGATATTCCCACGCAGACGGCCCCCCACACAGTAGACAGTCCAAGCATGTCCCAAACAGACGACCCCCCACCCAGGAGACAGTCCCAGGTAGTCCCAAGCAGAAGACCACAGTCCCAGAAAGTCCCACGCAGACGACCCCCAGTCCAAGAAAGTCCCAGGCAGACGACCCCGAGTCCCAGAAAGTCCAACGCAAACGACCCCGAACACAGGAGACAGTCCCAGGAATTCCATAACAGACGAGCCCCCACCCAGGAGACAGTCCCAGGTAGTCCCAAGCAGACGATTCCCAGTAACAAGAAAGTCCAACGCAGACGACCCCCAGTCCCAGAAAGTCCCACGCATACGACCCCCCACCCAGGAGACAGTCCCAGAAAGTCCCAAACAGTTGACCCCCCTCCCAGGAGACAGTCCGAGGAAGCCCCATGCAGACGACCCCCAGTCCCAGAAAGTACACACGCAGACGACCCCCAGTCCCAAAAAGTCCCACGCAGACGACCTCCAGTCCCAGAAAGTCCCACGCAGACGACCCTCAGTCCAAGAAAGTCCCACGCAGACGATCCCCCACCCAGGAGACAGTCCCAGAAAGTCCCAAGCAGATGACCCCGCCAACCACGAGACAGTGCCAGAAAGTCCCAAACAGACGACCCCCACCCAGGAGACAGTCCCAGGTAGTCCCAAGCAGACGACCCCCAGTCCAAGAAAGTCCCACGCAGACGATCCCCCACCCAGGAGACACTCCCAGAAAGTCCCACGCAGACGACCCACCACCCAGGACACAGTCCCAGAAAGTCCCAAACAGTCGACCCCCCTCCCAGGAGACAGTCCCAGGAAGTCCCTCGCAGACGACCCCCAGTCACAGAAAGTCTCACGCAGACGATCTCCAGTCCCCGAAAGTACCACGCATACGACACCCAGTCCAAGAAAGTCTCACGCAGACGACCTCCAGTCCCAGAAAGTACCACGCATACGACCCCCAGTCCAAGAAAGTCCCACGCAGACGACCCCCAGTCCCAGAAAGTCCCACGCAGACGATCCCCCACCCAGGAGTGAGTCCCAGAAAGTCCCAAAAAGACGACCCCCCTCCCAGGAGACAGTCCCAGAAAGTCCCACGCAGACGACCCCCAGTCCCAGAAAGTACCCACGCAGACGACCCCCAGTCCCAGAAATTCCCACGCAGACGACCCTCCACACAGTAGACAGTCCCAGAAATTCCCAAACAGACGAGCCCCCACCCAGGAGACAGTCCCAGGTAGTCCCAAGCAGAAGACCCCAGTCCAAGAAAGTCCCACGCAGACGACCCCCAGTCCCAGAAAGTCCCACGCATACGACACCCCACCCAGGAGACAGTCCCAGAAAGTCCCAAACAGACGACCCCTCTCCCAGGAGACAGTCCCAGAAAGTCCCACGCAGACGACCACCAGTCCCAGAAAGTACCCACGCAGACGACCCCCAGTCCCAGAAATTCCCACGCAGACGACCCCCCGCACAGTAGACAGCCCCAGCAAGTCCCAAAAAGACGACCCCCCACCCAGGAGACAGTCACAGGTAGTCCCAAGCAGAAGACCCCAGTCTCAGAAAGTCCCACGCAGACGACCCCCAGTCCCAGAAAGTACACACGCAGACGACCCCCAGTCCCAGAAAGTCCCACGCAGACGACCCCCCACCCAGGACACAGTCCCAGAAAGTCCCAAACAGTCGACCCCCCTCCCAGGAGACAGTCCCAGGAAGTCCCAAGCAGACGACACCCACCCAGGAGACAGTGCCAGAAAGTCCCAAATAGACGACCCCCCACCCAGGAGACAGTCCCAGGTAGTCCCAAGCAGACGACCCCCAGTCCCAGAAAGTCCCACGCAGACGATCCCCCACCCAGGAGACAGTCCCAGAAAGTCCCACGCAGACGACCCCCCACCCAGCACACAGTCCCAGAAAGTCCCAAACAGTCGACCCCCCTCCCAGGAGACAGTCCCAGGAAGTCCCACGCAGACGACCCCCAGTCCAAGAAAGTCTCACGCAGACGACCTCCAGTACCAGAAAGTCCCACGCATACGACCCCCAGTCCAAGAAACTCCCACGCAGACGACCCCCAGTCCCAGAAAGTCCCACTCAGACGATCCCCCATCCAGGAGACAGTCCCAGAAAGTCCCAAACAGACGACCCCCCTCCCAGGAGACAGTCCCAGAAAGTCCCACGCAGACGACCCGCAGTCCCAGAAAGTACCCACGCAGACGAACCCCAGTCCCAGAAATTCCCACGCAGACGACCCTCCACACAGTAGACAGTCCCAGCAAGTCCGAAACAGACGAACCCCCCCAGGACACAGTCCCAGGTAGTCCAAAGCAGAAGACCCCAGTCCCAGAAAGTCACACGCAGACGACCCCCAGTCCAAGAAAGTCCCACGCAGACGACCCCCAGTCCCAGAAAGTCCAACGCAGACGACCCCGAACACAGTAGACAGTCCCAGAAATTCCCAAACAGACGAGCCCCCACCCAGGAGACAGTCCCAGATAGTCCCAAGCAGAAGACCCCAGTCCAAGAAAGTCCCACGCAGACGACCCCCAGTCCCAGAAAGTCCCACGCATACGACCCCCCACCCAGGAGACAGTCCCAGAAGGTCCCAAACAGACGACCCCTCTCCCAGGAGACAGTCCCAGAAAGTCCCACGCAGACGACCACCAGTCCCAGAAAGTACCCACGCAGACGACCCCCAGTCCCAGAAATTCCCACGCAGACGACCCCCCGCACAGTAGACAGCCCCAGCAAGTCCCAAAAAGACGACCCCCCACCCAGGAGACAGTCACAGGTAGTCCCAAGCAGAAGACCCCAGTCTCAGAAAGTCCCACGCAGACGACCCCCAGTCCCAGAAAGTACACACGCAGACGACCACCAGTCCCAGAAAGTCCCACGCAGACGACCCCCCACCCAGGACACAGTCCCAGAAAGTCCCAAACAGTCGACCCCCCTCCCAGGAGACAGTCCCAGGAAGTCCCAAGCAGACGACCCCCACCCAGGAGACAGTGCCAGAAAGTCCTAAATAGACGACCCCCCACCCAGGAGACAGTCCCAGGTAGTCCCAAGCAGACGACCCCCAGTCCCAGAAAGTCCCACGCAGACGATCCCCCACCCAGGAGACAGTCCCAGAAAGTCCCACGCAGACGACCCCCCACCCAGGACACAGTCCCAGAAAGTCCCAAACAGTCGACCCCCCTCCCAGGAGACAGTCCCAGGAAGTCCCACGCAGACGACCCCCAGTCCAAGAAAGTCTCACGCAGACGACCCCCAGTCCCAGAAAGTACCCACGCAGACGACCCCCAGTCCCAGATATTCCCACGCAGACGGCCCCCCACACAGTAGACAGTCCAAGCATGTCCCAAACAGACGAGCCCCCACCCAGGAGACAGTCCCAGGTAGTCCCAAGCAGAAGACCCCAGTCCAAGAAAGTCCCACGCAGACGACCCCCAGTCCCAGAAAGTCCCACGCATACGACACCCCACCCAGGAGACAGTCCCAGAAAGTCCCAAACAGACGACCCCTCTCCCAGGAGACAGTCCCAGAAAGTCCCACGCAGACGACCACCAGTCCCAGAAAGTACCCACGCAGACGACCCCCAGTCCCAGAAATTCCCACGCAGACGACCCCCCGCACAGTAGACAGCCCCAGCAAGTCCCAAAAAGACGACCCCCCACCCAGGAGACAGTCACAGGTAGTCCCAAGCAGAAGACCCCAGTCTCAGAAAGTCCCACGCAGACGACCCCCAGTCCAAGAAAGTCCCACGCAGACGACCCCCAGTCCCAGAAAGTCCAATGCAGACGCCGCCCACCCTGGAGACAGTCCCAGAAAGTCCCACGCAGAAGACCCCCCACCCAAAAGACAGTCCCAGAAAGTCCCACGCAGACGACCTCCAGTCCCAGAAAGTTCTACGCAGAGGACCCCCCACCCAGGAGACACTCCCAGAAAGTCCCAAACAGTCGACACCCCTCCCAGGAGACAGTCCCAGGAAGTCCCACGCAGACGACCTCCAGTCCCAGAAAGTACCCACGCAGACGACCCCCAGTACCAGAAAGTCCCACGCAGACGACATCCAGTCCCAGAAAGTCCCAGGCAGACGACCCCCAGTCCCAGAAAGTACCCACGCCGACGACCCCCAGTCCCAGAAAATCCCACGCAGACGACCCCAAGTCCCAGAAAGTCCCACGCAGACGACCCCCCACCCAAGAGACAGACCCAGAATGTCCCACGCCGAGGACCCCCCACCCAGGAGACAGTCCCAGAAAGTCCCAAACAATCGACCCCCCTCCCAGGAGACAGTCCCAAGAAGTCCCACGCAGACGACCCCCAGTCCCAGAAAGTCTCACGCAGACGACCTCCAGTCCCAGAAAGTCCCACGCATACGACCCCCAGTCCAAGAAAGTCCCACGCAGACGATCCCCCACCCAGGAGAGAGTCCCAGAACGTCCCAAACAGACGACCCCCCTCCCAGGAGACAGTCCCAGAAAGTCCCACGCAGACGACCCCCAGTCCCAGAAAGTACCCACGCAAACGACCCCCAGTCCCAGAAATTCCCACGCAGACGACCCCCCACACAGTAGACAGTCCAAGCAAGGCCCAAACAGACGACCCCCCACCCAGGAGACCGTCCCAGGTAGTCCCAAGCAGACGATTCCCAGTCCCAGAAAGTCCCACGCAGACGACCCCCAGTCCCAGAAAGTCCCACGCATACGACCACCCACCCAGGAGACAGTCCCAGAAAGTCTCAAACAGTTGACCGCCCTCCCAGGAGACAGTCCCAGGAAGCCTCATGCAGACGACCCCCAGTCCCAGAAAGTACCCACGCAGACGACCCCCAGTCCCAGAAATTCCCACGCAGACGACCCTCCACACAGTAGACAGTCCCAGAAATTCCCAAACAGACGAGCCCCCACCCAGGAGACAGTCCCAGGTAGTCCCAAGCAGAAGACCCCAGTCCAAGAAAGTCCCACGCAGACGACCCCCAGTCCCAGAAAGTCCCACGCATACGACACCCCACCCAGGAGACAGTCCCAGAAAGTCCCAAACAGACGACCCCTCTCCCAGGAGACAGTCCCAGAAAGTCCCACGCAGACGACCACCAGTCCCAGAAAGTACCCACGCAGACGACCCCCAGTCCCAGAAATTCCCACGCAGACGACCCCCCGCACAGTAGACAGCCCCAGCAAGTCCCAAAAAGACGACCCCCCACCCAGGAGACAGTCACAGGTAGTCCCAAGCAGAAGACCCCAGTCTCAGAAAGTCCCACGCAGACGACCCCCAGTCCAAGAAAGTCCCACGCAGACGACCCCCAGTCCCAGAAAGTCCAATGCAGACGCCGCCCACCCTGGAGACAGTCCCAGAAAGTCCCACGCAGAAGACCCCCCACCCAAAAGACAGTCCCAGAAAGTCCCACGCAGACGACCTCCAGTCCCAGAAAGTTCTACGCAGAGGACCCCCCACCCAGGAGACACTCCCAGAAAGTCCCAAACAGTCGACACCCCTCCCAGGAGACAGTCCCAGGAAGTCCCACGCAGACGACCTCCAGTCCCAGAAAGTACCCACGCAGACGACCCCCAGTACCAGAAAGTCCCACGCAGACGACATCCAGTCCCAGAAAGTCCCAGGCAGACGACCCCCAGTCCCAGAAAGTACCCACGCCGACGACCCCCAGTCCCAGAAAATCCCACGCAGACGACCCCAAGTCCCAGAAAGTCCCACGCAGACGACCCCCCACCCAAGAGACAGACCCAGAATGTCCCACGCCGAGGACCCCCCACCCAGGAGACAGTCCCAGAAAGTCCCAAACAATCGACCCCCCTCCCAGGAGACAGTCCCAAGAAGTCCCACGCAGACGACCCCCAGTCCCAGAAAGTCTCACGCAGACGACCTCCAGTCCCAGAAAGTCCCACGCATACGACCCCCAGTCCAAGAAAGTCCCACGCAGACGACCCCCAGTCCCAGAAAGTCCCACGCAGACGATCCCCCACCCAGGAGAGAGTCCCAGAACGTCCCAAACAGACGACCCCCCTCCCAGGAGACAGTCCCAGAAAGTCCCACGCAGACGACCCCCAGTCCCAGAAAGTACCCACGCAAACGACCCCCAGTCCCAGAAATTCCCACGCAGACGACCCCCCACACAGTAGACAGTCCAAGCAAGGCCCAAACAGACGACCCCCCACCCAGGAGACCGTCCCAGGTAGTCCCAAGCAGACGATTCCCAGTCCCAGAAAGTCCCACGCAGACGACCCCCAGTCCCAGAAAGTCCCACGCATACGACCACCCACCCAGGAGACAGTCCCAGAAAGTCTCAAACAGTTGACCGCCCTCCCAGGAGACAGTCCCAGGAAGCCTCATGCAGACGACCCCCAGTCCGAGAAAGTACACACGCAGACGACCCCCAGTCCCAAAAAGTCCCACGCAGACGACCTCCAGTCCCAGAAAGTACCACGCAGACGACCCCCAGTCCCAGAATGTCCCACGCAGACGATCCGCTACCCAGGAGACAGTCCCAGAAAGTCCCAAGAAGACGACCCCCCACCCAGTAAACAGTGCCAGAAAGTCCCAAACCAACGACCCCCCACCCAGGAGACAGTCCCAGGTAGTCCCAAGCAGACGACCCCCAGTCCCAGAAAGTCCCACGCAGACGATCCCCCACCCAGGAGACAGTCCCAGAAAGTCCCACGCAGACGACCCCCAGTCCCAGAAAGTCCCAAACAGTCGACCCCCCCCTCCAAGGCAACAATCCCAGGAAGTCCCACGAAGACCACCCCCAGTCCCAGAAAGTACCCACGCAGACGACGCCCAGTCCCAGAAAGTCCCACGCAGACGACCCCCCACCCAGGAGACAGTCCCAGAAAGTCCCAAACAGTCGACCCCCCTCCAAGGAAAGAATCCCAGGAAGTCCCACGAAGACGACCACAGTCCCAGAATGTACCCACGCAGACGACCCCCAGTCCCATAAAGTCCCACGTAGACGACCCCCACCCAGGAGACAGTCCCAGAATGTCCCACGCAGACCACCCCCCACCAAGGAGTCAGTCCCAGAAAGTCCCAAACAGTCGACCCCCCTCCAAGGAAACAGTCCCAGGAAGTCCCACGAAGACGACCACAGTCCCAGAAAGTACCCATGCAGACGACCCCCAGTCCCAGAAAGTCCCACGCAGACGACCTCCCACCCAGGAGACAGTCCCAGAATGTCCCACGAAGACGACCCCCCACCCAGGAGTCAGTCCCAGAAAGTCCCAAACAGTCGACGTCCCTCCCAGGAGACAGTCCCTGGAAGTCCCACGCAGACGACCCCCAGTCCCAGAAAGTCCCACGCAGACGACCCCCAGTCCAAGAAAGTCCCACGCAGACAACCCCCCACACTGTAGACAGTCCCAGAAAGTCCCAAACAGACGACCTCCCACCGAGGAGACAGTCCCATGTAGTCCCACGCAGACGACCCCCAGTCCCAGAAAGTCCCACGCTGACGAACCCCAGTCCCAGAAAGTCCCACGCAGACGACCCCCCACCCAGGAGACAATCCCAGAAAGTCCCAAACAGTCGACCCCCCTACCAGGAGAAAGTCCCAGGAAGTCCCACGCAGACGACCCCCAGTCCCAGAAAGTACCCACGCAGACGACCCCCAGTCCCAGAAAGACCCACGCAGACGACCTCCAGTCCCAGAAAGTCCCACGCAGACGACCCCCAGTCCAAGATAGTCCCACGCAGACGACCCCCAGTCCCAGAAAGTCCCATTCAGACGATCCCCCACCCAGGAGACAGTCCCAGAAAAATCCCAAGCAGACGACCCCCCACCCAGGAGACAGTGCCCGAATGTCCCACGCAGACGACCCCAAGACCCAGAAAGTCCCACGCAGACGACCCCCAACCCAGGAGACAGTCCAAGGAAGTCCCACGCAGACGACCCCCAGTCCCAGAAAGTTGAACGCAGACGACCCCTACCCAGGAGACAGTCCCAGAAAGTCCCAAACAGTCGAACCCCCTCCCAGGAGACAGTCCCAGGAAGTCCCACGCAGACGAGCCCCAGTCCCAGAAACTACCCACGCAGACGACCCCCAGTCCCAGAAAGTCCCACGCAGACGACCCCCAGTCCCAGAAAGTCCCACGCAGACGACCCCCCACCCAGGAGACAGTCCCAGAAAGTCCCACGAAGACGACCCCCCACCCAGGAGTCAGTCCCAGAAAGTCCCAAACAGTCGACCCCCCTCCCAGGAGACAGTCTTTGGAAGTCCCACGCAGACGACCCCCAGTCCCAGAAAGTCCCACGCAGACGACCCCCAGTCCAAGAAAGTCCCACGCAGACGACCCCCCACCCAGGAGACAGTCCCAGAAAGTCCCAAACAGTCGACCCCCCTCCCAGGAGACAGTACCAGGAAGACCCACGAAGACGACCACAGTCCCAGAAAGTACCCACGCAGACGACCCCCAGTCCCATAAAGTCCCACGTAGACGACCCCCCACCCAGGAGACAGTCCCAGAATGTCCCACGCAGACCACCCCCCACCCAGGAGTCAGTCCCAGAAAGTCCCAAACAGTCGACCCCCTCCAAGGAAACAGTCCCAGGAAGTCCCACGAAGACGACCACAGTCCCAGAAAGTACCCATGCAGACGACCCCCAATCCCTGAAAGTCCCACGCAGACGACCTCCCACCCAGGAGACAGTCCCAGAATGTCCCACGAAGACGACCCCCCACCCAGGAGTCAATCCCAGAAAGTCCCAAACAGTCGACCTCCCTCCCAGGAGACAGTCCCTGGAAGTCCCACGCAGACGACCCCCAGTCCCAGAAAGTCCCACGCAGACGACCCCCATTCCAAGAAAGTCCTACGCAGACGACCCCCCACACTGTAGACAGTCCCAGAAAGTCCCAACCAGACGACCTCCCACCGAGGAGACAGTCCCATGTAATCCCACGCAGACGACCCCCCGTCCCAGAAAGTCCCACGCTGACGAACCCCAGTCCCAGAAAGTCCCACGCAGACGACCCCCCACCCAGGAGACAATCCCAGAAAGTCCCAAACAGTCGACCCCCCTAGCAGGAGACAGTCCCAGGAAGTCCCACGCAGACGACCCCCAGTCCCAGAAAGTCCCACAAGGACAACCCCCCACCCAGGGGACAGTCCCAGAAAGTCCCACGCAGACGACCCCCAGTCCCAGAAAGTCCCACGCAGACGACACCCACCCAGGAGACAGTCCCAGAAAGTCCCACGCATTGAACCCCCTCCCAGGAGACCGTCCCAGGAAGTCCCACGCAGACGACCCCCAGTGCCAGACAGTACCCACGTAGACGACCCCCAGTCCCACAAAGTCCCATGCAGACGACCCCCAGTCAGAGAAAGTCCCACGCAGACGACCCACAGTCCAAGAAAGTCCCACGCTGACAATCCCCCACCCAGGAGACAGTCCCAGAAAGTCCCAAGCAGAAGACCACCCACCTAGCAGACAGTACCAGAATGTCCCACGCAGACGACCCTAAGTCCCAGAAAGTCCCACGCAGACGACCCCCAGACCCAGAAAGTCCCACGAAGACGACCCCCACCCTGGACACAGTCCCAGAATATCACAAACAGACGACCCCCACCCAGGAGACAGTCACAGAAAGTTCCACGCAGACGACCCCCAGTCCGAGAAAGTCCCACGCAGACGACCCCCAGTCCGACAATGTCCCACGCAGACGAACCCCCACTCAGGAGACACTCCCAGAATGTCCCACGCAGACGACCCACAGTCCAAGAATGTCCCACGCAGACGAGCCCCCACCCAGGTGGCAGTCCCAGAAAGTCCCACGCAGACGACCCCCCAGTCCCAGAAAGTCCCACGCAGACCACCGCCAGTCCCACAAAGTACCACGCAGACGACCCCCCACCCAAAAGACAGACCCAGAAAGTCCCATGCAGACGACCCCCCACCGAGGAGACAGTCCCAGAAAGTCCCACGCAGACGACCCCCAGTCCCAGAAAGTCCCACGCAGACGACTCCCCACCCAGGTGGCAGTCCCAGAAAGTCCCACGCAGACGATCCCCCACCCAGGAGACAGTCCCAGAAAGTCCCACGCAGACGACCCCCAGTCCCAGAAAGTCCCACGCAGACGACCCCCAGTCCAAGTTAGTTCCACGCAGAACACCCCCAGTCCCAGAAAGTCCCACGCAGACGACCCCCACTCCGACAATGTCCCACGCAGACGAACCCCCACTCAGGAGACACTCCCAGAATGTCCCACGCAGACGACCCACAGTCCAAGAATGTCCCACGCAGACGAGCCCCCACCCAGGTGGCAGTCCCAGAAAGTCCCACGCAGACGACCCCCCAGTCCCAGAAAGTCCCACGCAGACCACCGCCAGTCCCACAAAGTACCACGCAGACGACCCCCCACCCAAAAGACAGACCCAGAAAGTCCCACGCAGACGACCCCCCACCCAGGAGACAGTCCCAGAAAGTCCCACGCAGACGACCCCCAGTCCCAGAAAGTCCCACAAGGACAACCCCCCACCCAGGGGACAGTCCCAGAAAGTCCCACGCAGACGACCCCCAGTCCCAGAAAGTCCCACGCAGACGAAACCCACCCAGGAGACAGTCCCAGAAAGTCCCACGCATTGAACCCCCTCCCAGGAGACAGTCCCAGGAAGTCCCACGCAGACGACCCCCAGTCCCAGACAGTACACACGTAGACGACCCCCAGTCCCACAAAGTCCCATGCAGACGACCCCCAGTCAGAGAAAGTCCCACGCAGACGACCCACAGTCCAAGAAAGTCCCACGCTGACAATCCCCCACCCAGGAGACAGTCCCAGAAAGTCCCAAGCAGAAGACCACCCACCCAGCAGACAGTACCAGAATGTCCCACGCAGACGACCCTAAGTCCCAGAAAGTCCCACGCAGACGACCCCCAGACCCACAAAGTACCACGCAGACGACCCCCCACCCAAAAGACAGACCCAGAAAGTCCCATGCAGACGACCCCCCACCGAGGAGACAGTCCCAGAAAGTCCCAAGCAGAAGACCACCCACCCAGCAGACAGTACCAGAATGTCCCACGCAGACGACCCTAAGTCCCAGAAAGTCCCACGCAGACGACCCCCAGACCCAGAAAGTCCCACGAAGACGACCCCACCCTGGACACAGTCCCAGAATATCACAAACAGACGACCCCCACCCAGGAGACAGTCACAGAAAGTCCCACGCAGACGACCCCCAGTCCGAGAAAGTCCCACGCAGACGACCCCCAGTCCGACAATGTCCCACGCAGACGAACCCCCACTCAGGAGACACTCCCAGAATGTTCCACGCAGACGACCCCCAGTCCTAGAAAGTCCCACGCAGAAGATTCCCCACCCAGGAGACCGTCCCAGAAAGTCCCACGCAGACGACCCCCAGTCCCAGAAAGTCCCACGCAGACGACCCCCAGTCCAAGTTAGTTCCACGCAGAACACCCCCAGTCCCAGAAAGTCCCACGCAGACGACCCCCACTCCGACAATGTCCCACGCAGACGAACCCCCACTCAGGAGACACTCCCAGAATGTCCCACGCAGACGACCCACAGTCCAAGAATGTCCCACGCAGACGAGCCCCCACCCAGGTGGCAGTCCCAGAAAGTCCCACGCAGACGACCCCCCAGTCCCAGAAAGTCCCACGCAGACCACCGCCAGTCCCACAAAGTACCACGCAGACGACCCCCCACCCAAAAGACAGACCCAGAAAGTCCCACGCAGACGACCCCCCACCCAGGAGACAGTCCCAGAAAGTCCCACGCAGACGACCCCCAGTCCCAGAAAGTCCCACAAGGACAACCCCCCACCCAGGGGACAGTCCCAGAAAGTCCCACGCAGACGACCCCCAGTCCCAGAAAGTCCCACGCAGACGAAACCCACCCAGGAGACAGTGCCAGAAAGTCCCACGCATTGAACCCCCTCCCAGGAGACAGTCCCAGGAAGTCCCACGCAGACGACCCCCAGTCCCAGACAGTACACACGTAGACGACCCCCAGTCCCACAAAGTCCCATGCAGACGACCCCCAGTCAGAGAAAGTCCCACGCAGACGACCCACAGTCCAAGAAAGTCCCACGCTGACAATCCCCCACCCAGGAGACAGTCCCAGAAAGTCCCAAGCAGAAGACCACCCACCCAGCAGACAGTACCAGAATGTCCCACGCAGACGACCCTAAGTCCCAGAAAGTCCCACGCAGACGACCCCCAGACCCACAAAGTACCACGCAGACGACCCCCCACCCAAAAGACAGACCCAGAAAGTCCCATGCAGACGACCCCCCACCGAGGAGACAGTCCCAGAAAGTCCCAAGCAGAAGACCACCCACCCAGCAGACAGTACCAGAATGTCCCACGCAGACGACCCTAAGTCCCAGAAAGTCCCACGCAGACGACCCCCAGACCCAGAAAGTCCCACGAAGACGACCCCACCCTGGACACAGTCCCAGAATATCACAAACAGACGACCCCCACCCAGGAGACAGTCACAGAAAGTCCCACGCAGACGACCCCCAGTCCGAGAAAGTCCCACGCAGACGACCCCCAGTCCGACAATGTCCCACGCAGACGAACCCCCACTCAGGAGACACTCCCAGAATGTTCCACGCAGACGACCCCCAGTCCTAGAAAGTCCCACGCAGAAGATTCCCCACCCAGGAGACCGTCCCAGAAAGTCCCAAGCAGACGACCCCCCACCAAGGAGACAGTGCCAAAATGTCCCACGCAAACGACCCCAAGACCCACAAAGTCCCACGAAGACGACACCCCCACCCAGGAGACAGTCCCAGAAAGTCCCACGCAGACCCCCCCCCCACCGAGGAGACAGTCCCAGGAAGTCCCATGCAGACGACCCCCAGTCCCAGAAAGTACCCACGCAGACAACCCCCAGTCCAAGAAAGTCCCACGCAGACGACACCAAGTCCCAGAAACCCCACGCAGACGAACCCCCACCCAGGAGACAGTACCAAGAAGTCCCACGCAGACGACCTCCAGTCCCAGAAAGTCCCACGCAGACGGCCCCAATCCCAGAAAGTCCCACGCAGACGACCCCCCAGTCCCAGAAAGTCCCACGCAGACGACCCCCCACACAGTAGACAGTCCCAGAAAGTCCCAAACAGACAGGAGACAGTCAAATGTAGTCCCAAGCAGACGACCCCCAGTCCCAGAAAGTCCCACGCAGACGATCCCCAGTACCAGAAAGTCCCACGCAGACGACCCCCCACCCAGGAGACAGTCCCAGAAAGTCCAGAAACGACGACCCCCCTCCCAGGAGACAGTCCCAGAAAGTCATACGCAGACGACCCCCAGACCCAGAAAGTACCCACGCAGACGACCCCCAGTCCCAGAAAGTCCTACGCAGACGACCCCCTGTCCCAGAAAGTCCCACAAGGAAGGCCCCCACCCAGGAGACAGTCCGAGAAAGTCCCACGCAGACGATCCCCCTCCCAGGAGACAGTCCCAGAAATTCCCACGCAGACGAGCCCCATTCCCAGAAAGTACCCACGCAGACGACCCCCAATCCAAGAAAGTCCCACGCAGACGACCTCCAGTCCCAGAAAGTCCCACGCAGACGACCCCCAGTCCCAGAAAGTACCCACGCAGACGACCCCCAGTCCCAGAAAGTCCCACGCAGACGACACCCCACGCAGGAGACTGTCCCAGAATGTCCCAAACAGTCGACCCCCCTCCCGGGAGACAGTCCGAGGAAGTCCCACGCAGAGGATCCCCAGGCCCAGAAAGTCCCACGCAGACGACCCCCAGTCCCAGAAAGTCCCACGTAGACCCCCCCCCACCGAGGAGACAGTCCCAGAAAGTCCCACGCAGACGACCCCCAGTCCCAGAAAGTCCCACGCAGACGACCCCCCACCCAGGTGACAATCCGAGAAAGTCCCAAACTGTCGACCCCCCTCCCAGGAGACAGTCCCAGGAAGTCCCATGCAGACGACCCCCAGTCCCAGAAAGTACCCACGCAGACAACCCCCAGTCCAAGAAAGTCCCACGCAGACGGCACCAAGTCCCAGAAACCCCACGCAGACGAACCCCCACCCAGGAGACAGTCCCAGAATATCCCACGCAGACGACCCCCCACCCGGGAGACAGTACCAGGAAGTCCCACGCAGACGACCTCCAGTCCCAGAAAGTCCCACGCAGACGACCCCCCACACAGTAGACAGTCCCAGAAAGTCCCAAACAGACGAACCCCCACCCAGGAGACAGTCAAATGTAGTCCCAAGCAGAAGACCCCCAGTCCCAGAAAGTCAAACGCAGACGATCCCCAGTCCCAGAAAGTCCCACGCAGACGACCCCCCACCCAGGAGACAGTCCCAGAAAGTCCAGAAACGTCGACCCCCCTCCCAGGAGACAGTCCCAGAAAGTCCCACGCAGACGACCCCCAGACCCAGAAAGTACCCACGCAGACGACCCCCAGTCCCAGAAAGTCCTACGCAGACGAACCCCAGTCCCAGAAAGTCCCACAAGGAGGGCCCCCACCCAGGAGACTGTCCCAGAATGTCCCACGCAGACGATCCCCCTCCCAGGAGACAGTCCCAAGAATTCCCACGCAGACGAGCCCCATTCCCAGAAAGTACCCACGCAGACGACACCCAATCCAAGAAAGTCCCACGCAGACGACCTCCAGTCCCAGAAAGTCCCACGCAGACGACCCCCAGTCCCAGAAAGTACCCACGCAGACGACCCCCAGTCCCAGAAAGTCCTACGCAGACGAACCCCAGTCCCAGAAAGTCCCACAAGGAGGGCCCCCACCCAGGAGACTGTCCCAGAATGTCCCACGCAGACGATCCCCCTCCCAGGAGACAGTCCCAGAAAGTCCCACGCAGACGACCCCCAGACCCAGAAAGTACCCACGCAGACGACCCCCAGTCCCAGAAAGTCCTACGCAGACGAACCCCAGTCCCAGAAAGTCCCACAAGGAGGGCCCCCACCCAGGAGACTGTCCCAGAATGTCCCAAACAGTCGACCCCCCTCCCGGGAGACAGTCCGAGGAAGTCCCACGCAGAGGATCCCCAGGCCCAGAAAGTCCCACGCAGACGACACCCAGTCCCAGAAAGTCCCACGTAGACCCCCCCCCCACCGAGGAGACAGTCCCAGAAAGTCCCACGCAGACGACCCCCAGTCCCAGAAAGTCCCACGCAGACGACCCCCCACCCAGGTGACAATCCGAGAAAGTCCCAAACTGTCGACCCCCCTCCCAGGAGACAGTCCCAGGAAGTCCCATGCAGACGACCCCCAGTCCCAGAAAGTACCCACGCAGACAACCCCCAGTCCAAGAAAGTCCCACGCAGACGGCACCAAGTCCCAGAAACCCCACGCAGACGAACCCCCACCCAGGAGACAGTCCCAGAATATCCCACGCAGACGACCCCCCACCCGGGAGACAGTACCAGGAAGTCCCACGCAGACGACCTCCAGTCCCAGAAAGTCCCACGCAGACGACCCCCCACACAGTAGACAGTCCCAGAAAGTCCCAAACAGACGAACCCCCACCCAGGAGACAGTCAAATGTAGTCCCAAGCAGAAGACCCCCAGTCCCAGAAAGTCAAACGCAGACGATCCCCAGTCCCAGAAAGTCCCACGCAGACGACCCCCCACCCAGGAGACAGTCCCAGAAAGTCCAGAAACGTCGACCCCCCTCCCAGGAGACAGTCCCAGAAAGTCCCACGCAGACGACCCCCAGACCCAGAAAGTACCCACGCAGACGACCCCCAGTCCCAGAAAGTCCTACGCAGACGAACCCCAGTCCCAGAAAGTCCCACAAGGAGGGCCCCCACCCAGGAGACTGTCCCAGAATGTCCCACGCAGACGATCCCCCTCCCAGGAGACAGTCCCAAGAATTCCCACGCAGACGAGCCCCATTCCCAGAAAGTACCCACGCAGACGACACCCAATCCAAGAAAGTCCCACGCAGACGACCTCCAGTCCCAGAAAGTCCCACGCAGACGACCCCCAGTCCCAGAAAGTACCCACGCAGACGACCCCCAGTCCCAGAAAGTCCTACGCAGACGAACCCCAGTCCCAGAAAGTCCCACAAGGAGGGCCCCCACCCAGGAGACTGTCCCAGAATGTCCCACGCAGACGATCCCCCTCCCAGGAGACAGTCCCAGAAAGTCCCACGCAGACGACCCCCAGACCCAGAAAGTACCCACGCAGACGACCCCCAGTCCCAGAAAGTCCTACGCAGACGAACCCCAGTCCCAGAAAGTCCCACAAGGAGGGCCCCCACCCAGGAGACTGTCCCAGAATGTCCCACGCAGACGATCCCCCTCCCAGGAGACAGTCCCAAGAATTCCCACGCAGACGAGCCCCATTCCCAGAAAGTACCCACGCAGACGACACCCAATCCAAGAAAGTCCCACGCAGACGACCTCCAGTCCCAGAAAGTCCCACGCAGACGACCCCCAGACCCAGAAAGTACCCACGCAGACGACCCCCAGTCCCAGAAAGTCCTACGCAGACGAACCCCAGTCCCAGAAAGTCCCACAAGGAGGGCCCCCACCCAGGAGACTGTCCCAGAATGTCCCACGCAGACGATCCCCCTCCCAGGAGACAGTCCCAAGAATTCCCACGCAGACGAGCCCCATTCCCAGAAAGTACCCACGCAGACGACACCCAATCCAAGAAAGTCCCACGCAGACGACCTCCAGTCCCAGAAAGTCCCACGCAGACGACCCCCAGTCCCAGAAAGTACCCACGCAGACGACCCCCAGTCCCAGAAAGTCCCACGCAGACGACACCCCACCCAGGAGACTGTCCCAGAATGTCCCAAACAGTCGACCCCCCTCCCGGGAGACAGTCCGAGGAAGTCCCACGCAGACGATCCCCAGGCCCAGAAAGTCCCACGCAGACGAGCTCCAGTCCCAGAAAATCCCACGCAGACGACTCCCAGTCCCAGAAAGTCCCACGCAGACGACCCCCATTCCCAGAAAGTCCCACGCATACGACCGCCACCCAGAAGACAGTCCCAGAATGTCCCACGCAGACGACCCCTAGACCCAGAAAGTCCCACGAAGACGACCCCCCACCCTGGAGACAGTCCCAGAAAGTCCCAAACTGTCGAAGACGACCCCCCACCCTGGAGACAGTCCCACGCAGACCACCCCCCACCGAGGAGACAGTCCCAGAAAGTCCCACGCAGGCGACCCCCAGTCCCAGAAAGTCCCACGCAGACGACCCCCCACCCAGGAGACAGTCCCAGAAAGTCCCAAACTGTCGACCCCCCTCCCAGGAGACAGTCCCAGAAAGTCCACAGCAGACTTTCTGGGACTGCCACCTGGGTGGGGGGTCGTCTGCGTGGGACTTTCTGGGACTGCCAACATGGTGGAAGGTCGTCTGCGTGGGACTTTCTGGGACTGGGGTATCGTCTGCGTGGGACTTTCTGGGACTGTCTCCTGGATGGGGGGTCGTCTGCGTGGGACATTCTGGGACTGTCTCCTGGGTGGGGTGTCGTCTTCGTGGGACTTTCTGGGACTGGAGGTCGTCTGCGTGGGACTGGAGGTCGTCTGCGTGGGACTTTGTGGGACTGTCTCCTGGGTGGGGGGTCGTCTGCGTGGGACTTTCTTGGACTGGGGTGTCGTCTGCGTGGGACTTTCTGGGACTGTCTCCTGGCCTGGTGGTCGTCTGCGTGGGACTTTCTGGGAATGGAGGTCGTCTGCGTGGGACGTTCTTGGAGTGTCTCCTGGGTGGGGGGTCGTCTGCGTGGGACATTATCGGACTGGGCGTCGTCTGCGTGGGACTTTCTGGGACTGGGGGTCTTCTGCGTGGAACTAACTTGGACTGGGGGTCGTCTGCGTGGGACTTTCTGGGACTGGGGGTCGTCTGCGTGGGACTTTCTGGGACTGTCTCCTGAGTGGGGGATCGTCTGCGTGGGACTTTCTGGGACTGCCACCTGGGTGGGAAGTCGTATGCGTGCGACTTTCTGGGACTGGGGGTCGTCTGCGTGGGACTTTCTGGGTCTTGGGGTCGTCTGCGTGGGACATTCTGGCACTGTCTCCTGGGTGGGGGGTGGTCTGCGTGGGACTTTCTGGGACTGTCTCCAGGGTGGGGGGTCGTCTTCGTGGGACTTTCTGGGACTGGTGGTCGTGTGCGTGGGACTTTCTGGGTCTTGGGGTCGTCTGCGTGGAACATTCTGGCACTGTCTCCTGGGTGGGTGGTCGTCTGCTTGGGACTTTCTGGGACTGTCTCCTGGGTGGGGGATCGTCTGCGTGGGACTTTCTGGGACTGGGGGTCGTCGGCGTGGGTACTTTCTGGGACTGGGGGTCGTCTGCGTGGGACTTTCTGGGACTGGAGGTCGTCTGCGTGGGACTTTCTGGGACTGGGGGTCGTCTGCGTGTGTACTTTCTGGGAATGGGGGTCGTCTGCGTGGGTCTTCCTGGGACTGTCTCCTGGGAGGGGGATCGTCTGCGTGGGACTTTCTGGGACTCGGGGTCGGATGCGTGGGACTTTCTTAGACTAGGGGTCGTCTGCGTCGGACTCTCTGGGACTGGAGGTCGTCTGCGTGGGACTCTCTGTGACTGGGGGTCGTCTGCGTGGGACTTCCTGGGACTGTCTCCTGGGAGGGAGGTCGACTGTTTGGGACTTTCTGGGACTGTCTCCTGGGTGGGGGGTCGTCTGCGTGGGACATTCTGGTACTGTCTCCAGGGTGGGGGGTCGTCTTCGTGGGACTTTCTGGGACTGGGGATTGTCTGCGTGGGACTTTCTGTGTCTTGGGGTCGTCTGCGTGGGACTTTCTGGGACTGTCTCCTGGGTGGGGATGGTCTGCGTGGGACTTTCTGGGACTGTCTCCTGGGTGGGGGTGTCGTCTTCGTGGGACTTTCTTGGACTGGGGGTCGTCTGCGTGGGACTTTTTGGGTCTTGGGCTCGTCTGTGTGGGACGTTCTGGCACTGTCTCATGGGTGGGGGGTCGTCTGCTTGGGACATTCTGGGACTGTCTCCTGGGTGGGGGAGCGTCTGCGTGGGACTTTCTGGGACTGGGGGTCGTCTGCATGGGACTTTCTTGGACTAGGGGTCGTCTGCGTGGGACTTTCTGGGACTGGAGGTCGTCTGCGTGGGACTCTCTTGGACTGGGGGTCGTCTGCGTGGGTACTTTCTGGGACTGGGGGTCGTCTGCGTGGGACTTCCTGGGACTGTCTCCTGCGTGGGGGGTCGACTGTTTGGGACTTTCTGGGACTGTCTTCTGGGTGGGGGGTCGTATGCGTGCGATTTTCTGGGACTGGGGGTCGTCTGCGTCGGACTTTCTTGGACTAGGTGTCGTCTGCATGGGACTTTCTGGGACTGGAGGTCGTCTGCGTGGGACTCTCTGGGACTGGGGGTCGTCTGCGTGGGACTTCCTGGGACTATCTCCTGGGAGGGGGGTCGATTGTTTGGGACTTTCTGGGACTGTCTCCTGGGTGGGGGGTCGTCTGCGTGGGACTTTCTTGGACTGGGGGTCGTCTGCGTGGGACTTTCTGGGTCTTGGGGTCGTCTGCGTGGGACATTCTGGCACTGTCTCCTGGGTGGGGGGTCGTCTGCTTGGGACTTTCTGGGACTGTCTCCTGGGTGGGGGATCGTCTGCGTGGGTCTTTCTGGGACTGGATGTCGTCTGCGTGGGACTCTCTGGGACTGGGGGTCGTCTGCGTGGGTACTTTCTGGGACTGGAGGTCGTCTGCGTGGGACTCTCTGGGACTGGGGGTCGTCTGCGTGGTTTCTTTCTGGGACTGGGGGTCGTCTGCGTGGGACTTTCTTGGACTGTCTCCTGGGTGGGGGCTCGACTGTTTGGGACTTTCTGTGACTGTCTTGTGGGTGGGGGGTCGTATGCGTGGCACTTTCTGTGACTGGAGGTCGTCTGCGTGGGACTTTCTTGGACTAGGGGTCGTCTGCGTGGGACTTCCTGGGACTGTCTCCTGGGAGGGCGTTCGAATGTTTGGGACTTTCTGGGACTGTCTCCTGGGTGGGGGGTCGTCTGCGTGGGACATTCTGGGACTGTCTCCTGGGGGGGGGGGTCGGCTGCGTTGGGCTTTCTGTGACTTGGGGTCGTCTGCGTGGGACTTCCTGGGACTGTCTCCTGGGAGGGAGGTCGACTGTTTGGGACTTTATGGGACTGTCTCCTGGGTGGGGTGTCGTCTGCGTGGGACTTTCTGGGACTGGGGGTCGTCTGCGTGGGACTTTCTGGGACTGTCTCCAGGGTGGGGGGTCGTCTTCGTGGGACTTTCTGGGACTGGGCGTGGTCTGCGTGGGACTTTCTGGGTCTTGTGGTCGTCTGCGTGGACTTTCTGGGACTGTCTCCTGGGTGGGGATGGTCTGCGTGGGACTTTCTGGTACTGTCTCTTGGGTGAGGGTGTCGTCTGCGTGGGACGTTCTGGGTCTTGTGCTCGTCTGCGTGGACTTTCTGGGACTGTCTCCTGGGTGGGGATGGTCTGCTTGGGACTTTCTGGGACTGTCTCCTGGGAGGGGTGTCGAATGTTTGGGACTTTCTGGGACTGTCTCCTGGGTGGGGGGTCGATTGCGTGGGACATTCTGGGACTGTCTCCTGGGTGGGGGGGTCGTCTGCGTGGGGCTTTCTGGGAGTTGGGGTCGTCTGCGTGGGACTTTCTGGGACTGGGGGGCGTCTCCGTGGGTACTTTCTGGGACTGGGGTTCGTCTGCATGGAACTTCCTGGGACTGTCTCCTGGGAGGGGAGTCGAGGTTTCGGACTTTCTGGGACTGACTCCTGGGTGGGGGGTCGTCTGCGTGGGACTTTCTGGGACTGGTGGTCGTCTGCGTGGGACTTTCTGGGACTGTCTCCTGGGTGGGGGCGTGGTCTGCGTGGGACTTTCTGGGACTGTCTCCAGGGTGGGGGGTCGTCTGCTTGGGACTTTCTGGGACTGGGGGTCGTCTGCGTGGCACTTTCTGGGTCTTGGGTTCGTCTGCGTGGGACATTCTGGCACTGTCTCCTGGGTGGGGGGTCGTCTGCTTGGGACTTTCTGGGACTGTCTCCTGGGTGGGGAACGTCTGCGTGGGACTTTCTGGGACTGGGGGTCGTCTGCGTGGGACTTTCTTTGACTAGGGGTAGTCTTCGTGGGACTTTCTGGGACTGGAGGTCGTCTGCGTGGGACTCTCTGTGACTGGGGGTCGTCTGCGTGGGTACTTTCTGGGAGTCGGGGTCGTCTGCGTGGGACTTCCTTGGACTGTCTCCTGGGAGGGGGGTCGACTGTTTGGGACTTTCTGGGACTGTCTTCTGGGTGGGGGGTCGTATGCGTGGGACTTTCTGGGACTGGGAATCGTCTGCGTGGGACTTTCTGTGACTGGAGGTCGTCTGCGTGGGACTTTCAGGGCCTGGGGGTCGTCTGCGTGGGACTTCCTCGGACTGTCTCCCGGGAGAGGGGCCGATTGTTTGGGACATTCTGGGACTGTTTTCTGGTGGGGGGTCGTCTGCGTGGGACTTTCTGGGACTGGGGGTCGTCGGCGTGGGTACTTTCTGGGACTGGGGGTCGTCTGCGTTGGACTTTCTGCGTCTAGGGGTCGTCTGCGTGGGACATTCTTGCACTGTCTCCTGGGTGGGGGGTCGTCTGTTTGGGACTTTCTGGGACTGTCTCCTGGGTGGGGGATCGTCTGCGTGGGACTTTCTGGGACTGGGGGTCGTCTGCGTAGGACTTTCTTGGACTGGGGATCGTCTACGTGGGTACTTTCTGGGACTGGGGGTCGTCTGCGTGGGACTTCCTGGGACTGTCTCCTGGGAGGGGGGTCGACTGTTTTGGACTTTCTGGGACTGCCTTCTTGGTGGGGGGTCGTATGCGTGGGTCTTTCTTGGACAGGGGGTCGTCTGCGTGGGAATTTCTTGGACTAGGTGTCGTATGTGTGGGACTTTCTGGGACTGGGGGTCGTCTGCGTGGGACTTTCTGGGTCTTGGGGTCGTCTGCGTGGGATTTCTGGGACTGGGACATTCTTGCACTGTCTCCTGGGTGGGGGGTCGTCTGTTTGGGACTTTCTGGGACTGTCTCCTGGGTGGGGGATCGTCTGCGTGAGACTTTCTGGGACTGGGGGTCGTCTGCGTGGGACTTTCTGGGTCTTGGGGTCGTCTGCGTGGGACATTCTGGCACTGTCTCCTGGGTGGGGGGTCGTCTGCTTGGGACTTTCTGGGACTGTCTCCTGGGTGGGGGATCGTCTGCGTGGGTCTTTCTGGGACTGGAGGTCGTCTGCGTGGGACTCTCGGACTGGGGGTCGTCTGTGTGGGATTTCCTTGGACTGTCTCCTGGGTGGGGGGTCGACTGTTTGGGACTTTCTGGGACTGTCTTCTGGGTGGGGGGTCGTATGCGTTGCACTTTCTGTGACTGGGGGTCGTCTGCGTGGGACTTTCTTGGACTAGTGGTCGTCTGCGTGGGACTTTCTGGGACTGGAGGTCGTCTGCGTGGGACTCTCTGGGACTGGGGGTCGTCTGCGTGGGACTTCCTGGGACTGTCTCCTGGGAGGGGGGTCGAATGTTTGGGACTTTCTGGGACTGTCTCCTGGGTGTGGGGTCGTCTGCGTGGGACATTCTGGGACTGTCTCCTGGGTGGGGGGGGGTCGTCTGCGTGGGGCTTTATGGGACTTGGGGTCGTCTGCGTGGGACTTCCTGGGACTGTCTCCTGGGAGGGAGGTCGACTGTTTGGGACTTTCTGGGACTGTCCCCTGGGTGGGGGTTCGTATGCGTGAGACTTTCTGGGACTGGGGGTCGTCTGCGTGGGACTTTCTGGGACTGTCTCCAGGGTGGGGGGTCGTCTGCGTGGGTACTTTCTGGGAGTCGGGGTCGTCTGCGTGGGACTTCCTTGGACTGTCTCCTGGGAGGGGGGTCGACTGTTTGGGACTTTCTGGGACTGTCTTCTGGGTGGGGGGTCGTATGCGTGGGACTTTCTGGGACTGGGAATCGTCTGCGTGGGACTTTCTGTGACTGGAGGTCGTCTGCGTGGGACTTTCAGGGCCTGGGGGTCGTCTGCGTGGGACTTCCTCGGACTGTCTCCCGGGAGAGGGGCCGATTGTTTGGGACATTCTGGGACTGTGTCCTGGTGGGGGGTCGTCTGCGTGGGACTTTCTGGGACTGGGGGTCGTCGGCGTGGGTACTTTCTGGGACTGGGGGTCGTCTGCGTTGGACTTTCTGCGTCTAGGGGTCGTCTGCGTGGGACATTCTTGCACTGTCTCCTGGGTGGGGGGTCGTCTGTTTGGGACTTTCTGGGACTGTCTCCTGGGTGGGGGATCGTCTGCGTGGGACTTTCTGGGACTGGGGGTCGTCTGCGTGGGACTTTCTTGGACTGGGGATCGTCTACGTGGGTACTTTCTGGGACTGGGGGTCGTCTGCGTGGGACATTCTTGCACTGTCTCCTGGGTGGGGGGTCGTCTGTTTGGGACTTTCTGGGACTGTCCCCTGGGTGGGGGTTCGTATGCGTGAGACTTTCTGGGACTGGGGGTCGTCTGCGTGGGACTTTCTGGGACTGTCTCCAGGGTGGGGGGTCGTCTTCGTGGGACTTTCTGGGACTGGGGGTCTTCTGCGTGGGATTTTCTGGGTCTTGGGGTCGTCTGCGTGGGACTTTCTGGGACTGTCTCCTGGGAGGGGGGTCGAATGTTTGGGACTTTCTGGGACTGTCTCCTGGGTGGGGATGCTCTGCGTGGGACTTTTTGGGACTGTCTCCTGGGTGGGGGGGTCGTCTGCGTGGGACATTCTGGGACTGTCTCCTGGGAGGGGGGTCGAATGTTTGGGACTTTCTGGGACTGTCTCCTGGGTGGGGATGCTCTGCGTGGGACTTTCTGGGACTGTCTCCTGGGTGGGGGTGTCGTCGTCGTGAGACTTTCTGGGACTGGGGGTCGTCTGCGTGGGACTTTCTGGGTCTTATGGTCGTCTGCGTGGGATATTCTGGCGCTGTCTCCTGCGTGGGGGGTCGTCTGCGTGGGACTTTCTCGGACTGGGGGTCGTCTGCGTGGGACTTTCTTGGACTGGGTGTCGTATGCGTGGGACTTTCTGGGACTGGAGATCGTCTGCGTGAGACTTTCTGTGACTGGGGGTCGTCTGCGTGGGACTTCCTGGGACTGTCTCCTGAGAGGGGGGTCGACTGTTTGGGACTTTCTGGGACTGTGTCCTGGGTGGGGGGTCGTCTGCGTGGGACTTTCTGGGACTGTCTCCTGGGTGGGGGATCGTCTGCGTGGGACTTTCTGGGATTGGGGGTCGTCTGCTTGGGACTTCCTGGGACTGTCTCCTGGGAGGGGGGTCGACTGTTTGGGACTTTCTGGGACTGTTTCCTGGGTGCGGGGTCGTCTGCGTGGGACTTTCTGGGACTGTCTCCTGGGTGGGGGATCGTCTGCGTGGGACTTTCTGGGACTGGAGGTCGTCTGCGTGGGACTTTTTGAGACTGGGGGTCGTCTGCGTGTGTACTTTCTGGGACTGGGGTCGTCTGCATGGGGCTTCCTGGGACTGTCTCCTGGGAAGGGGGTCAACTGTTTGGGACTTTCTGGGACTGTCTCCTGGGTGGGGGGTCGTATGCGTGGGACTTTCTGGGACTGGGGGTCGTCTGCGTGGGACTTTCTGGGACTGGGAATCGTCTGCTTGTGACTACCTGGGACTGTCTCCTGGGTGGGGGGTCGTCTGTTTGGGACTTTCTGGGACCGTCTACTGTGTGGGGGGTCGTTTGCGTGGGTACTTTCTGGGACTGGGGGTCGTCTGCGTGGGACTTTCTGGGACTGTCTCCTGGGAGGGGCTCGTCTTTTTGGGACTTTCATGTACTGTCTCCTTGGTGGAGGATCGTCTGCGTGGGACTTTCTGGGACTGGGGATCGTATGCGTGGGACTTTCTGGGACTGGAGGTCGTCTGCGTGAGACTTTCTGGGACTGGGGGTCGTCTGCGTGGGACTTCTTGGGACTGTCTCCTGGGAGGGTGGTCGACTGTTTGGGACTTTCTGGGACTGTCTCCTTGGTGGGGGTTCGTCGGCGTGGGACATTCTGGGTCTGTCTCCTGGGTGGGGGGTCGTCTGCGTGGGACTTTCTGGGACTGGGGGTCGTCGGCGTGGGTAATTTCTGGGACTGGGGGTTGTCTGCCTGGGACTTTCTGGGACTGGAGGTCGTCTGCGTGGGACTTTCCGGGACTGGGGGTTGTCTGCGTGGGTACTTTCTGGGACTGGAGGTCGTCTGCGTGGGACTTTCTGGGACTGTCTTTTGGGTGGGGCGTCTTCTGCGTGGGACTTTCTGGGACTGTCTCCTGGGTGGGGGGCGTCTGCGTTGGACTTTCTGGGACTGGGGTCTTCTGCTTGGGACTACCTGGGACTGTCTCCTGTGTGGGGGGTCGTCTGTTTGGGACTTGCTGGGACTGTCTACTGTGTGGGAGGTCGTCTGCGTGGGAATTTCTGGGACTGGGGGTCGTCTGCGTGGGTACTTTCTGGGACTGGGGGTAGTCTGCGTGGGACTTTCTGGGACTGTCTCCTGGGAGGGGGGTCTTCTGTTTGGGACTTTCTGGGACTGTCTCCTGGGTGGGGGGTCGTATGCGTGGGACTTTCTGGGACAGGGGGTCGTCTGCGTGGGACATTCTTGGACTGGGGTCTTCTGCTTGGGACTACCTGGGACTGTCTCCTGGGTGGGGGCTCGTCTGTTTGGGAATTTCTGGGACTGTCTACTGTGTTCGGGGTCGTCTGCGTTGGACTTTCTGGGACTGGGGGTAGTCTGCGTGGGACTTTCTTGGACTGGAGGTCGTCTGCGTGGGACTTTCTGGGACTGGGGTCGTCTGCTTGGGACTACCTGGGACTGTCTCCTGGGTGGGGGGGTTGTCTGTTTGGGACTTGCTGGGACTGTCTACTGTGTGGAGGGTCATCTGCGTGGGAATTTCTGGGACTGGGGGTCGTCTGCGTGGGTACTTTCTGGGACTGGGGGTCGTCTGCGTGGGACTTTCTGGGACTGTCTCCTGGGAGGGGGGTCGTCTTTTTGGGACTTTCTCGGACTGTCTCCTGGGTGGGGGATCGTCTGCGTGGGACTTTCTGGGACTGGGGGTCGTCTGCGTGGGATTTTCTTGGACTGGGGGTCTTATGCGTGGGACTTTCTGGGACTGGCGGTCGTCTGCGTGAGACTTTCTGGGATTGGGTGTCGTCGGCGTGGGTACTTTCTGGGACTGGGGGTCGTCTGCCTGGGACTTTCTGGGACTGGAATGTCGTCTGCGTGGGACTTTCTGTGACTGGGGGTCGTCTGCGTGGTTACTTTCTGGGACTGGAGGTCGTCTGGGTGGGACTTCCTGGGACTGTCTCCTGGGAGGGGTGTCGACTGTTTGGGACTTTCTGGGAGTGTCTCCTGGGTGGGGGGTCGTCTGCGTGTGACTTTCTGGGACTGGAGGTCGTCTGCGTGGGACTTTCTGGGACTGTCTTTTGGGTGGGGGGTCTTCTGCGTGGGACTTTCTGGGACTGTCTCCAGGGTGGGGGGTCGTCTTCGTGAAACTTTCTGGGACTGGGGGTCGTCTGCGTAGTACTTTCTGGGTCTTGGGGTCGTCTGCGTGGGACTTTCTGGGACTGGGGTTCGTCTGCGTGGGACTTTCTTGGACTGGGGGTCGTCTGCGTGGGACTTTCTGGGACTGGAGTTCGTCTGCGTGGGACTTTCTGGGACTGGGGGTCGTCTGCGTGGGTACTTTCTTGGACTGGAGGCCGTCTGCGTGGGACTTCCTGGGACTGTCTCCTGGGAGGGGGGTCGACTGTTTGGGACTTTCTGGGACTGTCTCCTGGGTGGGGGGTCTTATGCGTGGGACTTTCTGGGATTGGTGGTCGTCTGCGTGGGACTTTCTGGGACTGGGGTCTTCTGCTTGGGACTACCTGGGACTGCCTCCTGGGTGGGGGCTCGTCTGTTTGGGAATTTCTGGGACTGTCTACTGTGTTCGGGGTCTTCTGCGTTGGACTTTCTGGGACTGGGGGTCGTCTGCGTGGGACTTTCTTGGACTGGCGGTAGTCTGCGTGGGACTTTCTCGGACTGGAGGTCGTCTGCGTGGGACTTTCTGGGACTGGGTGTCGTCTGCGTGGGTACTTTCTGGGACTGGAGGTCGTCTGCGTGGGACTTCCTGGGACTGGGGTCTTCTGCTTGGGACTACCTGGGACTGTCTCCTGGGTGGGGGCTCGTCTGTTTTGGAATTTCTGGGACTGTCTACTGTGTTCGGGGTCGTCTGCGTTGGACTTTCTGGGACTGGGGGTCGTCTGCGTGGGACTTTCTTGGACTGGGGGTCGTCTGCATGGGACTTTCTGGGACTGGGGTCTTCTGCTTGGGACTACCTGGGACTGTCTCCTGGGTGGGGGGTTGTCTGTTTGGGACTTGCTGGGACTGTCTACTGTGTGGGGGGTCGTCTGCGTGGGAATTTTTGGGACTGGGGGTCGTCTGCGTGGGTACTTTCTGGGACTGGGGGTCGTCTGCGTGGGTACTTTCTGGGACTGGGGGTCGTCTGCGTGGGACTTTCTGGGACTGTCTCCTGGGAGGGGGGTCGTCTGTTTGGGACTTTCTGGGACTGTCTCCTGGGTGGGGGGTCGTCTGCGTGGGACTTTCTTGGACTGGCGGTCGTCTGCGTGGGACTTTCTGGGACTGGGGTCTTCTGCTTGGGACTACCTGGGACTGTCTCCTGGGGGGGGGGGTCGTCTGTTTGGGACTTGCTGGGACTGTCTACTGTGTGGGGGGTCGTCTGCGTGGGAATTTCTGGGACTGGGGGTCGTCTGCGTGGGTACTTTCTGGGACTGGGGGTCGTCTGCGTGGGACTTTCTGGGACTGTCTCCTGGGAGGGGGGTCGTCTCTTTGGGACTTTCTGGGACTGTCTCCTGGGTGGGGGATCGTCTGCGTGGGACTTTCTGGGACTGGGGGTCGTCTGCGTGGGACTTTCTTGGACTGGGGGTCGTATGCGTGGGACTTTCTGGGACTGGAGGTCGTTTGCGTGAGACTTTCTTGGACTGGGTGTCTTATGCGTGGGACTTTCTGGGATTGGAGATCGTCTGCGTGAGACTTTCTGTGACTGGGGGTCGTCTGCGTGGGACTTACTGGGACTGTCTCCTGGGAGGGGGGTCTACTGTTTGGGACTTTCTGGGACTGTGTCCTGGGTGGGGGCTCGTCTGCGTGGGACATTCTGGGACTGTCTCCTGGGGGGGGGTCGTCTGCGTGGGATTTTCTTGGAATGGGGGTCGTCTGCGTGGGACTTTCTTGGACTAGGGGTCGTCTGCGTCGGTACTTTCTGGGACTGGGGGTCGTCTGCGTGGGACTTCCTGGGACTGTCTCCTGGGAGGGGGATCGTCTGCGTGGGAATTTCTTGGAATGGGGGTCGACTGCGTGGGACTTTCTTGGACTAGGGGTCGTCTGCGTGGGAATTTCTGGGACTGGAGGTCGTCTGCGTGGGACTCTCTGGGACTGGGGGTCGTCTGCGTGGGACTTCCAGGGACTGTCGCTTGGGAGGGGGGTCGACTGTTTGGGACTTTCTGGGACTGTCTCCTGGGTGGGGGTCGTCTGCGTGGGACATTCTGGGACTGTCTCCTGGGTGGGGGGGTCGTCTGCGTGGGAATTTCTGGGACTGGGGGTCGTCTGCGTGGGTACTTTCTGGGACTGTGGTCGTCCTCGTGGGACTTCCTGGGACTGTTTCCTTGGAGGGGGGTCGACTGTTTGGGACTTTCTGGGACTGACACCTGGGTGGGGGGTCGTCTGCGTGGGACATTCTGGGACTGTCTCCTGGGTGGGGGGTCGTCTGCGTGGGACTTTCCGGGACTGGGGGTCGTCTGCGTGGGACTTTCTGGGACTGGGGGTCGTCTGCGTGGGTACTTTCTGGGACTGGGGGTCGTCTGCGTGGGACTTCCTGGGACTGTCTCCTGGGAGGGTGTTCGACTGTTTGGGACTTTCTGGGACTGTCTCCTGGGTGGGGGTCGTCTGCGTGGGACTTTCTGGCACTGTCTCCAGGGTGGGGGGTCGTCTTCGTGGGACTTTCTGGGACTGGGGGTCGTCTGCGTGGGACTTTCTGGGTCTTGGGGTCGTCTGCGTGGGACATTCTGTCACTGTCTCCTGGGTGGGGGGTCGTCTGCTTGGGATTTTTCTGGGACTGTCTCCTGGGTGGGGTATAATCTGCGTGGGACTTTCTGGGACTGGGGGTCGTCTGCGTGAGACTTTCTTGGACTGGGGGTCGTCTGCGTTGGACTTTCTGGGACTGGAGGTCGTCTGCGTGGGACTTTCTGGGACTGGGGGTCGTCTGCGTGGGTACTTTCTGGGACTGGGGGTCGTCTGCTTGGGACTTTCTGGGACTGGGGGTCGTCTGCGTGGGACTACATGGGACTGTCTCCTGGGTGGGGGGTCGTCTGTTTGGGACTTTCTGGGACTGTCTACTGGGTGGGGGTCGTCTGCGTGGGACTTTCTGGGACTGGGGGTCGTCTGCGTGGGTCTTTCTTGGACTGGGGGTCGTCTGCGTGGGACTTTCTTGGACTGTCTCCTGGGTGGTGGGTCGTCTGCGTGGGACTTTCTGGGACTGACTCCTGGGTGGGGGGTCGTCTGCGTGGGACATTCTGGGACTGTCTCCTGGGTGGGGGGTCGTCTGCGTGGGACTTTCTTGGACTGTGGGTCGTCTGCGTGGTACTTTCTGGGTCTTTGGGTCGTCTGCGTGGGACATTCAGGCACTGTCTCCTGGGTGGGGGGTCGTCTGCTTGTGACTTTCTGGGACTGTCTGCTGGGTGGGGGATGGTCTGCGTGGGACTTTCTGGGACTGGGTGTCGTCTGCGTGGGACTTTCTTGGACTGGGGGTCGTCTGCGTGGGACTTTCTGGGACTGGAGGTCGTCTGCGTGGGACTTTCTGGAACTGGGGGTCGTCTGCGTGGTTACTTTCTGGGAATGGGGGTCGTCTGCATGGGACTTCCTGGGACTGTCTCCTGGGAGGGGGTCGACTGTTTGGGACTTTCTGGGAGTGTCTCCTTTGTGGGGGGTCGTCTGCGTGGGACTTTCTGGGACTGGGCTCGTCTGCGTGGGACTTTCTGGGACTGTCACCTGGGTGGGGGGTCTTCTGCGTGGGACTTTCTGGGACTGTCTCCAGGGTGGGGGGTCATCTTCGTGGGACTTTCTGGGACTGGCGGTCGTCTGCGTGGGACTTTCTTGGACTGGGGGTCGTCTGCGTGTGACTTTCTGGGACTGGATGTCGTCTGCGTGGGACTTTCTGGGACTGGGGGTCGTCTGCGTGCTTACTTTCTTGGACTGGGGGTCGTCTGCGTGGGACTTTCTGGGACTGGATGTCGTCTGCGTGGGACTTTCTGGGACTGGGGGTCGTCTGCGTGGGACTTTCTTGGACTGGGGGTCGTCTGCGTGGGACTTTCTGGGACTGGAGGTCGTCTGCGTGGGACTTTCTGGGACTGGGGGTCGTCTGCGTGGGTACTTTCTGGGACTGGCGGTCGTCTGCGTGGGACTTTCTTGGACTGGGGGTCGTCTGCGTGGGACTTTCTGGGACTGGATGTCGTCTGCGTGGGACTTTCTGGGACTGGGGGTCGTCTGCGTGCTTACTTTCTGGGATTGGGGGTCGTCTGCATGGGACTTCCTGTGACTGTCTCCAGGGAGGGGGGTCGACTGTTTGGGACTTTCTTAGACTGTCTCCAGTGTGGGGGGGGGGGTCGTCTGCGTGGTACTTTCTGGGTCTTGGGGTCGTCTGCGTGGGACATTTTTGCACTGTCTCCTGGGTGGGGGGTCGCCTGCTTGGTACTTTCTGGGACTGTCTCCTGGGTGGGCGATCGTCTGCGTGGGACTTTCTGGGACTGGGGGTCGTCTGCGTGGGACTTTCTTGGACTGGGGGTCGTCTGCGTGGGACTTTCTGGGACTGGAAGTCGTCTGCGTGGGACTTTCTGTGACTGGGGGGTCGACTGCGTGGGTACTTTCTGGGACTGGGGGTCAACTGCATGGGACTTTCTGGGACTGTCTCCTTGGTGGGGGGTCGTATGCGTGGGAATTTCTGGGACTGGGGGTCGTCTTCGTGGGACTTTCTGGGACTGGGAAACGTCTGCTTGGGACTACCTGGGACTGTCTCATGGGTGGGGGGTCGTCTGTTTGGGACTTTCTGGGAATCTCTACTGTGTGTGTGGGGGGGTCGTCTGCGTGGGTATTTCTGGGACTGGGGGTCGTCTGCGTGGGAACTTTCTGGGACTGGGGATCGTCTGCGTGGGACTTTCTGGGACTGGGGGTCGTCTGCGAGGTACTTTCTGGGTTTGGGGTCGTCTGCGTGGGACATTCTGGCACTGTCTCCTGGGTGGGGGGTCGTCTACTTGGGACTTTCTGGGACTGTCTCCTGGGTGAAGGATCGTCTGCTTGGGACTTTCTGGGACTGGGGGTCGTCTGCGTGGGACTTTCTTGGACTGGGGTTCGTCTGCGTGGGACTTTATGGGAATGGAGGTCGTCTGCGTGGGACTTTCTGGGACTGGGGGTCGTCTGCATGGGACTTCCTGGGACTGTCTCCTGGGTGGGGGGGTCGTCTGTTTGGGACTTTCTGGGACTGTCTACTGTGTGGGGGGGTCGTCTGCGTGGGCATTTCTGGGACTGGGGGTCGTCTGCGTGGGACTTTCTGGGACTGTCTCCTGGGAGGGGGGTTGTCTGTTTGGGACTTTCTGGGACCGTCTCCTGGGTGGGGGGTCGTCTGAGTGGGACTTTCTGGGACTGGAAGTCTTCTGCGTGGGACTTTCTGGGACTGGGGGTCGTCTGCGTGGTTACTTTCTTTGACTGGGGGTCGTCTGCATGGGACTTCTTGGGATTGTCTCCTGGGTGGGGGTTCGTCTGCTTGGGACTTTCTGGGACTGTCTCCTGGGTGGGGGGTCGTCTGCGCGGGACTTTCTTGGACTGGGGTTCGTCTGCATGGGACTTCTTGGGATTTTCTCCTTGGAGGGGGGTCGACTGTTTGGGACTTTCTGGTAGTGTCTCCTTGGTGGGGGGTCGTCTGCGTGGGACTTTCTGGGACTGTCGCCTGGGTGGGGGGTCGTCTGCGCGGGACTTTCTGGGACTGTCTCCAGGGTGGGGGGTCGTCTTCGTGGGACTTTCTGGGACTGGGGGTCGTCTGCGTGGTACTTTCTGGGTCTTGGGGTCGTCTGCGTGAGACATTCTGGCACTGTCTCCTGGGTGGGGGTTCGTCTGCTTGGGACTTTCTGGGACTGTCTCCTAGGTGGGGGTCGTCTGCGTGGGACTTTCTGGGACTGGGGGTCGTCTGCGTGGGACTTTCTTGGACTGGGGGTCGTCTGCGTGGGACTTTCTGGGACTGGAGGTCGTCTGCGTGGGACTTTCTGGGACTGGGGGTCGTCTGCGTGGGTACTTTCTGGGACTGGCGGTCGTCTGCGTGGGACTTTCTTGGACTGGGGGTCGTCTGCGTGGGACTTTCTGGGACTGGATGTCGTCTGCGTGGGACTTTCTGGGACTGGGGGTCGTCTGCGTGCTTACTTTCTGGGATTGGGGGTCGTCTGCATGGGAATTCCTGTGACTGTCTCCAGGGAGGGGGGTCGACTGTTTGGGACTTTCTTAGACTGTCTCCAGTGTGGGGGGGGGGTCGTCTGCGTGGTACTTTCTGGGTCTTGGGGTCGTCTGCGTGGGACATTTTTGCACTGTCTCCTGGGTGGGGGGTCGCCTGCTTGGTACTTTCTGGGACTGTCTCCTGGGTGGGCGATCGTCTGCGTGGGACTTTCTGGGACTGGGGGTCGTCTGCGTGGGACTTTCTTGGACTGGGGGTCGTCTGCGTGGGACTTTCTGGGACTGGAAGTCGTCTGCGTGGGACTTTCTGTGACTGGGGGGTCGACTGCGTGGGTACTTTCTGGGACTGGGGGTCAACTGCATGGGACTTTCTGGGACTGTCTCCTTGGTGGGGGGTCGTATGCGTGGGAATTTCTGGGACTGGGGGTCGTCTTCGTGGGACTTTCTGGGACTGGGAAACGTCTGCTTGGGACTACCTGGGACTGTCTCATGGGTGGGGGGTCGTCTGTTTGGGACTTTCTGGGAATCTCTACTGTGTGTGTGTGGGGGGGCGGTCGTCTGCGTGGGTATTTCTGGGACTGGGGGTCGTCTGCGGGGGAACTTTCTGGGACTGGGGATCGTCTGCGTGGGACTTTCTGGGACTGTCTCCTGGGAGGGGGGTCGTCTGTTTGGGACTTTCTGGGACTGTCTCCTGGGTGGGGGTTGTCTGCGTGGGACTTTCTGGGACTGTCTCCTTGGTGGGGGGTCGTCTGCGTGGGACTTTCTGGGACTGGGGTCGTCTGCGTGGGACTTTCTGGGACTGTCTTCTGGGTGGGGGGTCGTCTGCGTGGAACTTTCTGGGACTGTCTCCAGGGTGGGGGGTCGTTTTCGTGGGACTTTCTGGGACTGGGGGTCGTCTGCGTGGTACTTTCTGGGTCTTGGGGTCGTCTGCGTTGGACATTCTGGCACGGTCTCCTGGGTGGGGGTCGACTGTTTGGGACTTTCTGGGACTGTCTCCTGGGTGCGGGGTCGTATGCGTGGGACTTTCTGGGACTGGGAATCGTCTGCTTGGGACTACCTGGGACTGTCTTTTGGGAGGGGGGTCGTCTGTTTGGGACTTTCTGGGACTGTCTCCTGGGTGGGGGTCGTCTGCGTGGGACTTTCTGGGACTGTGGGTCGTCTGCGTGGGACTTTCTTGGACTGGGTTTCGTATGCGTGTGTCTTTCTTGGACTGGAGGTCGTCGGCGTGATACTTTCTGGGACTGGGGTCGTCTACGTGGGACATTCTGGGTCTGTCTCCTGGGTAGGGGGTCGTCTGCGTGGGACTTTCTGGGACTTGGGGTCGTCTGCGTGGGACATTCTGGCACTGTCTCCTGGGTGGGGGGTTGTCTGCTTGAGACTTTCTGGGACTATCTCCTGGGTGGGGGGTCGTCTGCGTGGGACTTTCTGGGACTGTCTCCTGGGTGGGGGTTGTCTGCGTGGGACTTTCTGGGACTGGGGTCGTCTGTTTGGGAATTTCTGGGACTGTCTACTGTGTGGGGGGTCGTCTATGTGGGACTTTCTGGCACTGGGGTTCGTCTGCCTGGGACATTCTTGGACTGGGGGTCGTAAGCGTGGGACTTTCTGGGACTGGAGGTCGTCTGCGTGAGTCATTCTGGGACTGGGGGTCGTCTGCGTGGGACTTTCTGGGACTATCTCCTGGGTGGGGGGTCGTATGCGTGGGACTTTCTGGGACTGGGGGTCGTCTTCGTGGGACTTTCTGGGACTGGGAAACGTCTTCTTGGGACTACCTGGGACTGTCTCCTGGGTGGGGGTCGTCTGTTTGGGACTTTCTGGGAATCTCTACTGTGTGGGGGGTCGTCTGCGTGGGAATTTCTGGGACTGGGGGTCGTCTGCGTGGGAACTTTCTGGGACTGGGTGTCGTCTGCGTGGGACTTTCTGGGACTGTCTCCTGGGAGGGGGGTCGTCTGTTTGGGACTTTCTGGGACTGTCTCCTTGGTGGTGGGTCGTCTGCGTGGGACTTTCTGGGACTGGGGTCGTCTGCGTGGGACTTTCTGGGACTGTCTCCTGGGTGGGGGGTCGTCTGCGTGGAACTTTCTGGGACTGTCTCCAGTGTGGGGGGTCGTTTTCTTGGGACTTTCTGGGACTGGGGGTCGTCTGCGTGGTACTTTCTGGGTCTTGGGGTCGTCTGCGTTGGACATTCTGGCACTGTCTCCTGGGTGGGGGTACGTCTGCTTGGGACTTTCTGGGACTGTCTCCTGGAAGGGGGATCGTCTGCGTGGGAGTTTCTGGGACTGGGGGTCGTCTGCGTGGGACTTTCTGGGACTGGAGGTCGTCTGCGTGGGACTTTCTGGGACTGGGGGTCGTCTGCGTGGGTACTTTCTTGGACTGGGGGTCGTCTGCATGGGACTTCCTGGGACTGTCTCCTGGGACGGGGGTCGACTGTTTGGGACTTTCTGGGACTGTCTCCTGGGTGCGGGGTCGTATGCGTGGGACTTTCTGGGACTGGGGGTCGTCTACGTGGGACTTTCTGAGACTGGGAATCGTCTGCTTGGGACTACCTGGGACTGTCTTTTGGGAGGGGGGTCGTCTGTTTGGGACTTTCTGGGACTGTCTCCTGGGTGGGGGTCGTCTGCGTGGGACTTTCTGGGACTGTGGGTCGTCTGCGTGGGACTTTCTTGGACTGGGGTTCGTATGCGTGTGTCTTTCTTGGACTGGAGGTCGTCGGCGTGATACTTTCTGGGACTGGGGGTCGTCTACGTGGGACATTCTGGGTCTGTCTCCTGGGTAGGGGGTCGTCTGCGTGGGACTTTCTGGGACTTGGGGTCGTCTGCGTGGGACATTCTGGCACTGTCTCCTGGGTGGGGGGTCGTCTGCTTGAGACTTTCTGGGACTGTCTCCTGGGTGGGGGGTCATCTGCGTGGGACTTTCTGGGACTGTCTCCTGGGTGGGGGTTGTCTGCGTGGGTCTTTCTGGGACTGGGGGTCGTCTGTTTGGGAATTTCTGGGACTGTCTACTGTGTGGGGGGTCGTCTACGTGGGACTTTCTGGCACTGGGGGTCGTCTGCCTGGGACATTCTGGGACTGGGGGTCGTCTGCGTGGGACTTTCTGGGACTGTCTCCTGGGTGGGGGATCGTCTGCGTGGGTCTTTCTGGGACTGGGGGTCGGCTGCGTGGGACTTTCTTGGACTGGGGTTCGTCTGCGTGGGACTTTCTGGGACTGGAGGTCGTCTGCGTGGGACTTTCTGGGACTGGGGGTCGTCTGCGTGGGTACTTTCTGGGACTGGGGGTCGTCTGCATGGGACTTCCTGGGACTGTCTCCTGGGAGGGGGGTCGACTGTTTGGGACTTTCTGGGACTGTTTCCTGGGTGGGGGGGTCGTATTCGTGGGACTTTCTGGGACTGGGGGTCGTCTGCGTGGGACTTTTTGGGACTGGGAATCGTCTGCTTTGGACTACCTGGGACTGTCTCCTGGGTGGGGGGTCGTCTGTTTGGGACTTTCTGGGACTGTCTACTGTGTGGGGGGTCGTCTGCGTGTGAATTTCTGGGACTGGGGGTCGTCTGCGTGTGACTTTCTGGGACTGTCTCCTGGGAGGGGGGTCGTCTGTTTGGGACTTTCTGGGACTGTCTCCTGGGTGGGGGGTCCTCTGCATGTGACTTTCTGGGACTGACTCCTGGGTGGGGGTCGTCTTCGTGGGACTTTCTGGGACTGGAGGTCGTCTGGGTGGGACTTTCTGGGACTGTCTCCTGGGTGGGGTGTCGACTGTTTGGGACTTTCTGGGACTGTCTCCTGGGTGGGGTGTCATATATGTGGGACTTTCTGGGACTGGGGGTCGTCTGCATCGGACTTTCTGGGACTGGGGGTCGTCTGCGTGGGACTACCTGGGACTGTCTTCTGGGTGGGGGGTCGTCTGTTTGGGTCTTTCTGGGACTGTCTACTGTGTGGGGTGTCGTCAGCGTGGAACTTTCTGGGACTGGGGGTCTTCTGCGTGGGACTTTCTTGGACTGGGGGTCGTCTGCGTGGGACTTTCTGGGACCGGAGGTCGCCTGTGTGGGACTTTCTGGGACTCGGGGTCCTCTGCGTGGGTACTTTCTGGGAATGGGGGTCGTCTGCATGGGGCTTTCTGGTACTGTCTCCTCGGAGGGGGGTCGTCTGTTTGGGATTTTCTGGGACTTTCTCCTGGGTGGGGGGTCGTCTGTGTGGGACTTTCTGGGACTGTCTCCTGGGTGGGGGTCGTCTGCGTGGGTACTTTCTGGGACTGGGGGTCGTCTGCGTGGGACTTCCTGGGACTGTTTCCTGGGACGGGGGTCGATTTTGGTACTTCTTTGGACTGTCTCCTGGGGGGGGGGTCTTATGCGTGGGACTTTCTGGGACTGGGGGTCGTCTTCGTGGGACTTTCTGGGACTGGGCGTCGTTTGCGTGGGACTACCTGGGACTGTCTCCCGGGTGGGGGGTCGTCTGTTTGGGACTTTCTGTGACTGGAGGTCGTCTGCGTGGGACTTTCTGGGACCGGGGGTCGTCTGCGTGGTTACTTTCTGGGACTGGGGGTCGTCTGCGTGGGACTTTCTGGGACTGTCTCCTGGGAGGGGGGTCGTCTGTTTAAGACTTTCTGGGACTGTCTCCTGGGTGGGGGGTCGTCTGCGTGGGACTTTCTGGGACTGTCTACAGTGTGGGGGGTCGTCTGCGTGGGACTTTCTGGGACTGGGGGTCGTCTGCATGGGACTTTCTGGGACTGGAGGTCGTCTGCGTGGGACTTTCTGGGACTGGGTGTCGTCTGTCTGGGAATTTCTGGGACTGTCTACTGTGTGGGGGGTCGTCTACGTGGGACTTTCTGGCACTGGGGGTCGTCTGCCTGGGACATTCTTGGACTGGGGGTCGTAAGCGTGGGACTTTCTGGGACTGGAGGTCGTCTGCGTGAGACTTTCAGGGACTGTCTCCTGGGTGGGGGGTCGTCTGCGTGGGACTTTCTGGGACTGTCTCCTGGGTGGGGGTCTTCCTTGTGGGACTTTCTGGGAATGGGGGTCGTCTGCGTGGGACTTTCTGGGACTGTCTCCTGGGTGGGGGGTCATCTGCGTGGGACATTCTGGGTCTGTCTCCTGGGTTGGGGATCGTCTGCGTGGGATTTTGTGGGACTGGGGATCGTCTGCGTGGGACTTTCTGGGACTGGGGTGTCGTCTCTGAGGGACTTTCTGGGAGTGTCTCCTCGCTGGGGGGTCGTCTGCATGGGACTTTCGGGGACTGTCTCCTGGGTGTGGGATGGTCTGCGTGGCATTTCTAGGACTGGGGGTCGTCTGCGTGGGACATTCTGGGACTGGGGGTCCACTGCTTGGGACTTTCTGGGACTGGGGGTCGTCTGCGTAGGACTTTCTGGGACTGTCTCCTGAGTGGGGGGTCGTCTACGTGGGACTTTCTGGGACTGTCTTCTGTCTGGGGGGTCGTCTGCGTGGGACTTTCTAGGACTGGGGCACGTCTGCGTGGGACTTTCTGGGACTGGGGTTCGTCTGCGTGCGACTTTCTGGGACTGGGCGTCGTCTGCGTGGGACTTTCTGGGACTGGCTCCTAGGTGTGGGGTCGTTTGCGTGGAACATTCTGGGACTGTCTCCTGGGTGGGGGTCGTCTGCATGGGAGATTCTGGGACTGGGAGTCGTCTGCGTGGGACTTTCTGGGACTGTCTCCTGGGTGGGGGGTCGTCTGCGTGGGACTTTCTGGGACTTGCGGTCGTCTGCGTGGGACATTCTGGGACTGGGGGTCGTCTGCGTGGGTACTTTCCAGGACTGGGGGTCGTCTGCGTGGGACTTCCAGGGTCTGTCTCCTGGGAGGGGGGTCAACTGTTTGGGACTTTCTGGGACTGTCTCCTTGGTGGGGGGTCGTCTGCGTGGGACTTTCTGGGACTGGGGGTCGTCTGCGTGGGACTTTCTGGGACTGTCTCCTGGGTGGGGGGTAGTCTGCGTGGGACTTTCTGGGACTTTCTCCTGGTTGGGGGTCGTCTGCGTGGGACTTTCTGGGACTGGGGGTCGTCTACGTGAGACTTTCTTGGACTATGGGTCGTCTGCGTGGGACTGTCTCCTGGGAGTGGGGTCGAATGTTTGGTACTTTCTGGGACTGTCTCCTGTGTGGGGGGTCGTATGCGTGGGACTTTCTGGGACTGGGGGTCGTCTGCGTGGGACTTTCTGGGACTGGGGGTCGTCTGCGTGGGACTTTCTTGGACAGGGGATCGTCTGCGTGGGACTTTCTGGGACTGACTCCAGGGTATGGGGTCGTCTTCGTGGGACTTTCTGGGACTGGGGGTCGTCTGCATGGGACATTCTGGCTCTGTCTCCTGGGTGGGGGGTCGTCTGCTTGGGACTTTCTGGGACTGGGGGTGGTCTGCGTGGGACATTCTTGGACTAGGGGTTGTCTGCGTGGGACTTTCTGGGACTGAAGGTCGTCTGCATGGGACTCTCTGGGACTGGGCGTCGTCTGCGTGGGTACACTCTGGGACTGGGTGTCGTCTGCGTGGGACTTCGTGGGACTGTTTCCTGGGAGGGGGGTCGACTGTTTGGTACTTTCTGGGACTGCCTCTTGGGTGGGGAGTCTTATGCGTAGGACTTTCTGGGACTGGGGGTCGTCTGCGTGGGACTTCCTGGGACTGTTTCCTGGGACGGGGGTCGATTTTGGTACTTCTTTGGACTGTCTCCTGGGGGGGGTCTTATGCGTGGGACTTTCTGGGACTGGGGGTCGTCTTCGTGGGACTTTCTGGGACTGGGCGTCGTTTGCGTGGGACTACCTGGGACTGTCTCCCGGGTGGGGGGTCGTCTGTTTGGGACTTTCTGTGACTGGAGGTCGTCTGCGTGGGACTTTCTGGGACCGGGGGTCGTCTGCGTGGTTACTTTCTGGGACTGGGGGTCGTCTGCGTGGGACTTTCTGGGACTCTCTCCTGGGAGGGGGGTCGTCTGTTTAAGACTTTCTGGGACTGTCTCCTGGGTGGGGGGTCGTCTGCGTGGGACTTTCTGGGACTGTCTACAGTGTGGGGGGTCGTCTGCGTGGGACTTTCTGGGACTGGGGGTCGTCTGCATGGGACTTTCTGGGACTGGAGGTCGTCTGCGTGGGACTTTCTGGGACTGGGTGTCGTCTGTCTGGGAATTTCTGGGACTGTCTACTGTGTGGGGGGTCGTCTACGTGGGACTTTCTGGCACTGGGGGTCGTCTGCCTGGGACATTCTTGGACTGGGGGTCGTAAGCGTGGGACTTTCTGGGACTGGAGGTCGTCTGCGTGAGACTTTCAGGGACTGTCTCCTGGGTGGGGGGTCGTCTGCGTGGGACTTTCTGGGACTGTCTCCTGGGTGGGGGTCTTCCTTGTGGGACTTTCTGGGAATGGGGGTCGTCTGCGTGGGACTTTCTGGGACTGTCTCCTGGGTGGGGGGTCATCTGCGTGGGACATTCTGGGTCTGTCTCCTGGGTTGGGGATCGTCTGCGTGGGATTTTGTGGGACTGGGGATCGTCTGCGTGGGACTTTCTGGGACTGGGGTGTCGTCTCTGAGGGACTTTCTGGGAGTGTCTCCTCGCTGGGGGGTCGTCTGCGTGGGACTTTCGGGGACTGTCTCCTGGGTGTGGGATGGTCTGCGTGGCATTTCTAGGACTGGGGGTCGTCTGCGTGGGACATTCTGGGACTGGGGGTCCACTGCTTGGGACTTTCTGGGACTGGGGGTCGTCTGCGTAGGACTTTCTGGGACTGTCTCCTGAATGGGGGGTCGTCTACGTGGGACTTTCTGGGACTGTCTTCTGTCTGGGGGGTCGTCTGCGTGGGACTTTCTAGGACTGGGGCACGTCTGCGTGGGACTTTCTGGGACTGGGGTTCGTCTGCGTGCGACTTTCTGGGACTGGGCGTCGTCTGCGTGGGACTTTCTGGGACTGGCTCCTAGGTGTGGGGTCGTTTGCGTGGAACATTCTGGGACTGTCTCCTGGGTGGGGGTCGTCTGCATGGGAGATTCTGGGACTGGGGGTCGTCTGCGTGGGACTTTCTGGGACTGTCTCCTGGGTGGGGGGTCGTCTGCGTGGGACTTTCTGGGACTGGGGGTCGTCTGCGTGGGACTTTCTGGGACTGGGGGTCGTCTGCGTGGGACTTTCTTGGACAGGGGATCGTCTGCGTGGGACTTTCTGGGACTGACTCCAGGGTATGGGGTCGTCTTCGTGGGACTTTCTGGCTCTGTCTCCTGGGTGGGGGGTCGTCTGCTTGGGACTTTCTGGGACTGGGGGTGGTCTGCGTGGGACATTCTTGGACTAGGGGTTGTCTGCGTGGGACTTTCTGGGACTGAAGGTCGTCTGCATGGGACTCTCTGGGACTGGGCGTCGTCTGCGTGGGTACACTCTGGGACTGGGTGTCGTCTGCGTGGGACTTCGTGGGACTGTTTCCTGGGAGGGGGGTCGACTGTTTGGTACTTTCTGGGACTGCCTCTTGGGTGGGGAGTCTTATGCGTAGGACTTTCTGGGACTGGGGGTCGTCTGCGTGGGACTTTCTGGGACTGGGGGTCGTTTGCGTGGGACTACCTGGGACTGTTTTCTGGGTGGGGGTCGTCTGTTTGGGACTCTCTGGGACTGTCTACTCTGTGGGGGGTCGTCTGCGTGGGACTTTCTTGGACTGGGGGTCGTCTGCGGGGCACTTTCTTGGACTGGGGGTCGTCTGCATGGGACTTTCTGTGACTGGAGGTCGTCTGCGTGGGATTTTCTGGGACGGGGGTCGTCTGCGTGGGTACTTTCTGGGACTGGGGGTCGTCTGAGTGGGACTTTCTGGGACTGTCTCCTGGGAGGGGGTCGTCTGTTTGGGACTTTCTGGGACTGTCTCCTGGGTGGGGGGTCGTCTGTGTGGGACTTTCTGGGACTGTCTCCTGGGTGGGCGTCGTCTGCGTGTGTACTTTCTGGGACTGGGGGACGTCTGCGTGGGACTTCCTGGGACTGTTTCCTGGGAGGGGGGTCGACTGTTTGGTAATTTCTGGGACTGTCTCCTGGGTGGGGGGTCGTATGCGTGGGACTTTCTGGGACTGGGGATCGTCTGCGTGGGTACTTTCTGGGACTGGGGGTCGTCTGCGTGGGTCTTCCTGGGACTGTCTCCTGGGAGGGGGTTCGACTGTTTGGTACTTTCTGGGACTGTCTCCTGGGTGGGGGGTCGTATGCGTGGGACTTTCTGGGACTGGGCGTCGTCTGCGTGGGACTTTCTGGGACTGGGGGCACGTCTGCGTGGGACTTTCTTGGACTGGGGGTCGTCTGCGTGGGACTTTCTGGGACTGTCTCCTGGGTGGGGGGTCGTCTGCGTGGGACATTCTGGGACTGTCTCCAGGGTGGGGGGTCGTCTTCGTGGGACTTTCTGGGACTGGGTGTCGTCTGCGTGGGACAGTCTGTGTCTTGGGGTCGTCTGCGTGGGTCATTCTGGCACTGTCTCCTGGGTGGGGGGTCGTCTGCTTGGGACTTTCTGGGACTGTCTCCTGGGTGGGGGATCGTCTGCGTGGGACTTTCTGGGACTGGGGTTCGTCTGCGTGGGACTTTCTTGGACTAGGGATTGTCAGCGTGGGACTTTCTGGGACTGGAGGTCGTCTTCGTGGGACTCTCTGGGACTGGGGGTCGTCTGCGTAGGTACTTCCTGGGACTGGGGGTCGTCTGCGTGGGACATTCTTGGACTGTGGGTCGTCTGCGTGGGACATTCTGGGAGTGTCTCCTGGGTGGGGGGTCGTCTGCGTGGGACATTGTCGGACTGGGGGTCGTCTGCGTTGGACTTTCTGGGACTGGGGGTCGTCTGAGTGGGACTTTCTGGGACTGTCTACTGTGCGGGGGGTCGTCTGCGTGGGACGTTCTGGGACTGGGGGTGGTCTGCGTGGGACTTTCTGGGACTTGGGGTCGTCTGCGTGGGACTTCCTGGGACTGTCTCCTGGTAGTGGGGTCGACTGTGTGGGACTTTCTGGGACTGTTTCCTGGGTGGGGGGGTCGTATTCGTGGGACTTTCTGGGACTGGGGGTCGTCTGCGTGGGACTTTTTGGGACTGTCTCCTGGGTGGGGGGTCGTCTGCGTGGGACTTTCTGGGACTGGAGGTCGTCTGCGTGGGACGTTCTGGGACTGCCACCTGGGTGGGGGTTCGTCTGCGTGGGACATTCTTGGACTGTGGGTCGTCTGCGTGGGACATTCTGGGAGTGTCTCCTGGGAGGGACGTCGACTGTTTGGGACTTTCTGGGACTGACTCCTTGGTGGGAGTTCGTCTTCGTGGGACATTCTGGGACTGTCTCCTGGGTGGGAGGTCCTCTGCGTGGGACTTTCTGGGACTGGGGGTCGTCTGCATGGGTACTTTCTGGGACTGTGGTCGTCTTCGTGGGACTTCCTGGGTCTGTTTCCTTGGAGGGGGGTCGACTGTTTGGGACTTTCTGGGACTGACTCCTGGGTGGGGAGTGGTCTGCGTGGGACATTCTGTGACTGTCTCCTTGGTGGGGGGTCGTCTGTTTTGGACATTCTGGGACTGACTCCTGCGTAGGGGGTCGTCTGCGTGGGACTTTCTGTGACTGGAAGTCGTCTGCGTGGGACTTTCTGGGACTGTCTCCTGTGTGGGTGGTCGTCTGCGTGGGACTTTCTGGGACTGGGGGTCGTCTGCGTGTGACTTTCTGGGACTAAGGGTCATCTGCGTGGGACTTTCTGGGACTGTCTCCTGTGTGAGGGGTCGTCTGCGTGGGACTTTCTGGGCCAGGGGGACGTCTGCGTGGGACTTCCAGGGACTGTCTCGTGGGTGGGGGTCGTCTGTTTGGGACTTTCTGGGACTGTCTACTGTTTGGGGGTTCGTCTGCCTGGGACTTTCTGGGACTTGGGGTCCTCTGCATGGGACTTTCTGGGACTGTCTCCTGTGTGGGTGGTCGTCTTTTTTGGACTTTTTGGGACTGTCTACTGTGTGTGGGGTCGTCTGCGTGGGACGTTCTGGGACTGGGGGTCGTCTGCGTGGGACTTGGGGTCGTCTGCGTGGGACTTCCTGGGACTGTCTCCTGGGAGTGGTGTCGACTGTGTGGGACTTTCTGGGACTGTCTCCTGGGTGGGGGGTCGTCTGCGTGGGACTTTCTTGGACTGGGGGTCGTCTGTGTGGGACTTTCTGGGACTGTCTCCTGGGTGGGGGGTCGTCTGCGTGGGACTTTCTGGGACTGGGGGTCGTCTGCGTGGGACGTTCTGGGACTGTCACCTGGGTGGGGGGTCGTCTGCGTGGGACATTCTTGGACTGTGGGTCGTCTGCGTGGGACATTCTGGGAGTGTCTCCTGGGTGGGGGTCGTCTGCGTGGGACATTGTCGGACTGGGGGTCGTCTGCGTTGGAATTTCTGGGACTGGGGTTCGTCTGAGTGGGACTTTCTGTGACTGTCTCCTGGGTTGGGGGTCGTCTGTTTTGGACATTCTGGGACTGTCTCCTGTGTAGGGGGTCGTCTGCGTGAGACTTTCTGTGACTGGGGGTCGTCTGCGTGGGTCTTTCTGGGACTGGGGGTCGTTTGCGTGGGACTACCTGGGACTGTTTTCTGGGTGGGGGTCGTCTGTTTGGGACTCTCTGGGACTGTCTACTCTGTGGGGGGTCGTCTGCGTGGGACTTTCTTGGACTGGGGGTCGTCTTCGGGGCACTTTCTTGGACTGGGGGTCGTCTGCATGGGACTTTCTGTGACTGGAGGTCGTCTGCGTGGGATTTTCTGGGACGGGGGTCGTCTGCGTGGGTACTTTCTGGGACTGGGGGTCGTCTGAGTGGGACTTTCTGGGACTGTCTCCTGGGAGGGGGTCGTCTGTTTGGGACTTTCTGGGACTGTCTCCTGGGTGGGGGGTCGTCTGTGTGGGACTTTCTGGGACTGTCTCCTGGGTGGGCGTCGTCTGCGTGTGTACTTTCTGGGACTGGGGGACGTCTGCGTGGGACTTCCTGGGACTGTTTCCTGGGAGGGGGGTCGACTGTTTGGTAATTTCTGGGACTGTCTCCTGGGTGGGGGGTCGTATGCGTGGGACTTTCTGGGACTGGGGGTCGTCTGCGTGGGTACTTTCTGGGACTGGGGGTCGTCTGCGTGGGTCTTCCTGGGACTCTCTCCTGGGAGGGGGTTCGACTGTTTGGTACTTTCTGGGACTGTCTCCTGGGTGGGGGGTCGTATGCGTGGGACTTTCTGGGACTGGGCGTCGTCTGCGTGGGACTTTCTGGGACTGGGGGCACGTCTGCGTGGGACTTTCTTGGACTGGGGGTCGTCTGCGTGGGACTTTCTGGGACTGTCTCCTGGGCGGGGGGTCGTCTGCGTGGGACATTCTGGGACTGTCTCCAGGGTGGGGGGTCGTCTTCGTGGGACTTTCTGGGACTGGGTGTCGTCTGCGTGGGACAGTCTGTGTCTTGGGGTCGTCTGCGTGGGTCATTCTGGCACTGTCTCCTGGGTGGGGGGTCGTCTGCTTGGGACTTTCTGGGACTGTCTCCTGGGTGGGGGATCGTCTTCGTGGGACTTTCTGGGACTGGGGGTCGTCTGCGTGGGACTTTCTTGGACTAGGGATTGTCAGCGTGGGACTTTCTGGGACTGGAGGTCGTCTTCGTGGGACTCTCTGGGACTGGGGGTCGTCTGCGTAGGTACTTCCTGGGACTGGGGGTCGTCTGCGTGGGACATTCTTGGACTGTGGGTCGTCTGCGTGGGACATTCTGGGAGTGTCTCCTGGGTGGGGGGTCGTCTGCGTGGGACATTGTCGGACTGGGGGTCGTCTGCGTTGGACTTTCTGGGACTGGGGGTCGTCTGAGTGGGACTTTCTGGGACTGTCTACTGTGCGGGGGGTCGTCTGCGTGGGACGTTCTGGGACTGGGGGTGGTCTGCGTGGGACTTTCTGGGACTTGGGGTCGTCTGCGTGGGACTTCCTGGGACTGTCTCCTGGGAGTGGGGTCGACTGTGTGGGACTTTCTGGGACTGTTTCCTGGGTGGGGGGGTCGTATTCGTGGGACTTTCTGGGACTGGGGGTCGTCTGCGTGGGACTTTTTGGGACTGTCTCCTGGGTGGGGGGTCGTCTGCGTGGGACTTTCTGGGACTGGAGGTCGTCTGCGTGGGACGTTCTGGGACTGCCACCTGGGTGGGGGTTCGTCTGCGTGGGACATTCTTGGACTGTGGCTCGTCTGCGTGGGACATTCTGGGAGTGTCTCCTGGGAGGGACGTCGACTGTTTGGGACTTTCTGGGACTGACTCCTTGGTGGGAGTTCGTCTTCGTGGGACATTCTGGGACTGTCTCCTGGGTGGGAGGTCCTCTGCGTGGGACTTTCTGGGACTGGGGGTCGTCTGCATGGGTACTTTCTGGGACTGTGGTCGTCTTCGTGGGACTTCCTGGGTCTGTTTCCTTGGAGGGGGGTCGACTGTTTGGGACTTTCTGGGACTGACTCCTGGGTGGGGAGTGGTCTGCGTGGGACATTCTGTGACTGTCTCCTTGGTGGGGGGTCGTCTGTTTTGGACATTCTGGGACTGACTCCTGCGTAGGGGGTCGTCTGCGTGGGACTTTCTGTGACTGGAAGTCGTCTGCGTGGGACTTTCTGGGACTGTCTCCTGTGTGGGTGGTCGTCTGCGTGGGACTTTCTGGGACTGGGGGTCGTCTGCGTGTGACTTTCTGGGACTAAGGGTCATCTGCGTGGGACTTTCTGGGACTGTCTCCTGTGTGAGGGGTCGTCTGCGTGGGACTTTCTGGGCCAGGGGGACGTCTGCGTGGGACTTCCAGGGACTGTCTCGTGGGTGGGGGTCGTCTGTTTGGGACTTTCTGGGACTGTCTACTGTTTGGGGGTTCGTCTGCCTGGGACTTTCTGGGACTTGGGGTCCTCTGCATGGGACTTTCTGGGACTGTCTCCTGTGTGGGTGGTCGTCTTTTTGGGACTTTCTGGGACTGTCTACTGTGTGTGGGGTCGTCTGCGTGGGACGTTCTGGGACTGGGGGTCGTCTGCGTGGGACTTGGGGTCGTCTGCGTGGGACTTCCTGGGACTGTCTCCTGGGAGTGGTGTCGACTGTGTGGGACTTTCTGGGACTGTCTCCTGGGTGGGGGGTCGTCTGCGTGGGACTTTCTTGGACTGGGGGTCGTCTGTGTGGGACTTTCTGGGACTGTCTCCTGGGTGGGGGGTCGTCTGCGTGGGACTTTCTGGGACTGGGGGTCGTCTGCGTGGGACGTTCTGGGACTGTCACCTGGGTGGGGGGTCGTCTGCGTGGGACATTCTTGGACTGTGGGTCGTCTGCGTGGGACATTCTGGGAGTGTCTCCTGGGTGGGGGTCGTCTGCGTGGGACATTGTCGGACTGGGGGTCGTCTGCGTTGGAATTTCTGGGACTGGGGTTCGTCTGCGTGTGACTTTCTGGGACTAAGGGTCATCTGCGTGGGACTTTCTGGGACTGTCTCCTGTGTGGGTGGTCGTCTGCGTGGGACTTTCTGGGACTGGGGGTCGTCTGCGTGTGACTTTCTGGGACTAAGGGTCATCTGCGTGGGACTTTCTGGGACTGTCTCCTGTGTGAGGGGTCGTCTGCGTGGGACTTTCTGGGCCAGGGGGACGTCTGCGTGGGACTTCCAGGGACTGTCTCGTGGGTGGGGGTCGTCTGTTTGGGACTTTCTGGGACTGTCTACTGTTTGGGGGTTCGTCTGCCTGGGACTTTCTGGGACTTGGGGTCCTCTGCATGGGACTTTCTGGGACTGTCTCCTGTGTGGGTTGTCGTCTTTTTGGGACTTTCTGGGACTGTCTACTGTGTGTGGGGTCGTCTGCGTGGGACGTTCTGGGACTGGGGGTCGTCTGCGTGGGACTTGGGGTCGTCTGCGTGGGACTTCCTGGGACTGTCTCCTGGGAGTGGTGTCGACTGTGTGGGACTTTCTGGGACTGTCTCCTGGGTGGGGGGTCGTCTGCGTGGGACTTTCTTGGACTGGGGGTCGTCTGTGTGGGACTTTCTGGGACTGTCTCCTGGGTGGGGGGTCGTCTGCGTGGGACTTTCTGGGACTGGGGGTCGTCTGCGTGGGACGTTCTGGGACTGTCACCTGGGTGGGGGGTCGTCTGCGTGGGACATTCTTGGACTGTGGGTCGTCTGCGTGGGACATTCTGGGAGTGTCTCCTGGGTGGGGGTCGTCTGCGTGGGACATTGTCGGACTGGGGGTCGTCTGCGTTGGAATTTCTGGGACTGGGGTTCGTCTGAGTGGGACTTTCTGTGACTGTCTCCTGGGTTGGGGGTCGTCTGTTTTGGACATTCTGGGACTGTCTCCTGTGTAGGGGGTCGTCTGCGTGAGACTTTCTGTGACTGGGGGTCGTCTGCGTGGGTCTTTCTGGGACTGTCTCCTGTGTGGGTGGTCGTCTGCGTGGGACTTTCTGGGACTGGGGGTCGTCTGCGTGGGACTTTCTGGGACTGTCTCCTGGGTGGGGGGGTCGTCTACGTGGGACTTTCTGGGACTGTCTCCTGGGTGGGGGGTCGTCTGCGTGGGACTTTCTGTGACTGGGGGTCGTCTGCGTGGGACATTCTAGGACTGTCTCCTGTGTGGGTGGTCGTCTGCGTGGGACTTTCTGGGACTGTCTCCTGGGTGGGGGTCGTCTGCGTGGGACTTAACTGGGACTGGGGGTCGTCTGTGTGGGACTTTCTGGGACTGTCTCCTGGGTGGGGGGTCGTCTGCGTGGGACTTTCTGGGTCTGTCTCCTGGGTGGGGGGGTCGTCTGCGTGGGACTTTCTGGGACTGGGGTTCGTCTGCGTGGGACTTTCTGGGACTGGGGTGTTGTCTGCGTGGGACTTTCTTGGACTGTCTCCTGGCTGGGGGGTCGTCTGCCTGGGACTTTCTGGGACTTTCTTCTGTCTGGGCGGTCGTCTGCGTTGGACTTTCTGGGACTGGGGCTCGTCTGCGTGGGACTTTCTTGAACTGGGGTTCGTCTGCGTGCGACTTTCTGGGACTGTCTCCAGGGTGGGGGGTCGTCTGCGTGGGACATTCTGGGACTGTCTCCAGGGTGGGGGGTCGTCTTCGTGGGACTTTCTGGGACTGGGTGTCGTCTGCGTGGGACAGTCTGTGTCTTGGGGTCGTCTGCGTGGGTCATTCTGGCACTGTCTCCTGGGTGGGGGGTCGTCTGCTTGGGACTTTCTGGGACTGTCTCCTGGGTGGGGGATCGTCTGCGTGGGACTTTCTGGGACTGGGGGTCGTCTGCGTGGGACTTTCTTGGACTAGGGATTGTCAGCGTGGGACTTTCTGGGACTGGAGGTCGTCTTCGTGGGACTCTCTGGGACTGGGGGTCGTCTGCGTAGGTACTTCCTGGGACTGGGGGTCGTCTGCGTGGGACATTCTTGGACTGTGGGTCGTCTGCGTGGGACATTCTGGGAGTGTCTCCTGGGTGGGGGGTCGTCTGCGTGGGACATTGTCGGACTGGGGGTCGTCTGCGTTGGACTTTCTGGGACTGGGGGTCGTCTGAGTGGGACTTTCTGGGACTGTCTACTGTGCGGGGGGTCGTCTGCGTGGGACGTTCTGGGACTGGGGGTGGTCTGCGTGGGACTTTCTGGGACTTGGGGTCGTCTGCGTGGGACTTCCTGGGACTGTCTCCTGGGAGTGGGGTCGACTGTGTGGGACTTTCTGGGACTGTTTCCTGGGTGGGGGGGTCGTATTCGTGGGACTTTCTGGGACTGGGGGTCGTCTGCGTGGGACTTTTTGGGACTGTCTCCTGGGTGGGGGGTCGTCTGCGTGGGACTTTCTGGGACTGGAGGTCGTCTGCGTGGGACGTTCTGGGACTGCCACCTGGGTGGGGGTTCGTCTGCGTGGGACATTCTTGGACTGTGGCTCGTCTGCGTGGGACATTCTGGGAGTGTCTCCTGGGAGGGACGTCGACTGTTTGGGACTTTCTGGGACTGACTCCTTGGTGGGAGTTCGTCTTCGTGGGACATTCTGGGACTGTCTCCTGGGTGGGAGGTCCTCTGCGTGGGACTTTCTGGGACTGGGGGTCGTCTGCATGGGTACTTTCTGGGACTGTGGTCGTCTTCGTGGGACTTCCTGGGTCTGTTTCCTTGGAGGGGGGTCGACTGTTTGGGACTTTCTGGGACTGACTCCTGGGTGGGGAGTGGTCTGCGTGGGACATTCTGTGACTGTCTCCTTGGTGGGGGGTCGTCTGTTTTGGACATTCTGGGACTGACTCCTGCGTAGGGGGTCGTCTGCGTGGGACTTTCTGTGACTGGAAGTCGTCTGCGTGGGACTTTCTGGGACTGTCTCCTGTGTGGGTGGTCGTCTGCGTGGGACTTTCTGGGACTGGGGGTCGTCTGCGTGTGACTTTCTGGGACTAAGGGTCATCTGCGTGGGACTTTCTGGGACTGTCTCCTGTGTGAGGGGTCGTCTGCGTGGGACTTTCTGGGCCAGGGGGACGTCTGCGTGGGACTTCCAGGGACTGTCTCGTGGGTGGGGGTCGTCTGTTTGGGACTTTCTGGGACTGTCTACTGTTTGGGGGTTCGTCTGCCTGGGACTTTCTGGGACTTGGGGTCCTCTGCATGGGACTTTCTGGGACTGTCTCCTGTGTGGGTGGTCGTCTTTTTGGGACTTTCTGGGACTGTCTACTGTGTGTGGGGTCGTCTGCGTGGGACGTTCTGGGACTGGGGGTCGTCTGCGTGGGACTTGGGGTCGTCTGCGTGGGACTTCCTGGGACTGTCTCCTGGGAGTGGTGTCGACTGTGTGGGACTTTCTGGGACTGTCTCCTGGGTGGGGGGTCGTCTGCGTGGGACTTTCTTGGACTGGGGGTCGTCTGTGTGGGACTTTCTGGGACTGTCTCCTGGGTGGGGGGTCGTCTGCGTGGGACTTTCTGGGACTGGGGGTCGTCTGCGTGGGACGTTCTGGGACTGTCACCTGGGTGGGGGGTCGTCTGCGTGGGACATTCTTGGACTGTGGGTCGTCTGCGTGGGACATTCTGGGAGTGTCTCCTGGGTGGGGGTCGTCTGCGTGGGACATTGTCGGACTGGGGGTCGTCTGCGTTGGAATTTCTGGGACTGGGGTTCGTCTGAGTGGGACTTTCTGTGACTGTCTCCTGGGTTGGGGGTCGTCTGTTTTGGACATTCTGGGACTGTCTCCTGTGTAGGGGGTCGTCTGCGTGAGACTTTCTGTGACTGGGGGTCGTCTGCGTGGGTCTTTCTGGGACTGTCTCCTGTGTGGGTGGTCGTCTGCGTGGGACTTTCTGGGACTGGGGGTCGTCTGCGTGGGACTTTCTGGGACTGTCTCCTGGGTGGGGGGGTCGTCTACGTGGGACTTTCTGGGACTGTCTCCTGGGTGGGGGGTCGTCTGCGTGGGACTTTCTGTGACTGGGGGTCGTCTGCGTGGGACATTCTAGGACTGTCTCCTGTGTGGGTGGTCGTCTGCGTGGGACTTTCTGGGACTGTCTCCTGGGTGGGGGTCGTCTGCGTGGGACTTAACTGGGACTGGGGGTCGTCTGTGTGGGACTTTCTGGGACTGTCTCCTGGGTGGGGGGTCGTCTGCGTGGGACTTTCTGGGTCTGTCTCCTGGGTGGGGGGGTCGTCTGCGTGGGACTTTCTGGGACTGGGGTTCGTCTGCGTGGGACTTTCTGGGACTGGGGTGTTGTCTGCGTGGGACTTTCTTGGACTGTCTCCTGGCTGGGGGGTCGTCTGCCTGGGACTTTCTGGGACTTTCTTCTGTCTGGGCGGTCGTCTGCGTTGGACTTTCTGGGACTGGGGCTCGTCTGCGTGGGACTTTCTTGAACTGGGGTTCGTCTGCGTGCGACTTTCTGGGACTGTCTCCTGGGTGGGGGGTCCTCTTTTTGGGACATTCTGGGACTGTCTCCAGGGTGGGGTCGTCTTCGTGGGACTTTCTGGTACTGGGGGTCGTCTGCGTGGGACTTTCTCGGACTGGCTCCTGGATGCGGTGTCGTCTGCGTGGAACTTTCTGGGACTGTCTCCTGGGTGGGGGTCGTCTGCATGGGACATTCTGGGAGTGGGGGTCGTCTGCGTGGGACAATCTGGGACTGTCTCCTGGGTGGGGGGTCGTCTGCGTGGGACTTTCTGGGACTTTGGGTCGTCTGCGTGGGACTTTCTGGGACTGGGAGTCGTCTCCGTGGGACTTTCTGGGACTGTCTCCTGGGTGGTGGCTCGTCTGTGTGGGACTTTGTGGGACTGGGGGTCTTCTGCGTGGGACTTTCTGGGACTGGGGCTCGTCTTCGTGGGACTTTCTGGGACTGTCTCGTGGGTGGAGGGTCGTCTGCGAGGGACTTTCTGGGACTGGGGGTCGTCTGCGTGGGACTAAGTCAGTTTCACACAAGAGCCAGGCGTATTCGGCTTGTAGCAGGCTGAGATTGCTTGTAAGGCAGTTTTGAAAAAAAGAGACAAGAGATGTTTTTTTGTAGCAGCCTGAGATTGCTTTGAAGTCAGTTTTCACAAAAGAGCCAAGAGAAGTCGACTCGAGACGCCTGGGATTGCTTGTAAGGCAATTAGCACAAAAGTGCCAGGAGAATTTGGCTTGCAGCCGCCTGAGATTGCTTCTAAGGTAGTTGCCACAAATGAGCCAGGAGAAATCGGCTCGTAGTTGCCTGGGATTGCATGTACGGCAATTGGCACACCAAGCCTGGAGAATTGGTTTTGTTGCAGCCTGAGATTGCTTTTAAGGCATTTGTCACAATAGAACCAAAAGAATTCGGCTTTTAGCAGACTGAGATTGCTTGTAAGGCAGTTACCACAAAAGATCCAACAGAAATCGGCACGTAGCCGCCTGGGATTGCTTTAAAGGCAATTGGCACAAAAAGTCAGGAGAACTGTCCTGGCGGCAGCCTGAGATTGCTTGTAAGGCAGTTGTCACAAAAGAGACAGGAGATGTCGATTTGTAGCGGCGTGAGATGGCTTGCAAGGCAGTTTCACAAAAGAGCCAGGCGTATTCGGCTTGTAGCAGCCTGAGATTGCTTGTAAGGCAGTTTCACAAAAGAGACAGGAGATGTCGTTTTGAACAGTTTGATATTACTTGTAAGGCAGTTTTCACAAACGAGCCAAGAGAAATCGGCTCGTAGCAGCCTGACATTGCTTGTAAGGCAGTTTTCACAAAAGTGCCTGGAGAATTCGGCTTGTAGCAGCATGAGATTACTTGTAAGGCAGTTTTCACAAAAGAGCCAAGAGAAGTCGGCTCGTAGCAGCCTGACATTGCTTGTAAGGCAGTTGTTACAAAAGCGCCACAGAATTCGGCTTGCAGCAGCCTGAGATTACTTGTAAGGCAGTTGCCACAAAGGAGCAAGGAGAAATCGGCTCGTAGCCGCCTGGGATCGCTTGTAAGTCAATTCGCACAAAAAGCCAGGAGAATTCATATTGCTGCAGCCTGAGAATGCTTGTAAGGCAGATGCCACAAATGAGCCAGGAGAAATCGGTTCGTAGCAGCCTGGGATTGCTTGTAAGGCAATTAGCAAAAAAAATCAGGAGAATTGGACTAGCGTCAGCCTGAGATTGCTTGTAAGGCAGTTGTCACAAAAGAGCCAGGATATGTCGATTTGTAGCGGCCTAAGATTGCTTGTAAGGCAGTTTCACAAAAGAGCCAGGCGTATTCGGCTTGTAGCAGGCTGAGATTGCTTGTAAGGCATTTTTTAAAAAAGAGACAAAAGATGTCGTTTTGTAACAATCTGAGATTGCTTTTAAGGCAGTTTTTACAAAAGAGACAAGAGAAGACGGCTCGTAGGCGCCTGACATTGCTTGTAAGGCAGTTGCCACAAAAGATACAGGAGGTGTCGTTTTGTAGCAGCCTGATATTACTTGTAAGGCAGTTTTCACAAAAGAGACAAGAGAAGTCGGCTCGTAGCAGCCTGACATTTCTTGTAAGGCAGTTGTCACAAAAGCGCAAGGAGAATTCGGCTTGTAGCAGCCTGAGATTTCTTGTAAGGCAGTTGCCACAAAAGGGCCAGGAGAAATCGGCTCGTAGCCGCCTGGGATTGCTTGTAAGGCAATTCGCACAAAAAGCCAGGAGAATTCATATTGCTGCAGCCTGAGAATGCTTGTAAGGCAGATGCCACAAATGAAACAGGAGAAATCGCTTAGTAGCAGCCTGGGATTGCTTATAAGGCAATTGGCAATAAAATTCAGGAGAATTAGACAAGCGGCAGACTGAGATTGTCTCTAAGGCAGTTGTCACAAAAGAGCCAGGATATGTCGATTTGTAGCGGCCTGAGATTGCTTGTAAGGCAGTTTCACAAAAGAGCCAGACGTATTCAGCTTGTAGCAGGCTAAGATTTCTTGTAAGCCTGTTTTTAAAAAAAAGAGACAGGAGATGTCGTTTTGTAGCAGCCTGAGATTGCTTTTAATGCAGTTTTCACAAAAGAGACAAGACAAGTCGGCTCGTAGATGACTGGGATTGCTTGTAAGTCAATTTGAACAAAAGAGCCAGGAGAATTCGGCTTGCAGCAGCCTGAGAATGTTTGTAAGGCAGATCCTACAAATGAGCTAGGAGAAATCGGCTCGTAGCAGCCTGGGATTGCTTGTAAGGCAATTGGCACAAAATCGTGGCGAATTGGGCTTGCTGCAGACTGAGATTGCTTGAAAGACAGTTGTCACAAAAGAGCCAAGAGAAGTCGGCTCGTAGCAGCCTGACATTGCTTGTAAGGCACTTACAACAAAAGAGCCAGGAGAAATCAGCTCGTAACCGCCTGGGATTGCTTTTAAGGCAATTGGCTCAAAATTGAGGAGAATTGGGCTAGCGGCAGCGTGATATTGCTTGTGAGGCAGTTGTCACAAAAGAGACAGGAGATGTCGATTTGTAGCTGCCTGAGATTGCTTGCAAGGCAGTTTCCCAAAAGATCCAGGCGTATTCACCTTGTAGCAGGCTGAGATTGCTTGTAAGGCAGTTTTCACAAAAGATCCAAGAAAAGTCGGCTGGTAGCCGCCTGGGATTCCTTGTAAGGCAATTGGCACAATAAGTCAAGAGAATTGGGCTTGGAGCAGCCTGAGAATGCTTGTTAGGCAGATGCCACAAATGAGCCAGGGGAAATCGGTTCGTAGCCGCCTGGGATTGCATGTAAGGCAATTGGCACAAAAAGCCAGGAGAATTGGGATTGCTGCAGCCTGAGATTGCTTGTAAGGCAGTTTTCACAAAAGAGACAGGAGAGTCGATTTGTAGCGGCCTGAGATTGCTTGCAAGGCAGTTTCACAAAAGAGACAGGCGTATTCGTCTTGTAGCAGGCTGAGATTGCTTGTAAGGCAGTTTTCACAAAAGAGCCAAGAGAAATCGGCTTGTAGCAGCCTGAGATTGCTTGTAAGGCAGTTGTCACAAAAGAGCCAGGATATGTCGATTTGTAGCAGCCTGAGACAGATACCACATATGAGCCAGGAGAAAACGGTTCGTAGCAGCCTGGGATTGCTTGTAAGGCAATTGGCACAAAAGTCAGCAGAATTGGACTAGCTGCAGCCTGAGATTGCTTGTAAGGCAGTTGTCACAAAAGAGCCAGGATATGTCGATTTGTAGCAGCCTGAGACTGCTTGTAAGGCAGTTTTCACAAAAGAGCCAAGAGAAGTCGGCTCGTAGCCGCCTGGGATTGCTTGTAAGGCAATTGGCACAATAAGTCAGGAGAATTGGGCTTGGAGCAGCCTGAGAATGCTTGTTAGGCAGATGCCACAAATGAGCCAGGGGAAATCGGTTCGTAGCCGCCTGGGATTGCTTGTAAGGCAATTGGCACAAAAAGCCAGGAGAATTGGGATTGCTGCAGCCTGAGATTGCTTGTAAGGCAGTTTTCACAAAAGAGACAGGAGATGTCGATTTGTAGCGGCCTGAGATTGCTTGCAAGGCAGTTTCACAAAAGAGACAGGCGTATTCGTCTTGTAGCAGGCTGAGATTGCTTGTAAGGCAGTTTTCACAAAAGAGCCAAGAGAAATCGGCTCGTAGCATCCTGATTTTGCTTGTAAGGCAGTTGCCACAAAAGAGTCAGGAGAAATCGGCTCGTAGCCGCCTGGGATTGCTTGGAAGGCAATTGGCACAAAAAGCCAAAAGTGTTGGGGTTGCTGCAGCCTGAGATGGCTTGTAAGGCGGTTTTCACAAACGAGCTAAGAAAAGTTGGCTCGTAGCAGCCTGAAATTGCTTGTAGGGCAGTTGCCAAAAAAGAGCCAGTAGAAATCGCCTTGTAGCAGCCTGAGTTTGCTTGTAAGCCACTTGTCATAGAAGAGCCAGGCGTAGTCGGCCCGTAGCATCCTGAGATTGCTTGTAAGGCAGTTCTCACAAAAGAGCCAGGAGAATTCATCTTGTAGAGGCCTGAGATTGCTTGTAAGGCAGTTGCCACAAAAGAGCCAGGTGAAATACGCTCGTAGCAGCCTGGGATTACTTGTAAGGCAATTGGCAAAAAAAGCCAGGAGAATTGGGCTTGCTGCAGCCTGAGATTGCTTGTAAGGCAGTTGCCACAAAAGAGGAAGGCGTAGTCAGCTTGTAGCAGCCTGAGATTGCTTGGAAGTAAGTTGGCACAAAAGAGGCAGGAGAAATCGTCTTGTAGCAGCCTGAGATCCTTTGTAAGACAGTTTTCACAAATAGCCCGGAGAAGTCGGCCCATAGAAGCAGGAGATCAAAAAAGAGCAAGCAGGTGTAGGCTTGTAGCGGACTCAGATTAATGTAAGGCAATTTCCACAAATGTCCCAGGAGAACTGGCTCGTAGAACCTGAGATTTCGTGTAAGGCAGTTTACACAAAAAGCCAGGAGAAGTGGCTCGTAGCAGCTTGGGATTGCTTGTAAGGCAATTGGCACAAAAGAATCAGGCCTAGTCGGCTTGTATCAGCTTGATATTGCTTGTAAGGCAGTTGTCACAAAAGAGACAGGCGTAGTCAGCTTGTAGCAGTCTGAGATTGCTTGTAAGTCAGTTGTCAAAAAAGAGCCAGGAGATCGATTTGTAGCAGCCTGGTATTTCTTGTAAGGCAGTTGCCACAAAAGAGCCAGTTTAAATAGGCTCGTATCAGCCTGGGATTGTTTGTAAGGCAGTTGTCACAAATGAGACAGGAGATGTCGATTTTAGCAGCCTGAGAATGCTTGTAAGGCTGTTGCCAAAATAGAGCCAGGTGAAATAGGCTCGTAGCATTCTGGGATTGCTTGTAAGGAAATTTGCACAAAGAGCCTTAAGAATTGGGCTTGCTGCAGCCTGAGATTCCTTGTAAGGCAGTTGTCACAAATGAGCCAGGAGATTTCGATTTGTAGCAAGCTGAGATTTCTTGTAAGGCAGTTGTCTCAAAAGAGACAGGCGTAGTAGTCTTGTGGCAGCCTGAGATTGCTTGTAATGCAGTTACCACATAAGAGCAAGCAGGTGTAGTCTTGTAGCAGCCTGAGATTGCTTGAAAGGCAATTTTCACAAAATATCCAGGAGAAGCGGCTCGTAGAAGCCTGAGATTGTTTTTAATGCAATTCGCACAAAAGAGCCAGGAGAAGTGGGCTTGTAGCTGCCTAAGATTGCTTGTAAGGCAGTTTTCACAAAAGAGCCAGTTGATGACGAATTGTAGCAGCCTGAGATTATGTGTAAAACAGTTGGCACAAAAGAGCCAGGCGTAGTCATCTTGTAGCAGCCTGAGATTGCCTGTAAGGCAGTTGCCACAAAAGAGCAAGGAGATCGATTTGTAGCAGCCTGAGATTGGTTGTAAGGCAGTTGTCATAGAAGATCCAGGCGAAGTCGGCTCGTAGCAGCCTGATATTGCTTGGAAGGCAGTTGGCACAAAAGAGGCAGGAGAAATCGACTTGTAGCAGCCGGAGAACCTTTGTAAGACAATTTTCACAAATGGCCTGGAGAAGTCGGCCCATAACAGCGGGAGATTGCTTGTAAGGGAGTTGTCAAAAAAGAGTCAGCAGGTGTAAGTTTGTAGCAGACTGAGATTGCTTGAAAGGCAATTTTCACAAATGTGCCAGGAGAACCGGCTCGTAGAAGCCTGAGATTGCGTGTAAGGCAATTTTCACAAAAAGCCAGGAGAAACGGGCTCGTAGCTGCGTGGAATTGCTTGTAATGAAATTGGCACAAAAATCCAGGAGAATTGGGCTTGCTGCTGTGATTGCATGTAAGGCAGTTGCTACAAAAGAGCCAGGCGTATTCGGCTTGTAGAAGCCTGAGATTGCTTGTAAGGCAGTTTTCACAAGAGAGCCAAGAGAAGTCGGCTCGGAGCAGCCTGACATTGCTTTTAACCAGTTGTCACAAAAGAGCCAGGAGAATTAGGCTTGTAGCAGCCTGAGATTGCTTGAAAGGCAGTTGCCACAAAAGAGCCAGGAGAAATCCGCTAGTAGCAGCCTGGGATGGCTTGTAAGGCAATTGGCACAAAAGAGCCAGGAGATCGGCTCGTAGCAACATGAGATTGCTTGTAAGGCAGTTGTCATAGAAGAGACAGGCTCGTAGCAGCCTGAGATTGCTTGGAAGGCAGTTGGCAGAATAGAGGCAGGAGAAATCGGCTTGTAGCAACCTGAGATCCTTTGTAAGAGAGTTTTCACAAATTGCCCGATGAGGTCGGCCCACAGCAGCCTGAGATTGCTTGTAAGGCAGTTTTCACAGAAGAGCCAGCAGGTGTAGGCTTGTATCAGCCTGAGATTGTTGTAAGGCAGTTTTCACAAAAGAGCCAGGATATGTCGTTTTGTAGCAGCCTGAGACTGCTTGTAAAGCAGTTGCCACAAAAGAGCCAGGCGTATTCGGCTTGTAGCAGCCTGAGATTTCTTGTAAGGCAGTTTTCACAAAAGTGTTAAGAGAAATCGGATCGTAGCAGCCTGACATTGCTTGTAAAGCAGTTGTCACAAAAGAGCCAGTAGAATTCGTCTTGTAGCAGCCTGAGATTGCTTGTAAGGCAGTCGCCACAAAAGAGCCTTGAGAAATCGGCTCGTAGCAGCCTGGGATTACTTGTAAGGCAATTGGCAAAAAAGCCAGGAACATTGGGCTTGCTGATGCCTGAGATTGCTTGAAAGGCAGTTGTCACGAAAGAGCCAGGAGATCGATTTTTTAGGAGCCTGAGATTGCTTGTAATGCAGTTGTCTTAAAAGTGCCAGCAGGTGTAGGCTTGTAGAAGAATGAGATTGCTTGTAAGGCAATTTTCACAAATCTCCCAGGAGAACCGGCTCGTAGAATCCTAAGATTGCGTGTAAGGCACTTTCCACAAAAAGCCAGGAGAAATGGGCTCGTAGCAGCCTGAGATTGCTTGTAAGGCAGGTGTCACAAAAGAGCCAGGCGTATTCGGCTTGTAGCAGCCTGAGATTGCTTGTAAGGCTGTTTTCACAAATGAGCCAGGAGAATTCGGCTCGTAGCAGCCTGGGATTGCTTGTAAGGCAATTGTCACAAAAAGCCAGGAGAATTGGGCTTGCTGCAGCCTGAGATTGGTTGTAAGGCAGTTGTCACAAAAAGCCAGGAGAAATGGGCTCGTAGCTGCGTGGGATTGCTTGTAAGGCAATTGGCACAAAAAGCCAGGAGAATTGGCTTGCTGCAGCCTGAGATTGATTGTAAGGCAGTTGTCACAAAAGAGTCAGGAGATGTCGATTTTTAGCAACCTGAGATTGCTTGTAAGGCAGTGGTCACAAAAGAGACAGGCGTAGTCAGCTTGTAGCAGCCTGAGATTGATTTTAGCGCAGTTTTCACAGAAGAGACAGCAGGTGTGGGCTTGTATCAGCCTGAGATTGCTTGTAAGGCAGTTTTCACAAAAGAGCCAGGATATGCCGTTTTGTAGCAGCCTGAGATTGCTTGTAAGGGATTTTTCATTTGGTCAGTACAGCTTTAACGATGTGCGCGTTATGTCGTCTGACAATTTAGAGCGTCCGAATTCCAGTGTGCACAATAAGACTGCATTTCTAATTTTTCTTTTTTCGAATTCACAAAAAATTTGGAAATCAGTCATATTTCACTTGTTTATAACTTTTTTCCAGTAAAAGAAATGATTTCAAGATGGGTATCAAATTGTGTGCAATTAATCGATTTGTCTATGTTTACAGGGATTTTTCATTTCGCCAGATAGTAAAAAGTACAGCTTTAACCATGTGCGCGGTATGTTGTCTGACAATTTACAGCGTCCGAATTCCAGTGTGCAAAATAAGACTGCATTTGTAATTTTTCCTTTTCATCAAATCTACAAAATATTTGTGTCCAATTGTGGGGAATTTCTTGCCTTATCCATAATTACAAAATCTTTCATACACCTTGACTAGAGTCGAGGCGAAATTCAACGATATGTGCACTTGTGTTAGCACATTTGCGGAAATTTTCATGCGGCCCTAAACTGGGAAATCAGTCATATTTCACGTGTTTATAACATTTATCCTGTAAAAGAAATATTTTCAAAATGGGTATCAAATTGTGTGCAATTATTTGATTTGTCTATGTTTACAGGGAGTTTTATTTTGGTCCGATAGTAAAAAGTACAGCTTTCACAATGTGAGCGGTATGTCGTCTGACAATTTACAGCGTCCGTATTCCAGTGTGCACAATAAGACTGCATTTCTAATTTTTCCTTTTTATCGAATCCACTAAATATTGGTGTCCAATTGTCGGAAACTTCTTGCCTTATCCATAATTACAAAAGTTTTTTTTACACGTTGACTTGAGTCGAGGCGAAATTCAAAGATATGGGGACTTGTGTTATCTCATTTGCGGAAATTTTCAAGCGGCCCTAAATTGTGAAATCAGTCATATTTCACTTCCTTATAACTTTTTTCCCGTCAAAGAAATATTTTCAAAATGGGTATCAAATTGTGTGCAATTATTTGATTTGTCTTTGTTTACAGGGATTTTGCATTTGGTCAGATAGTAAAAAGTACAGCTTTCACCATGTGCGCGGTATGTCGTCTGACAATTTACGGCGTCCGAGCATGTGCACAATAAGACTGAATTCTAGGAACATCAGGATAAGAAGATGCAATATATAATATAATCCGGATGAAAATCTGAATTCTAATGATGAATAGGATGCGATCATACCCGACATGTATGTTTTGTCGCTTTTCGCCGTATAACAGACTGCTACTTAGCAGACGCTTGATATTAATAAAAATGCATTCATTAATGTTATTTTCTGAAACAACTGTCATCATTCTATGAACATCAGGTTTAGATGATGCAATATGTAATATAATCCGGATGAAAATCTGAATTCTAATGATGAATAGGATGCGATCCTACCCGACATATATGTTTTGTCGCTTTTCGCCGTATAACAGACAGCTACTTAGCAGACGCTTAATATTAATAAAAATGCATTCATTAATGTTATTTTCTGAAACTAGTGTCACAATTCAATGAACATCAAGCTTAGATGATGCAATATGTAATATAATCCGTATGAAAATCTGAATTCTAATGATGAATAGGATGCGATCATACCCGACATGTATGTTTTGTCGCTTTTCGACGTATAACAGACAGCTATTTAGCAGACGCTTGATGTAAATAAAAATGCATTCATTGATGTTATTTTCAGAAACAATGGTCCGCATTCTATGAACATCAGGCTTAGGTGATGCAATATGTAATATAATCCGGATGAAAATGTGAATTCTAATGCTGAATAGGATGCGATCATACCCGACATGTATGATTTGTCGCTTTTCGGCGTATAACAGATAGTTATTTAGCAGACGCTTGATATTAATAAAAATGCATTCATTAATGGTATTTTCTGAAACTAGTGTCACCATTCTATGAAAATCCGGCATAGATGATGTAATATGTAATATAATCCGTATGAAAATCTGAATTGTAATGATGAATAGGATGCGATCATACCCGACATGTATGTTTTGTCGCTTTTCGCCGTATAACAGACAGATACTAAGCAGTCGCTTGATATTAATAAAAATGCATTCATTAATGTTATTTTCTGAAACAATGGTCAGCATTGTATGAACATCAGGCTTATATGATGCAATTGGTAATATAATCCGTATGAAAATCTGAATTCTAATGATGAATAGGATGCGATCATTACCAGGCATGTATGTTTTTCGCTTTTCGCCGTATAACAGACAGTTACTTAGCAGACGCTTGATATTAATAAAAATGCATTCATTCATGTTATTTTCTGAAACTAGTGTCACAATTCTATGAACATCAGGGTTAGATGATGCAATATGTAATATAATCCGTGTGAAAATCTGAATTCTAATGATTAATAGGATGCGATCATAACCCACATGTATGTTTTGTCGCTTTTCGCCGTATAACAGACACTTATTTGCAGACGCTTGATATTAATAAAAATGCATCCATTAATGTCATTTTCTGAAACTAGTGTCACAATTCTATGAACATCAGGCTTAGATGATGCAATATGTAATATAATCCGTGTGAAAATCTGAATTCTAAGGATGAATAGGATGCGATCATAACCGACATGTATGTTTTGTCGCGTTACGCCGTAAAAAAAACAGCTACATAACAAACGCTTGATATTAAAAAAAATGCATTCATTAATGTTACTTTCTGAAACTAGTGTCAGCATTCTATGAACATCAGGCTTAGATGATTCAATACGTAATATAATCCGAATGAAAATCTGAATTCTAATGATGAATAGGATGCGATAACCCTACATGTATGTTTTGTCGCTTTTCGCAGTATAACAGACAGTTACTTAGCAGACGCTTGATATTAATAAAAATACATTCATTAATGTTATTTTCTGAAACTAGTGTCAGCATTCTATAAATATCAGGCTGAGATGATGTAATATATACTATAATCCGGATGAAAAACTGAATTCTAATCATGAATAGGATGCGACGATACACGACATGTATGTTTTGTCGCTTTTCGCCGTATAACAGACAGCTACTTAGCAGACGCTTGATATTTATAAAAATGCATTCATTAATGTTATTTTCTGAAAATAGTGTCAGCATTCTATGAACATCAGGCTTAGATGATGAAATATGTAATATAATCCGGATGAAAATATGAATTCTAATGATGAAAAGGGTGCGATCATTACGCGACATGTATGTTTTGTCGCTTTTCACAGTATAACAGACAGCTACTTACAGACGCTTGATATTAATAAAAATGCATTCATTCATGTTATTTTCTGAAACTAGTGTCAGAATTCTATGAACATCAGGCATAGATGATGCAATATGTAATATTATTCAGATGAAAATCTGAATTCTAATGATGAATAGCATCCTATCATACCCGAGATGTATATTTTGTCGCTTTTCGCCGTATAACAGACAGTTACTTAGCAGACGCTTGATATTAATAGAAATGCATTTTATTAATGTTATTTGCTGAAATAGTGTACGCATTCAATGAACAGCAGGCTTAGATGATGCGATATGTAATATAATCCGGATGAAAGTATGAATTCTAATGATGAATAGGATGCGATCATTACCCAACATGTATGTTTTGTCGCTTTTCGCCGTATAACAGGCAAATATTTAGCAGACGCTTGATATTAATAAAAATGCATTCATTAATATTATTTTCTGAAACTAGTGTCAGCATTCTAGGAAGATCAGGCTTAGATGATGCACTATGTAATATAAACCGGATGAAAATCTGAATTCTAATGATGAATAGGATGCGATCATTACCCGACATGTATGTTTTGTCGCTTTTCGCCGTATAACAGACAGTTACTTAGCAGACGCTTATATGAATAAAAATGCATTCATTAATGTTATTTGCTGTATTAGTGTCAGCATTCTATGAACATCAGGCTAAGAAGATGCAATATATAATATAATCCGGATGAAAATCAGAATTCTAATGATGAATAGGATGCGATCATACCCGACATGTATGTTTTGTCGCTTTTCGCCGTATAACAGACAGCTATTTGCAGACGATTGATATTAATAAAAATGCCTTCATTCATGTTATTTTCTGAAACTAGTGTCAGAATTCTATGAACATCAGGCATAGATGATGCAATATATAATATAATCCGGATGAAAATCTGAATTCTAATGATGAATAGGATGCGATCATACCCGACATGTATGTTTTGTCGCATTTCGCCGTATAACAGTCAGCTACTTAGCAGACGCTTGATATTAATAAAAATGCATTCATTAATGTAATTTTCTGAAACAACTGTCAGAATTGTATGAACATCCGGCATAGATGATGCAATATGTAATATAATCCTGATGAAAATCTGAATTCTAATGATGAATAGGCTGCGATCATACCCGACATGTATGTTTTGTCGCTTTTCGACGTATAACAGACAGCTCCTTTTTGGCAGACGCTTGATATTAATAAAACTGCATTCATTAATGTTATTTTCAGAAACAATGGTCCGCATTCTATGAACATCAGGCTTAGGTGATGCAATATGTAATATAATCCGGAGGAAAATGTGAATTCTAATGCTGAATAGGATGCGATCATACCCGACATGCATGATTTGTCGCTTTTCGGCGTATAACAGATAGTTATTTAGCAGACGCTTGATATTAATAAAAATGCATTCATTAATGGTATTTTCTGAAACTAGTGTCACCATTCTATGAACATCAGGCATAGATGATGTAATATGTAATATAATCCGTATGAAAATCTGAATTATAATGATGAATAGGATGCGATCATACCCGACATGTATGTTTTGTCGCTTTTCGCCGTATAACAGACAGATACTAAGGAGTCGCTTGATATTAATAAAAATGCATTCATTAATGCTACTTTCTGAAACAATGGTCAGCATTGTATGAACATCCGGCTTATATGATGCAATTGGTAATATAATCCGTATGAAAATCAGAATTCTAATGATGAAAAGGATGCGATAATTACCCGACATGTCTGTTTTGTCGCTTTTCGCCGTATAACAGACAGTTACTTAGCAGACGCTTGATATTAATAAAAATGCATTCATTAATGTTATTTGCTGAATTAGTGTCAGCATTCTAAAAACATCAGGCTTAGATGATGCAATATATAATATAATCCGGATGAAAATCTGAATTCTAATGATGAATAGGATGCGATCATACCCGACATGTATGTTTTGTCGATTTTCGCCGTATAAAGACAGTTATTTTGCAGATGCTTACTATTAATAAAAATGCATTCATTAATGTTATTTTCTGAAATAGTGTCAGTATTCTATGAACATCAGTCTTAGATGATGCAATATTTAATAAAATCCGGATGAAAATCTGAATTCTAATGATGAATAGGATGCGATCTTTACCCAACATGTATGGTTTGTCGCTTATCGCCGTATAACAGACAGTTACTTAACAGACGCTTTATATTAATAAAAATGCATTCATTAATGTTATTCTCTGAAATAGTGTCAACATTCTATGAACATCAGGTTTAGATGATGCAATATGTAATATAATCCGGGTGAAAATCTGAATTCTAATGATGAATAGGATGCGATGATTACCAGACATGTATGTTTTGTCGCTTTTCGCCGTATAATAGACAGTTACTTAGCAGACGCTTGATATTAATAAAAATGCATTCATGAATGTTATTTTCTGTAACTAGTGTCACAATTCTATGAACATCAGGCTTAGTTGATGCAATATGTAAAATAATCTGGATGAAAATCTGAATTCTAATGATGAATAGGATGCGATCATACCCGACATGTATGTTTTGTCGATTTTCGCCGTATAAAGACAGTTATTTTGCAGATGCTTGCTATTAATAAAAATGCATTCATTAATGTTATTTTCTGAAATAGTGTCAGTATTCTATGAACATCAGGCTTAGATGATGCAATATTTAATAAAATCCGGATGAAAATGTGAATTCTAATGATGAATAGGATGCGATCTTTACCCAACATGTATGGTTTGTCGCTTATCGCCGTATAACAGACAGTTACTTAACAGACGCTTTATATTAATAAAAATGCATTCATTATTTTTATTCTCTGAAATAGTGTCAACATTCTGTGAACATCAGTTTTAGATGATGCAATATGTAATATAATCCGTGTGAAAATCTGAATTCTAATGATGAATAGGATGCGATCATTACCCGACATGTATGTTTTCTCGCTTTTCGCCGTATAATAGACAGTTACTTAGCAGACGCTTGATATTAATAAAAATGCATTCATGAATGTTATTTTCTGTAACTAGTGTCACAATTCTATGAACATCAGGCTTAGGTGATGCAATATGTAATATAATCCGGATTAAAATCTGAATTCTAATGATGAATAGGATGCGATGATTATCCGACTTGTATGTTTTGCCGCTTTTCGCCGTATATAAGTCAGATATTTAGCAGACAATTGATATGAATAAAAATGCATTCATTATTGTTATTTCCTGAAATTTTTTCAACATTCTATGAACATCAGGCATAGATGATGCAATATGTACTATAATCCGGATGAAAATCTGAATTCTAATGATGAATAGGATGCGATTATTACCCGACATGTATGTTTAGTCGCTTTTCGGCGTATAACAGACAGTTACTTAGCAGACGCTTGATATGAATAAAAATGCATACATTAATGATATTTTCTGAAATTGTGTCATCATTCTATGAACATCAGTCTTAGATGATGCAATATGTAATATAATCCGGATGAAAATCTGAATTCTAATGATGAATAGGATGCGATGATTACCCGACATGTATGTTTTGTCGGTTTTCGCCGTATAACAGACAATTACTTAGCAGACTCTTGAAATTAATAAAAATGCCTTCATTAATGTTATTTTCTGTAACTAGTGACACAATTCTATGAACATCAGTATTAGATGATGCAATATGTAATATATTCCGTGTGAAAATCTGGATTATAATGATGAATAGGATGCGATCATATCCGACATGTATGTTTTGTCGCTTTTCGCCGTGTAACAGACACTTATTTGCAGACGCTTGATATTAATAAAAATACATTCAATAATGTTATTTTCTGAAAGTAGTGTCAGCATTCTATGAACATCAGGCTTAGATGATGAAATATGTAATATAATGCGGATGAAAATCTAAATTCTAATGATGAATAGGATGCGATCATAGCCGAGATATATGTTTTGTCGCTTTTCTGCGTATAACAGACAGTTACTTAGCAGACGCTTGATATGAATAAAAATGCATACATTAATGATATTTTCTGAAATTGTGTCATCATTCTATGAATATCAGTCTTAGATGATGCAATATGTAATATAATCCGGATGAAAATCTGAATTCTAATGATGAATAGGATGCGATGATTACCCGACATGTATGTTTTGTCGGTTTTCGCCGTATAACAGACAATTACTTAGCAGACTCTTGAAATTAATAAAAATGCCTTCATTAATGTTATTTTCTGTAACTAGTGACACAATTCTATGAACATCAGTATTAGATGATGCAATATGTAATATATTCCGTGTGAAAATCTGGATTATAATGATGAATAGGATGCGATCATATCCGACATGTATGTTTTGTCACTTTTCGCCGTATAACAGATACTAACTTAGCAGATGCTTGATATGAATATAAATGCATTAATTAATGTTATTTTCTGAAATTGTCTCAGCATTTTATGAACATCAGGCTTAGATGATCCAATATATAATATAATCCGGATGAAAATCTGAATTCTAATGATGAATAGGATGCGATGATTACCCGACATATATGTTTTGACGCTTTTCGCCGTATCACAGACAGTTACTTAGAAGACGCTTGATATTAATAAAAATGCATTCATTAATGTTATTTTCTGAAACTAGTGTCAGCATTCTATGAACATCCGGGTTAAGTGATGCAATATGTAATATAATCCGGATGCAAATCTTAATTCTAATGAAGAATATGATGCGATCATTACCTGACATGTATGTTTTGTCGCTTTTCGCCGTATAACAGACAGTTAATTAGAGGACGCTTGATATGAATAAAAATGAATTCATTAATGTTATTTTCTGAAATGGTGTCAGCATTCTATGTACATCAGACTTAGATGATGCAATATGTACTATAATCCCAATGAAAATCTGACTTCTAATGATGAATAGAATGCGAACATTACCCGACATGTATGATATGTCTCTTTTCGCCGTATAACAGACAGTTACTTAGCAGACGCTTGATATTAATAAAATTGCATTCATTAATGTTATTTTCTGAACTAGGGTCAGCATTCTATGAATATCAGGTTTATATGATGCAATATGTAATATAATCTTTATGAAAATCTGAATGCTAATGATGAATAGGATGCGATCATTACCCGACATGTATGTTTTGTCGCTATTCGCCGAATAACAGACAGTTACTTAGCAGACGCTTGATATTAATAAAAATGCATTCATTAATGTTATTTGCTGAAATAGTGTCAGCATTCTATGAACATCAGGCTTAGATGATTAAATATGTAATATAATCCGGATGAAAATCTGAATTCTAATGATATAATAGTGTACGATCATACCAGACTTGTATGTTTTGTCACTTTTCGCCGTATAACAGACAGCTACATAACAGACGCTTGATATTAATAAAAATGCATTCATTAATGTTATTTTCTGAAACTAGTGTCACAATTCTATGAACATCAGGCTTAGATGATGGAATATGTAATATAATCCGTATGAAAATCTAAATTCTAATGATGAATAGGATGCGATCATACCCGACATGTATGTCTTGTCGCTTTTCGCCGTATAACAGACAGTTACTTAGCAGACGCTTTATATTAATAAAAATCCATTCATTAATGTTATTTGCTGAAATATGTCAGCATTCAATGAACATCAGGATTAGATGATGCAATATGTAATATAATCAGGGATGAAAATCTGAATTCTAATAATGAATAGGATGCTATCATTACCCGACATGTATGTTTGGCTTTTCGCTGAATAACAGACAGTTACTTAGCAGACGCTTTATATTAATAAAAATCCATTCATTAATGTTATTTGCTGAAATAGTGAGAGCATTAGGTGATGCAACATGTAATATAATCCGGATGAAAATCTGAATTCTAATGATGAATAGGATGCGATGATTACCCTACATGTATGTTTGGCTTTTCGCCGAATAACAGACAGTTACTTAGCAGACGATTTATATTAATAAAAATCCATTCATTAATGTTATTTGCTGAAATAGTGTGAGCATTCTATGAAAATCAGGCTTAGGTGATGCAATATGTAATATAATCCGGATGAAAATCTGAATTCTAATGATGAATAGGATGCGATGATTACCCGACATGTATGTTTTGTCGCTTTTCGCCGTATAACAGACAGTTACTTAGCAGATCCTTGATATTAATAAAAATGCATTCATTAATGTTATTTTCTGAAACTAGTGTCACCATTCTATGAACATCAGGCTTAGATGATGGAATATGTAATATAATCTGTATGAAAATCTAAATTCTAATGATGAATAGGATGCGATCATACCCGACATGTATGTCTTGTCGCTTTTCGCCGTATAACAGACAGTTACTTAGCAGACGCTTTATATTAATAAAAATCCATTCATTAATGTTATTTGCTGAAATAGTGTCAGCATTCAATGAACATCAGGATTAGATGATGCAATATGTAATAAAATCAGGGATGAAAATCTGAATTCTAATAACGAATAGGATGCTATCATTACCCGACATGTATGTTTGGCTTTTCGCCGAATAACAGATAGTTACTTAGCAGACGCTTTATATTAATAAAAATCCATTCATTAATGTTATTTGCTGAAATAGTGTGAGCATTCTATGAAAATCACGCTTAGGTGATGCAACATGTAATATAATCCGGATGAAAATCTGAATTCTAATGATGAATAGGATGCGATGATTACCCGACATGTATGTTTTGTCGCTTTTCGCCGTATAACAAACAGTTACTTAGCGTGTGCTAAGTAGCTGTCTGTTATACTGCCAAAAGCGACAAAATATACATGTCGGGTAATGATCGCATCCTATTCCTCTTTAGAATTCAGATTTTCATCCGGATTATATTACATATTGCATCATCTAAGCCTGATGTTCATAGAATGCAGAAACTATTTCAGAAAATAACATTAATGAATGCATTTTTATTAATATCAAGCGTCTGCTAAGTAACTGTCTGTTATACGGCGAAAAGCGACAAAATATACATGTCGGGTATGATCGCATCCTATTCATCATTAGAATTCAGATTTTCATCCGGATTATATTAAATATTGCATCATCTAAGACTGAAGTTCATAGAATGCTGACACTATTTCAGCAAATAACATTAATAAATGAACTTTTATTAATATCAAGCGTCTGCTAAGTAACTGTCTGTTATACGGGGAAAGGCGACAAAACATACATGTCGGGTAAACATCGCATCCTATCCATCATTAGAATTCACATTTTCATCCGGATTATATTACATATCGCATCATCTAAGACTGATGTTCATAGAATGCTGACACTATTTCAGCAAATAACATTAATAAATGAATTTTTATTAATATCAAGCGTCTGCTAAGTAACTGTCTGTTATACGGGGAAAGGCGACAAAACATACATGTCGGGTAAACATCGCATCCTATTCATCACTAGAATTCAGATTTTCATCCGGATTATATTACATCTCGCATCATCTAAGACTGATGTTCATAGAATGCTGACACTATTTCAGCAAATAACATTAATTAATGAATTTTTATTAATATCAAGCGTCTTCTAAGTAACTGTCTGTTATACGGCGAAAAGCGACAAAACATACATGTCAGGTAATGATCGCGTCATATTCTTCATTAGAATTAAGATTTGCATCCGGATTATATTACATATTGCATCACTTAACCCGGATGTTCATAGAATGCTGACACTAGTTTCAGAAAATAACATTAATGAATGCATTTTTATTAATATCAAGCGTCTTCTAAGTAACTGTCTGTTATACGGCGAAAAGCGTCAAAACATATATGTCGGGTAATCATCGCATCCTATTCATCATTAGAATTCAGATTTTCATCCGGATTATATTACATATTGCATCATCTAAGACTGATGTTCATAGAATGTTGACACTATTTCATAAAATAACATTAATGAATGCATTTTTATTAATATCAGGCGTCTGCTAAGTAACTGTCTGTTATACAGCGAAATAAGACAAAACATACATGTCGGGTAATCATCGCATCCTATTCATTATTAGAATTCAGATTTTCATCCGGATTACATTACATATTGCATCATCTAAACCGGATGTTCATAGAATATTGACACTATTTCAGAAAATAACATTAATGAATGCATTTTTATTAATATCAATCGTCTGCTAAGTAACTATCTGTTATACGGCGAAAAGCGACCAAAAATACATGTCAGGTAATGATCGCATCCTATTCTACATTAGAATTAAGATTTGCATACGGATTATATTACATGTTGCATCATCTAAGCCTGATTTTCATAGAATGCTGAAACTATTTCAGCAAATAACATTAATGAATGGATTTTTATTAATATAAAGCGTCTGCTAAGTAACTGTCTGTTATTCGGCGAAAAGCGACAAAACATAGATGTCGGGTAATGATCGCATCCTATTCATCATTAGAATTCAGATTTCTATCCAGATTATATTACATATTGCGTTATCTAAGCCTGATGTTCATAGAATGCTGACACTAGTTTCAGAAATAACATTAATGAATGCATTTATATTAAAATCAAGAATCTGCTATGGAACTGTCCGTTATACGGCGAAAAGCGACAAAACATACATGTCGGGTAATGGTCGCATCCTATTCATTATTAGAATCCAGATTTTCATCCGGATTATATTACATATTGAATCATCTAAGACTGATGTTCATAGAATATTGACACTATTTCAGAAAATAACATTAATGAAGGCATTTTTATAAATATCAAGCGTCTGCTAAGTAACTGTCTGTTATATGGCGAAAAGAGACAAAACATATATGTCGGGTAATCATCGCATCCTATTTATGATTAGAATTCAGATTTTCATCCGGATTATATTACATATTGCATCATCTACGACTGATGTTCATAGAATATTGACACTATTTCAGAAAATAACATTAATGAATGCATTTTTATAAATATCAAGCGTCTGCTAAGTAACTGTCTGTTATACGGCGAAAAGAGACAAAACTTACATGTCGGGTAATGATCGCATCCTATTCATCATTAGAATTCAGATTTTCATCCGGATTATATTACATATTGCATCATCTAAGCCTGATATTCATAGAATGGTGACACTAGTTTCAGAAAATAACATTAATGAATGCATTTTTATTAATATCAAGCGTCTGCTAAGTAACTGTCTGTTATACGGCGAAAAGCGACAAAACATACCTGTCGGGTATGATCGTATCCGCTTCATCATTATAATTCAGATTTTCATCCGGATTATATTACATATTGCATCATGTAAAACTGAAGTTCCTAGAATGTTGACACTATTTCAGAAAATAACATTAATGAATGCATTTTTATTCATATCAAGCGTCTGCTAAGTAACTCTCTGCTATACGGCGAAAAGCGACAAAATATACCTGTCGGGTATGACGGTATCCGCTTCATCATTAGAATTCAGATTTTCATCCGGATTATATTACATTTTGCATGATCTAACACTACTTTAATAGAATGATGACAGTAGTTTAAGAAAATAACATAAATGAATGCATTTTTATTAATATCAAGCGTCTACTATGTAACTGTCGATTATACGGCGAAAAGCAACAAAATATTCAGGTCGGGTTTGATCGCATCATATTCTTCATAAGATTCGATATATTCTTCCGGATTATATTACATTTTGCATCATAAAGCATTATGTTCATAGAATGCTGGCATTATTTTAAGAAAAGAAAATTAATTAATGCATTTTTATTAATATCAAGCGTCTGCTAAGTAACTGTCGGCAATACGGCGAAAAGAGACAAAACATCCAAGTCGGTTTTGATCGCATCATATTCATCATAAGAATTCAGATTTTCTGCTTGATTATATTACATTTTGCATAATGTATGACTTATGTTTATAGGATGTTGACACTAGTAAAGGAAAATAACATTAATGAATGCATTTTTATTAATATCAAACGTCTACTAAGTAACTGTCTGTTATACGGCGAAAAGCGACACAACGTCCAAGTCAAATTTAATCCCTTCAAATTCATAATTAGAATTCAGATTTTCTCACGAATTAAATTATATTTTGTATAATCTATGACTTATGTTTATAGAATTCTCAGACTAGTTTAAGAAAATGACATTTCTTAATGCATTTTTATTAATATCAAAGGTCTGCGAAGTAATTCGTTTAATAGGCGAAAAGTGACAGAAAATCCAAGTCGGATTTGATCGCATCAATTTCATCCTAAGAATTCAGATTTTCTTCCGGATTATATTACATATTGCATAATCTAATCCTTATGTTTATAGAATGCGGAGACGAGTTTCAGAAAATAACATTAATGACTGCATTTTTATTAATATGGAGCGTCTGCTAAGTAAATGTCTGTTAAACAACGAAATGCGACAAAACATTCTTGTCGGGTTTGATAGCATCATATTAATCATTAGAATTCAGATTTTCCTCAGGATTATATTACATTTTGCATCATCTCAGACTTTTCTTCATAGAATTCTGACGCTAGTTTAAGAAAATAACATTAATGAACGCATTTTAAATATATATCAAGCCTCTGCTAAGTAACTGTCGGATATACGGCGAAAAGCCACAAAACATTCAAGTCGGGTTTTGATCGCATAATATTCATCATAAAATTCAAATTTTCTTCCGGATTATATTATATGTTGCATCATCTAAGCTTTAAGTTTATAGAATGCTGACACTAGCTTCAGAAAATAACATTAATGAATGCATTTTTATTAATATCAAGAGTCTGCAAAGTAACTTCGTTTGTACGGCGAAAACCAACAAAACATCCAAGTCCGCTTTGATCGCATGTCATTCATTATTACAATTTAGATTGTCTTCCGGTTTATCTTACATATGGCATCATCTAAGACTCATGGTTCAGAAAATAACATGAAATGAATTCATTTTTAATAATATGAAACCTCTGCTAAGCAAATGCCGGTCATACGGCGAAAAGTGACAAAACGTACATGTCAGGTATGATCGGAGCATATTCATCATTAGAATTCAGATTCTCTACACGATTATAATATATTATGAATCATTTAAGACTTATATTTATAGAATGTTGACACGAGTTTGAGAAAATAACATTAATGTATGCATTTTTATTAATATCAAGACTCTGATAAATAACTGTCGGTTATACGACGAAAAGCGACAAAACATTCAACGCGGGTTTGATCGTATCATATTCTTCATTAGAATTCAGATTTTAGTCCGGATTATATTACATTTTGCATCACGTAAGACATATGTTTATAGGATTCTGTCACAAGTTTAAGGAAAAAGCATTAATGAATGCATTTTTATTAATATCAAGCGTCTGCTAAGTAACTGTCTGTTATACGGCGAAAAGCGACAAAATATACATGTCGGGTATGATCGCATCCTATTCATCATTAGAATTCAGATTTTCATCCGGATTATATTACATATCGCATCATCTAAGACTGATGTTCATAGAATGCTGACACTATTTCAGCAAATAACATTAATAAATGAATTTTTATTAATATCAAGCGTCTGCTAAGTAACTGTCTGTTATACGGGGAAAGGCGACAAAACATACATGTCGGGTAAACATCGCATCCTATCCATCACTAGAATTCAGATTTTCATCCGGATTATATTACATATCGCATCATCTAAGACTGATGTTCATAGAATGCTGACACTATTTCAGCAAATAACATTAATAAATGAATTTTTATTAATATCAAGCGTCTGCTAAGTAACTGTCTGTTATACGGCGAAAAGCGACAAAACATACATGTCAGGTAATGATCGCATCATATTCTTCATTAGAATTAAGATTTGCATCCGGATTATATTACATATTGCATCACTTAACCCTGATGTTCATAGAATGCTGACACTAGTTTCAGAAAATAACATTAATGAATGCATTTTTATTAATATCAAGCGTCTTCTAAGTAACTGTCTGTTATACGGCGAAAAGCGACAAAACATATATGTCGGGTAATCATTGCATCCTATTCATCATTAGAATTCAGATTTTCATCCGGATTATATTACATATTGAATCATCTAAGACTGATGTTCATAGATATGTTGACATTATTTCAGAAAATAACATTAATGAATGCATTTTTATTAATATCAGGCGTCTGCTAAGTAACTGTCTGCTATACAGCGAAATACGACAAAACATACATATCGGGTAATCATCGGATCCTATTCATCATTAGAATTCAAATTTTTATCCGGATTATATTATATATTGCATCATCTAAGACTGATGTTCATAGAATTTTGACACTATTTCAGAAAATAACATTTATGAATGCATTTTTGTTAATATCAAGCGTCTGCTAACTGTCTGTTATACGGCGAAAAGCGACAAAACATACATGTCGGGTAATCATCGCATCCTATTCATCATTAGAATTCAGATTTTCATCCGGATTATATTACATATTGCATCATCTAACCCGGATGTTCATAGAATATTGACACTATTTCAGAAAATAACATTAATGAATGCATTCTTATTAATATCAATCGTCTGCTAAGTAACTATCTGTTATACGGCGAAAAGCGACGAAAAATACATGTCAGGTAATGATCGCATCATATTCTACATTAGAATTAAGATTTGCATCACGATTATATTACATGTTGCATCATCTAAGCCTAATTTTCATAGAATGCTGAAACTATTTCAGCAAATAACATTAATGAATGGATTTTTATTAATATAAATCGTCTGCTAAGTAACTGTCTGTTATTCGGCGAAAAGCGACAAAACATACATGTCGAGTAATGATAGCATCCTATTAATCATTAGAATTCAGATTTTTATCCCTGATTATATTACATATTGCATCATCTAATCCTGATGTTCATTGAATGCTGACACTATTTCAGAAAATAACATTAATGAATGCATTTTTATTAATATCAAGCGTCTGCTAAGTAACTGTCTGTTATACTGCGAAAAGCGACAAAACATACATGTCGGGTAATGGTCGCATCCTATTCATCATTAGAATTCAGATTTCTATCCAGATTATATTACATATTGCGTTATCTAAGCCTGATGTTCATAGAATGCTGACACTAGTTTCAGAAAATAACATTCATGAATGCATTTATATTCAAATCAAGAATCTGCTATGTAACTGTCCGTTATACGGCGAAAAGCGACAAAACATACATGTCGGGTAATGATCGCATCCTATTCATCATTAGAATCCAGATTTTCATCCGGATTATATTACATATTCTATCATCTACGCCTGATGTTCATAGAATGCAGACACTATTACAACAAATAACATTAATGAAAGCATTTTTAATAATATTAAGCGTCTGCTAATTAACTGACTTTTATACGGCGAAAAGCGACAAAACATACATGTCGGGTAAAGATCGCATCCTATTCATCATTAGAATTCAGATTTTCATACGGATTATATTATATATTGCATCATCTAAGCCTGATGTTCATAAAATGGTGACACTAGTTTCAGAAAATACCATTAATGAATGCATTTTTATTAATATCAAAAGTCTGCTAAGTAACTGTCTGTTATACGGCTAAAAGCGCCAAAACATACATATCGGGTATGATCGGATCCTATTCATCATTAGAATTCAGATTTTCATCCGGATTATATTCCATATTCCATCATCTAAGCCTGATGTTAATAGAATGCTGACACAAGTTTCAGAAAATAACATTAATGAATGCATTTTTATTAATATCAATCGTCTGCAAATAGCTGTCTGTTATACGGCGAAAAGCGACAAAACATACATGTCGGATATGATCGCATCCTATTCATCGTTAGAATTCAGATTTTCACACGGAATATATTACATATTGAATCATCTAAGACTGATGTTCATAAAATATTGACACTATTTCAGAAAATAACATTAATGAAGGCATTTTTATAAATATCAAGCGTCTGCTAAGTAACTGTCTGTTATACGGCGAAAAGAGACAAAACATATATGTCGGGTAATCATTGCATCATATTTATGATTAGAATTCAGATTTTCATCCGGATTATATTACATATTGAATCATCTACGACTGATGTTCATAGAATATTGACACTATTTCAGAAAATAACATTAATGAATGCATTTTTATAAATATCAAGCGTCTGCTAAGTAACAGTCTGTTATAAGCCGAAAAGTGACAAAACATACATGTCGGGTAATGATCTCATCCTATTCAACATTAGAATTCAGTTTTTCATCCGGATTGTATTACATATGGCATCATCTAAGCCTGATGTTTATAGAATGCTGACACTAGTTTCAGAAAATAACATTAATGAATGCATTTTTATTAATATCAAGCGTCTGCTAAATATTTGCCTGTTATACGCCGAAAAGCGACAAAACATACATGTTGGGTAATGATCGCATCCTATTCATCATTAGAATTCAGTTTTTCATCCGGATTATAGTACATATTACATCATCTCAGCCTGATGTTCATAGAATGCTGACACTAGTTTCAGAAAATAACACTAATGAATGCATTTTTATTAATATCAAGCGTCTGCTAAGTAACTGTCTGTTATACTGCGAAAAGCGACAAAACATACATGTCGGGTTAGCGCATCCTATTCATAATTAGAATTCACATTTTCATTCGGATTATATTACGTATTGAATCATCTAAGCCTGATGTTCATAGAATGCTGTCACTAGTTTCAGAAAGTAACATTAATGAATGCATTTTTTTAATATCAAGCGTTTGTTATGTAGCTGTTTTTTATACGGGAAAAGCGACAAAACATACATGTCGGGTATGATCGCATCCTATTCATCATTAGAATTCAGATTTTCACACGGATTATATTACATATTGCATCATCTAAGCCTGATGTTCATAGAATTGTGACACTAGTTTCAGAAAATGACATTAATGAATGCATTTTTATTAATATCAAGCGTCTGCAAATAAATGTCTGTAATACGGCGAAAAGCCACAAAACATACATGTCGGGTATGATCGCATCCTATTCATCATTAGAATTCAGATTTTCATACGGATTATATTATATATTGCATCATCTAAGCCTGATGTTCATAAAATGGTGACACTAGTTTCAGAAAATACCATTAATGAATGCATTTTTATTAATATCAAAAGTCTGCTAAGTAACTGTCTGTTATACGGCGAAAAGCTACATATCATTCATGTCGGGTAGGATCGCATCCTATTCATCATTAGAATTCAGATTTTCATCCGGATTATATTACATATTCCAACATCTAAGCCTGATGTTAATTGAATGCTGACACTAGTTTCAGAAAATAACATTAATGAATGCCTTTTTATTAATATCAATCGTCTGCAAATAGCTGTCTGTTATACGGCGAAAAGCGACAAAACATACATGTCGGGGATGATCGCATCCTATTCATCATTAAAATTAAGATTTTCATACGGATTATATTACATATTGCATCATCTAAACCTGATGTTCATAGAATGATGACAGTAATTTCAGAAAATAACATTAATGAATGCATTTTTATCAATATCATGCGTCTGCTAAGTAGCAGTTTTTTATACGGGAAAAGCGACAAAACATACATGTCGGGTATGATCGCATCCTATTCATCATTAGAATTCAGATTTTCACACGGATTATATTACATATTGCATCATCTAAGCCTGATGTTCATAGAATTGTGACACTAGTTTCAGAAAATGACATTAATGAATGCATTTTTATTAATATCAAGCGTCTGCAAATAAATGTCTGTAATACGGCGAAAAGCCACAAAACATACATGTCGGGTATGATCGGATCCTATTCATCATTAGAATTCAGATTTTCATCCGGATTATATTCCATATTCCATCATCTAAGCCTGATGTTAATAGAATGCTGACACAAGTTTCAGAAAATAACATTAATGAATGCATTTTTATTAATATCAATCGTCTGCAAATAGCTGTCTGTTATACGGCGAAAAGCGACAAAACATACATGTCGGGGATGATCGCATCCTATTCATCATTAAAATTCAGATTTTCATACGGATTATATTACATATTGCATCATCTTCTCTTGATGTTCATAGAATTGTGAGACTAGTTTCAGAAAATAACATTAATGAAGGCATTTTTATTAATATCAAGCGTCTGCTAAGTAGCTGTCTGTTATACGGCGAAAAGCTACATATCATTCATGTCGGGTAGGATCGCATCCTATTCATCATTAGAATTCAGATTTTCATCCGGATTATATTACATATTCCAACATCTAAGCCTGATGTTAATTGAATGCTGACACTAGTTTCAGAAAATAACATTAATGAATGCCTTTTTATTAATATCAATCGTCTGCAAATAGCTGTCTGTTATACGGCGAAAAGCGACAAAACATACATGTCGGGGATGATCGCATCCTATTCATCATTAAAATTAAGATTTTCATACGGATTATATTACATATTGCATCATCTAAACCTGATGTTCATAGAATGATGACAGTAATTTCAGAAAATAACATTAATGAATGCATTTTAATCAATATCATGCGTCTGCTAAGTAGCAGTCTGTTATACGGCGAAAAGCGACAAAACATACATGTCGGGTATGATCGCATCCTATTCATCATTAGAATTCAGATTTTCATCCGGATTATATTATATATTGCATCTTCTAAGCCTGATGTTCCTAGAATGCAGTCTTATTGTCCACATGCTCGGACGCCGTAAGTTGTCAGACGACATACCGCGCAGATGGTGAAAGCTGTACTTTTTACTATCTGACCAAATGAAAAATCCCTGTAAACATAGACAAATCAAATAATTGCACACAATTTGATACCTATTTTGAAAATATTTCTTTGACGGGAAAAAAGTTATAAACAATTGAAATATGACTGATTTCACAATTTAGGGCCGCATGAAAATTTCCGCAAATGTGATAACACAAATCCCCATATCTTTGAATTTGGCCTCGACTCAAGTCAAGGTGTAAAAAAAACTTTTGTAATTATGGATAAGGCAAGAAGTTTCCGACAATTGGACACCAATATTTAGTGGATTCGATAAAAAGGAAAAATTAGAAATGCAGTCTTATTGTGCACACTGGAATTCGGACGCTGTAAATTGTCAGACGACATACCGCTCACATTGTGAAAGCTGTACTTTTTACTATCGGACCAAAATAAAACTCCCTGTAAACATAGACAAATCAAATAATTGCACACAATTTGATACCCATTTTGAAAATATTTCTTTTACAGGATAAATGTTATAAACACGTGAAATATGACTGATTTCCCAGTTTAGGGCCGCATGAAAATTTCCGCAAATGTGCTAACACAAGTGCACATATCGTTGAATTTCGCCTCGACTCTAGTCAAGGTGTATGAAAAATTTTGTAATTATGGATAAGGCAAGAAATTTCCCACAATTGGACACAAATATTTTGTAGATTTGATGAAAAGGAAAAATTAGAAATGCAGTCTTATTTTGCAAACTGGAATTCGGACCCTGTAAATTGTCAGACGACATACCGCGCACATGGTGAAAGCTGTACTTTTTACTATCTGGCGAAATGAAAAATCCCTGTAAACATAGACAAATCGATTAATTGCACACAATTTGATACCAATTTTGAAAATATTACTTTTACTGGAAAAAAGTTATACCCATCTTGATATCATTTCTCGACAATTGGACACCAATATTTAGTGGATTCGATGAAAAGGAAAAATTAGAAATGCAGTCTTACTGTGCACACTGGAATTCGGACATTGTAAATTGTCAGACGACATACCGTGCACATGGTGAAAGCTGTACTTTTTACTTTGTTTCCAAATGAAAGATCCCTGTAAACATAGACACATCAAATAATTGCACACAATTTGATACCCATTTTGAAAATATTTCTTTTACTGGATAAAAGTTATAAACAAGTGAAATATGACTGATTTCCCAGTTTAGTGCTGCATGAAAATTTCCGCAAATGAGCCAAACACAAGTCCCCATATCGTTGAATTTAGGCCTCTACCCGAATCAACGTGTAGAAAAATCTTTTGTAATTATGGATAAGGCAAGAAATTCTCGACAATTTGACACCAATATTTTGTGGATTTGATAAAAAGGAAAAATTAGAAATGCAGTCTTATTGTGCACACTGGAATTCGGACGCCTTAAATTGTCAGACGACTAACCGCGCACATGGTGAAAGCTGTACTTTTTACTATCTGACCAAACGAAAAATCCATAAATAAAAAAAAAAATGGAAAAATTTATAAATAAGTGAAATATGACTGATTTCCCAGTTTCGGGCCGAATGAAAATTTCCGTAAATGTGATAACACAAGTCCCATATCGTTGAATTTCGCCACGACTCTAATGAAGTTGTAGAAAAAACTTTTATAATTATGGATAAGGCAAGAAATATCCGACAATTTGAAACCAATATTTAATGATTCGATGAAAATGAAAAATTAGAAATGCAGTCTTATTGTGCACACTGGAATTCGGACACTGTAAATTGTTACATATAGCGCACATGGTGAAAGCTGTACTTTTTACTATCTGACCAAATGAAAAATCCCTGTAAACATAGACAAAGCAAATAATTGCACAAAATTTGATACCCATTTTGAAAATATTTCTTGTACTGGAAAAAAGTTAGCCAATTCTCCTGGCTTTTTGTGCCAATTGCCTTACAAGCAATCCCACGCAGCTACGAGCCCATTTCTCCTGGCTTTTTGTGACAACTGCCTTACAACGAATCTCAGGCTGCAGCAAGCCCAATTCTCCTGGCTCATTTGTGAAAACAGCCTTACAAGCAATCTCAGGCTGCTACAAGTCGAATACGCCTGGCTCTTTTGTGACACCTGACTTACAAGCAATCTCAGGCTGCTACGAGCCCATTTCTCCTGGCTTTTTGTGGAAAGTGCCTTACACGCAATCTTAGGAATCTACTAGCCGGTTCTCCTGGGAGATTTGTGAAAATTGCCTTACAAGCAATCTCATTCTTCTACAAGCCTACACCTGCTGACACTTTTAAGACAACTGCATTACAAGCAATCTCAGGCTCCTAAAAAATCGATCTCCTGGCTCATTCGTGACAACTGCCTTTCAAGCAATCTCAGGCATCAGCAAGCCCAATGTTCCTGGCTTTTTTGCCAATTGCCTTACAAGAAATCCCAAGCTGCTAAGAGCCGATTTCTCAAGGCGCTTTTGTGGTGACTGCCTTACAAGCAATCTCAGGCTGCTACAAGACGAATCCTACTGGCTCTTTTGTGACAACTGCCTTACAAGCAAAGTCTGGCTGCTACGATCCGATTTCTCTTAAGACTTTTGTGAAAACTGCCTTACAAGAAATCTCAGGCTGCTACAAGCCGAATACGCCTGGCTCTTTTGTGGCAACTGCTTTACAAGCAGTCTCAGGCTGCTACAAAACGACATATCCTGGCTCTTTTGTGAAAACTGCCTTACAACAATCTCAGGCTGATACAAGCCTACACCTGCTGGCTCTTCTGTTAAAACTGCCTTACAAGCAATCTCAGGCTGCTATGGGCCGACTTCATCGGGCAATTTGTGAAAACTGTCTTACAAAGGATCTCAGGTTCCTACAAGCCGATTTCTCCTGCCTCTATTCTGCCAACTGCCTTCCAAGCAATCTCAGGCTGCTACGAGCCGATCTCCTGGCTCTTTTGTGCCAATTGCCTTACAAGCCATCCCAGGCTGCTACTAGCGGATTTCTCCTGGCTCTTTTGTGGCAACTGCCTTACAAGCAATCTCAGGCTGCTACAAGCCGAATTATCCTGGCTCTTTTGTGACAAATGCCTTAAAACCAATCTCAGACTGCTACAAGCCGTCTACGCCTGGCCTTACGAGCAATCTCAGGGTGCAGCAAGCCTAATTCTACTGGCTTTTTTGCCAATTGCCTCACAAGTAATACCAGGCTGCTTCGGGCTGATTTCTTCTGGCTCTTTTGTCAACTGCCTTACAAGCAATCTCAGGCTGCTACAAGCCGGATTCTCCTGGCTCTTTTGTGACAACTGCCTTACAAGCAATGTCAGGCTGCTCCGAGCCGACTTCTCTTGGCTCTCTTGTGAAAACTGCCTTACAAGCAATCTCAGGCTTCTACCAGCCGAATACGCCTGGCTCTTTTGTAGCAACTGCCTTACATGCAATCACAGCAGCAAGCCCAATTCTCCTGGATTTTTGTGCCAATTTCATTACAAGCAATTCCACGCAGCTACGAGCCCGTTTCTCCTGGTTCTTTGTGAAAATTGCCTTACACGCAATCTCAGGCTTCTACGAGCCGGTTCTCCTGGCACATTTGTGAAAATTGCCTTTCAAGCAATCGCAGTCTCCTACAAACTTACACCTGCTGACTCTTTTTGACAACTCCCTTACAAGCAATCTCCCGCTGTTATAGGCCGACTTCTCCAGGCCATTTGTGAAAATTGTCTTACAAAGGTTCTCCGGCTGCTACAAGTCGATTTCTCCTGCCTCTTTTGTGCCAACAGCCTTCCAAGCAATATCAGGCTTCTACGAGCCGACTTCGCCTGGATCTTCTATGACAACTGCCTTACAAGCAATCTCAGGCTGCCACAAATCGATCTCATGGCTCTTTCGTGCCAATTGCCTTACAAGCAATCTCAGGCTGCTACGAGCCGATTTCTCCTTGCTCTTTTGTGGCAACTGCCTTACAGGCAATCTCAGGCTGCTACAAGACGACAACGCTTGGCCCTTTTGTGCCAACTGTTTTACACATAATCTCAGGCTGCTACAATTCGTCATCAACTGGCTCTTTTGTGAAAACTGCCATACAGGCAATCTTAGGCAGCTACAAGCCCACTTCTCCTGGCTCTTTTGTGCCAATTGCATTAAAAACAATGTCAGGCTTCTACGAGCCGCTTCTCCTGGATATTTTGTGAAAATTGCCTTTCAAGCAATCTCAGGCTGCTACAAGACTACACCTGCTTGCTCTTATGTGGTAACTGCATTACAAGCAATCTCAGGCTGCCACAAGACTACTACGCCTTTCTCTTTTGAGACAACTGCCTTACAAGAAATCTCAGCTTGCTACAAATCGAAATCTCCTGGCTCATTTGTGACAACTGCCTTACAAGGAATCTCAGGCTGCAGCAAGCCCAATTCTCATGGCTCTTTGTGCAAATTTCCTTACAAGCAATCCCAGGATGCTACGAGCCTATTTCACCTGGCTCTTTTTTGGCAACAGCCTTACAAGCATTCTCACGCTGCTAAAATCGACATCTCCTGGCTCATTTGTGACAACTGCGTTACAAGCAATCCCAGGCTCATACGAGCCTATTTCAACTGGCTCTTTTGTGGCAACTGCCTTACAAGAAATACCAGGCTGCTACAAATCGGTCTCCTGGCTCTTTTTTGACAACTGACTTACAAGCAATCTCAGACTGCTACAAGCTGACTACGCCTGTCTCTTTTGTGACAACTGCCTTACAAGCAATCTCAGGCTGATACAAGCCGACTAGGCCTGATTCTTTTGTGTCAATTGCCTTACAAGCAATCCCAAGCTGCTACGAGCACACTTCTCCTGGCTTTTTGTGTAAACTGCCTTACACGAAATCTCAGGTTCTACGAGCCGGTTCTCCTGGGACATTTGTGGAAATTGCCTTACATTAATCTGAGTCCGCTACAAGCCTACACCTGCTTGCTCTTTTTTGACTACTGCCTTACAAGCAATCTGCTGCTTCTATGGGCCGACTTCTCCGGGCTATTTGTGAAAACTGTCTTACAAAGGATCTCAGGCTGCTACAAGCCGATTTCTCCTGCCTCTTTTGTGCCAGTACCAGAAAGTCGCAAGCAGACGACCCCCCACCAAGGAGACAGTCCCAAAAAGTCCCACGCAGCCGACATCCAGTCCCAGAAAGTCCCACGCAGACGACCACCAGTCCCAGAAAGTCCCACGCAGACGACCCCCAGTCCCAGAAAGTCCCACGCAGACGACCCCCAGTACGACAAAGTCCCACGCACACGACCCGCCACACAGGAGACAGTGCCAGAATGTCCCACGCAGACGACCCACAGTCCCAGAAAGTCCCACGCAGACGACCCCCAGTCCCAGAAAGTACCACGCAGCAAATCCCACACCCAGGAGACAGTCCCAGAAAGTCCCACGCGGACGACCCCCAGTCCCAGAAAGTCCCACGCAGACGACCCCACACCCAGGAGACAGTCCCAGAAAGTCGCACGCAGACGAACCCCAGTCCCAGAAAGTCCCACGCAGACGACCCCCAGTACCAGAAAGTCGCAAGCAGACGACCCCCCACCAAGGAGACAGTCCCAGAAAGTCCCACGCAGACGACCGCCCACACAGTAGACAGTCCCAGAAAGTACCACGTAGACGACCCCTTACCCAGGAGACAGTCCCAGAAAGTCCCACGCAGACGAACCCAAGTCCCAGAAAGTCCCACGCAGACGACCACCCTACCAAGGAGACAGTCCCAGAAAGTCGCACGCAGACGAACCCCAGTCCCAGAAAGAACCACGCAGACGACCCCCAGTCCAAGAATGTCCCAGGCAGACGACCCCACCCAGGAGACAGTCCCAGAAAGTTCCACGCAGACGTCCCCCACCCAGGAGCCAGTCCCAGAAAGTCCCACGCAGACGACGCCCAGTTCCAGAAAGTCCGACGCACACGACCCCCAGTCCAAAAAAGTCCAACGCAGACGACCCCCTGTCCCAGAAAATCCCACGCAGACGACCCCACACCAAGGAGACAGTCCCAGAAAGTGCCACGCAGAAGAACACCAGTCCCAGAAAGTCCGATGCAGACGACCCCCAGCCAGGAGACAGTCCCAGAAAGTCCCACGCAGCCGACCCCACACCCAGGAGACAGTCCAAGAAAGTGCCACGCGGAAGACCCCCTGTCACAGAAAGACCCATGCAGACGACCCCCACCCAGGAGACAGTGCCAGAAAGTCCCACGAAGACGACCCCACACCCAGGAGACAGTCCCAGAAAGTCGCACGCAGACGAACCCCAGTCCCAGAAAGTCCCACGCAGACGACCCCCAGTACCAGAAAGTCGCAAGCAGACGACCCCCCACCAAGGAGACAGTCCCAGAAAGTCCCACGCAGACGACATCCAGTCCCAGAAAGTCCCACGCAGACGACCCCCAGTCCCAGAAAGTCCCACGCAGACGAACCCCAGTCCGACAAAGTCCCACGCACACGACCCGCCACACAGGAGACAGTGCCAGAATGTCCCACGCAGACGACCCACAGTCCCAGAAAGTCCCACGCAGACGACCCACAGTCCCAGAAAGTACCACGCAGCAAATCCCACACCCAGGAGACAGTCCCAGAAAGTCCCACGCTGACGACCCCCAGTCCCAGAAAGTCCCACGCAGACCTCCAGTCCCAGAAAGTCCCACGCAGACGACCCCCAGTCCCAGAAAGTCCCACGCAGACGACCCCCAGTACCAGAAAGTCGCAAGCAGACGACCCCCCACCAAGGAGACAGTCCCAAAAAGTCCCACGCAGCCGACATCCAGTCCCAGAAAGTCCCACGCAGACGACCACCAGTCCCAGAAAGTCCCACGCAGACGACCCCCAGTCCCAGAAAGTCCCACGCAGACGACCCCCAGTACGACAAAGTCCCACGCACACGACCCGCCACACAGGAGACAGTGCCAGAAAGTCCCACGCAGACGACCACCAGTCCCAGAAAGTCCCACGCAGACGACCCCCAGTCCCAGAAAGTCCCACGCAGACGACCCCCAGTACGACAAAGTCCCACGCACACGACCCGCCACACAGGAGACAGTGCCAGAATGTCCCACGCAGACGACCCACAGTCCCAGAAAGTCCCACGCAGACGACCCCCAGTCCCAGAAAGTACCACGCAGCAAATCCCACACCCAGGAGACAGTCCCAGAAAGTCCCACGCGGACGACCCCCAGTCCCAGAAAGTCCCACGCAGACGACCCCCCACCCAAAAGACAGTCCCAGAAAGTCCCACGCAGACGAACCCCAGTCCAAGAAACTTCCACGCAAACGACCCCCCCACCCAGGTGACAGTCCCAGAAAGTCCCACGCAGACGACCCCCAGTCCCAGAAAGTCCCACGGAGACGACCCCCCACCCAGGAGACAGTCCCAGAAAGTCCCACGCAGACGACACCAAGTCCCAGAATGTCCCACGCGGACGACCACCAGTCCCAGAAAGTCCCACGCAGAAAACCCCCCACCCAAAAGACAGTCCCAGAAAGTCCCACGCAGAGGACCCCCAGTCCCAGAAAGTACCCACGCAGACGACCCCCAGTCCCAGAAATTTCCACGCAGACGACCTCCAGTCCGACAAAGTCCAAAGCACACGACCCCCCACCCAGGTGACAGTCCCAGAAAGTCCCACGCAGACGACCCCCAGTCCCAGAAAGTCCCACGCAGACGAGCCTCAGTCCCAGAAAGTCCCACGCAGACGCACCCTACACAGTAGACAGACCTAGAAATCCCAAACAGACGACCCCCCACCCAGGAGACAGTCCCAGAAAGTCCCACGCAGACGACGCCCAGTTCCAGAAAAACCCACGCAGACGACCCCCAGTCCAAAAAAGTCCAACGCAGACGACCCCCTGTCCCAGAAAATCCCACGCAGACGACCCCACACCCAGGAGACAGTCCCAGAAAGTGCCACGCAGAAGAACACCATTCCCAGAAAGTCCGATGCAGACGACCCCCACCCAGGAGACAGTCCCAGAAAGTCCCACGCAGACGACCCCCACACAGGAGACAGTCCAAGAAAGTGCCACGCGGAAGAACCCCTGTCACAGAAAGACCCATGCAAACGACCCCCACCCAGGAGACAGTGCCAGAAAGTCCCACGCAGACGACCGCCCACCCAGCAGACAGTCGCAGAATGTCCAACGCAGACGACCCCCAGTCCAAGAATGTCCTAGGCAGACGACCCCACCCAGGAGACAGTCCCAGAAAGTTCCACTCAGACGTCCCCCACCCAGGAGCCAGTACCAGAAAGTCCCACGCAGAAAACCCCCAGTCTCAGAAAGTCCCACGCAGACGACCCCCCACACAGTAGACAGTCCCAGAAAGTACCACGTAGACGACCCCCCTACCCAGTAGACAGACCCAGAAAATCGCACGCAGACGAACCCCAGTCCCAGAAAGTCCCACGCAGACGACCCCCAGTCCCAGAAAGTCCCACGCAGACGCACCCCACACAGTAGACAGACCTAGAAAGTCCCAAACAGACGACCCCCCACCCAGGAGACAGTCCCAGAAAGTCCCACGCAGACGACGCCCAGTTCCAGAAAGTCCCACGCAGACGACCCCCAGTCCAAAAAAGTCCAACGCAGACGACCCCTGTCCCAGAAAATCCCACGCAGACGACCACACACTAAGGAGACAGTCCCAGAAAGTGCCACGCAGAAGACCCCCAGTCCAAGAAAGTCCGATGCAGACGACCCCCACCCTGGAGACAGTCCCAGAAAGTCCCACGCAGCCGACCCCACACCCAGGAGACAGTCCCAGAAAGTCGCACGCAGACGAACCCCAGTCCCAGAAAGACCCACGCAGACGACCCCCAGTCCCAGAAAGTCCCACGCAGACGACCTCCAGTCCCAGAAAGTCCCACGCAGACGACCCCCAGTCCAAGAAAATCCCACGCAGACGAACCCAGTCCCAGAAAGTCCCACGCAGACGACCCCCCTACCCAAGAGACAGTCCCAGAAAGTCGCACGCAGACGAACCCCAGTCCCAGAAAGTCCCACGCAGACGAGCCCCAGTCCCAGAAAGTCCCACGCAGACGCACCCTACACAGTAGACAGACCTAGAAATCCCAAACAGACGACCCCCCACCCAGGAGACAGTCCCAGAAAGTCCCACGCAGACGACCACCCTACCAAGGAGACAGTCCCAGAAAGTCGCACGCAGACGAACCCCAGTCCCAGAAAGAAACACGCAGACGACCCCCAGTCCAAGAATGTCCTAGGCAGACGACCCCACCCAGGAGACAGTCCCAGAAAGTTCCACTCAGACGTCCCCCACCCAGGAGCCAGTACCAGAAAGTCCCACGCAGAAAACCCCCAGTCTCAGAAAGTCCCACGCAGACGACCCCCCACACAGTAGACAGTCCCAGAAAGTACCACGTAGACGACCCCCCTACCCAGTAGACAGACCCAGAAAATCGCACGCAGACGAACCCCAGTCCCAGAAAGTCCCACGCAGACGACCCCCAGTCCCAGAAAGTCCCACGCAGACGCACCCCACACAGTAGACAGACCTAGAAAGTCCCAAACAGACGACCCCCCACCCAGGAGACAGTCCCAGAAAGTCCCACGCAGACGACGCCCAGTTCCAGAAAGTCCCACGCAGACGACCCCCAGTCCAAAAAAGTCCAACGCAGACGACCCCTGTCCCAGAAAATCCCACGCAGACGACCACACACTAAGGAGACAGTCCCAGAAAGTGCCACGCAGAAGACCCCCAGTCCAAGAAAGTCCGATGCAGACGACCCCCACCCTGGAGACAGTCCCAGAAAGTCCCACGCAGCCGACCCCACACCCAGGAGACAGTCCCAGAAAGTCGCACGCAGACGAACCCCAGTCCCAGAAAGACCCACGCAGACGACCCCCAGTCCCAGAAAGTCCCACGCAGACGACCTCCAGTCCCAGAAAGTCCCACGCAGACGACCCCCAGTCCAAGAAAATCCCACGCAGACGAACCCAGTCCCAGAAAGTCCCACGCAGACGACCCCCCTACCCAAGAGACAGTCCCAGAAAGTCGCACGCAGACGAACCCCAGTCCCAGAAAGTCCCACGCAGACGAGCCCCAGTCCCAGAAAGTCCCACGCAGACGCACCCTACACAGTAGACAGACCTAGAAATCCCAAACAGACGACCCCCCACCCAGGAGACAGTCCCAGAAAGTCCCACGCAGACGACCACCCTACCAAGGAGACAGTCCCAGAAAGTCGCACGCAGACGAACCCCAGTCCCAGAAAGAAACACGCAGACGACCCCCAGTCCAAGAATGTCCTAGGCAGACGACCCCACCCAGGAGACAGTCCCAGAAAGTTCCACGCAGACGTCCCCCACCCAGGAGCCAGTACCAGAAAGTCCCACGCAGAAAATCCCCAGTCTCAGAAAGTCCCACGCAGACGACCCCCCACACAGTAGACAGTCCCAGAAAGTCCAACGCAGACGACCCCCCTACCCAGTAGACAGACCCAGAAAATCGCACGCAGACGAACCCCAGTCCCAGAAAGTCCCACGCAGACGACTCCCAGTCCCAGAAAGTCCCACGCAGACGCACCCCACACAGTAGACAGACCTAGAAAGTCCCAAACAGACGGCCCCCCACCCAGGAGACAGTCCCAGAAAGTCCCACGCAGACGACCCCCAGTCCCAGAAAGTCCCACGCGGTAGACCCCAATCCCTGAAAGTCCCATGCAAACGACCCCCACCCAGGAGACAGTCCCAGAAATTCCCACACAGAAGACCCCCACCCAGGAGACAGTCCCAGAAATTCCCACGAAGGCAACCCGCAGTCCCAGAAAGTCCCACGCAGACGACCCCTCACCCAGAAGACAGTCACAGAAAGTCCCACGAAGGCAACCCGCAGTCCCAGAAAATACCACGCAGACGACCCCCACCAAGGTGAGATTCAAAGAAAGTCCCAAACAGACGATCACCCACCCAGGAGACAGTCCCAGAAAGTCCCACGCAGACGACCCCCAGTCCCAGAAAGTCCCACGCAGACGACCCCCAGTCCAAGAAAATCCCACGCAGACGACCTCAGTCCCAGAAAGTCCCACGGAGACGACCCCCCTACCCAGTAGACAGACCCAGAAAATCGCACGCAGACGAACCCCAGTCCAAGAAAGTCCCACGCAGACGACCCCCAGTCCCAGAAAGTCCCACGCAGACGCACCCCACACAGTAGACAGACCTAGAAAGTCCCAAACAGACGACCCCCAGTCCCAGAAAGTACCCACGCAGACGACCCCCAGTCGCAGAAAGTCCCACGCAGACGACCTCCAGTCCGACAAAGTCCAAAGCACACGACCCCCCACCCAGGAGACAGTCCCAGAAAGTCCCACGCAGACGACCCCCAGTCCCAGAAAGTACCACGGAGACGAACCCCCACCCAGGAGACAGTCCCAGAAAGTCCCACGCAGACGACACCCAGTCGCAGAATGTCCCACGCAGACGACACCCAGTCACAGAAATCCCAAGGAGACGACCCCACACACAGGAGACACTCCCAGAAAGTCCTAAACAGATGACCCCACACCAGGACACAGACCCAGAAAGTCCAACGCAGACGACCCCCAGTCCAAAAAAGTGCCACGCAGACGACCCACTGTCCGAGAAAATCCCACGCAGACGACCCCACACCCAGGAGACAGTCCCAGAAAGTGCCACGCAGAAGACCCCCAGTCCCAGAAAGTCCCATGCAGACGAGCCCCACCCAGGAGACAGTCCCAGAAAGTCCCAGGCAGACGGCCCCCCACCCAGGAGACAGTCCCAGAAAGTCCCACGCAGACGACCCCCAGTCCCAGAAAGTCCCACGGAGACGACTCCTCACCCAGGAGACAGTCCCAGAAAGTCCCACGCAGACGACCCCCAGTCCCAGAAAGTCCCACGCAGATGACCACCCACCGAGGGGATAGTCCCAGAAAGTGCCACGCGGTAGACCCCAATCCCTGAAAGTCCCATGCAAACGACCCCCACCCAGGAGACAGTCCCAGAAATTCCCACACAGAAGACCCCCACCCAGGAGACAGTCCCAGAAATTCCCAAGAAGGCATCCCGCAGTCCCAGAAAGTCCCACGCAGACGACCCCTCACCCAGAAGACAGTCCCAGAAAGTCCCACGAAGGCAAACCGCAGTCCCAGAAAATACCAGGCAGACGACCCCCCACCAAGGAGAGATTCAAAGAAAGTCCCAAACAGACGATCACCCACCCAGGAGACAGTCCCAGAAAGTCCCACGCAGACGACCCCCAGTCCCAGAAAGTCCCACGCAGACGACCCCCAGTCCAAGAAAATCCCACGCAGACGACCTCAGTCCCAGAAAGTCCCACGCAGACGACCCCCCTACCCAGTAGACTGACCCAGAAAATCGCACGCAGACGAACCCCAGTACCAGAAAGTCCCACACAGACGACCCCCAGTCCCAGAAAGTCCCACGCAGACGCACCCCACACAGTAGACAGACCTAGAAAGTCCCAAACAGACGACCCCCCACCCAGGAGACAGTCCCAGAAAGTCCCACGCAGACGACGCCCAGTTCCAGAAAGTCCCACGCAGACGACCCCCAGTCCAAAAAAGTCCAACGCAGACGACCGCTGTCCCAGAAAATCCCACGCAGACGACCACACACTAAGGAGACAGTCCCAGAAAGTGCAACGCAGAAGACCCCCAGTCCCAGAAAGTCCGATGCAGACGACCCCCACCCTGGAGACAGTCCCAGAAAGTCCCACGCAGCCGACCCCACACCCAGGAGACAGTCCCAGAAAGTCGCACGCAGACGAACCCCAGTCCCAGAAAGACCCACGCAGACGACCCCCAGTCCCAGAAAGTCCCACGCAGACGACCTCCAGTCCCAGAAAGTCCCACGCAGACGACCCCCAGTACTAGAAAGTCGCAAGCAGACGACCCCCCACCCAGGAGACAGTCCCAGAAAGTCCCACGCAGACTACACCCAGTCCCAGAAAGTCCCACGCAGACGACCCCCAGTCCAAGATAGTCCCACGCAGAGGACCCCCAGTCCTAGAAAGTCCCACGCAGACGACCCCCAGTCCGACAAAGTCCCACGCACACGACCCGTCACACAGGAGACAGTCCCAGAATGTCCCACGCAGACGACCCACAGTCCCAGAAAGTCCCACGCAGACGACCCCCAGTCCCAGAAAGTCCCACGCAGACGACCCCCCACCCAAAAGACAGTCCCAGAAAGTCCCACGCTGACGACCCCCAGTCCCAGAAAGTACCCATGCAGACGACCCCCAGTCCCAGAAAGTCCCACGCAGACGACCTCCAGTCCGACAAAGTCCAAAGCACACGACCCCCCACCCAGGAGACAGTCCCAAAATGTCCCACGCAGACGTCCCACAGTCCCAGAGAGTCCCACGCAGACGACCCCACAAGCAGGTGACAGTCCCAGAAAGTCCCACGCAGACGACCCCCAGTCCCAGAAAGTCCCACGGAGACGAACCCCCACCCAGGAGACAGTACCAGAAAGTCCCACGCAGACGACACCCAGTCCCAGAATGTCCAACGCAGACGACACCCAGTCACAGAAATACCAAGGAGACGACCCCCCACACAGGAGAAAGTCCCAGAAAGTCCTAAACAGACGACCCCACACCAGGACACAGTCCCAGAAAGTCCAACGCAGACGACCCCCAGTCCAAAAAAGTGCCACGCAGACGACCAACTGTCCGAGAAAATCCCACGCAGACGACCCCACACCCAGGAGACAGTCCCAGAAAGTGCCACGCAGAAGACCCCCAGTCCCAGAAAGTCCCACGCAGACGGCCCCCCACCCAGGAGACAGTCCCAGAAAGTCCCACGCAGACGACCCCCAGTCCCAGAAAGTCCCACGGAGACGACCCCTCACCCAGGAGACAGTCCCAGAAAGTCCCACACAGACGACCCCCAGTCCCAGAAAGTCCCACGCAGATGACCCCCCACCCAGGGGACAGTCCCAGAAAGTGCCACGCGGTAGACCCCCAGTCCCTGAAAGTCCCATGCAAACGACCCCCACCCAGGAGACAGTCCCAGAAAGTCCCACACAGACGACCCCAAGACCCAGAAAGTCCCACGCAGACGACCCCCCACCCAGGAGACAGTCCCAGAAAGTCCCACGCAGACGGCCCCCAGTCCCAGAAAGTCCCCCGCAGACGACCCACCACCGAGGAGACAGTCCCAGAAAGTGCCACGCGGAAGACCCCCAGTCCCAGAAAGTCCCATGCAGACGACACCCACCATGGAGACAGTCCCAGAAAGTCCCACACAGACGAACCCCCACCCAGGAGACAGTCCCAGAAAGTCCCACACAGACGACCCCACGTCCCAGAAAGTCCCACGCAGACGACCCCCACCCAGGAGACAGTCCCAGAAACTCCCACACAGCCGACCCCCCACCCAGGAGACAGTCCCAGAAAGTCCTACACAGACGACCCCATGTCCCAGAAAGTCCCACGCAGACGAACCCAAGTCCCAGAAAGTCCCACGCAGACGACCCCCAGTCCCAGAAAGTCCCACGCAGACGACCCCCCACCCAGGAGACATTCCCAGAAAGTATCACGCAGACGACAACCCGTCCCTGAAAGTCCCACGCAGAAGTCCCCCCACCCAGGAGACATTCCCATAAAGTCCCAAACAGACGAGCCCCCACCCAGGAGACAGTCCCAGAAAGTCCCACGCAGACGACCCCCAGTCCGAGAAAGTACCCACGCAGACGACCCCCTGTCCCAGAAAGTCCCACGCAGACGACCTCCAGTCCGACAAATTCCAAAGCACACGACCCCCCACCCAGGAGACAGTCCCAGAATGTCCCACGCAGACGTCCCACAGTCCCAGAAAGTCCCATGCAGACGATACCCCAGTCCCAGAAAGTCCCACGGAGACGACCCCCACCCAGGAGACAGTCCCAGAAAGTCCCACGCAGACGACCCCCAGTCCCAGAAAGTCCCACGCAGACGAACCCCCCACACAGGAGACAGTCCCAGAAAGTCGCACGCAGACAACACCCCTCACAGGAGACAGTCCCAGAAAGTCCCACGCAGACGGCCCCCACCCAGGAGACTGTCCCAGAAAGTCCACAACAGACGACCCCAAGTCCCAGAAATTCCCACGCAGTCGACCCCCACCCAGGAGACAGTCCCAGAAAGTCCCACGCAGACGAGCCCCCACCCAGGAGACAGTCCCAGAAAGTCCCACGCAGACGACCCCCAGTCCGAGAAAGTACCCACGCAGACGACCCCCAGTCCCAGAAAGTCCCACGCAGACGACCTCCAGTCCGACAAATTCCAAAGCACACGACCCCCCACCCAGGAGACAGTCCCAGAATGTCCCACGCAGACGTCCCACAGTCCCAGAAAGTCCCATGCAGACGATCCCCCAGTCCCAGAAAGTCCCACGGAGACGACCCCCACCCAGGAGACAGTCCCAGAAAGTCCCACGCAGACGACCCCCAGTCCCAGAAAGTCCCACGCAGACGAACCCCCCACACAGGAGACAGTCCCAGAAAGTCGCACGCAGACAACACCCCTCACAGGAGACAGTCCCAGAAAGTCCCACGCAGACGGCCCCCACCCAGGAGACTGTCCCAGAAAGTCCACAACAGACGACCCCAAGTCCCAGAAATTCCCACGCAGTCGACCCCCACCCAGAAGACAGTCCCAGAAAGTCCCACGCAGACGACCCCCACCCAGGAGACAGTCCCAGAAAGTCCCACACAGACGACCCACCACCCAGGAGACAGTCCCAGAAAGTCCCACACAGTCGACCCCACGTCCCAGAAAGTCCCACGCAGACGACCTCCACCCAGGAGACAGTCCCAGAAAGTCCCATGCAGACGACCCCCACCCAGGAGACAGTCCCAGAAACTCCCACACAGCCGACCCCCCACCCAGGAGACAGTCCCAGAAACTCCCACACAGACGACCCCATGTCCCAGAAAGTCCCACGCAGACGAACCCAAGTCCCAGAAAGTCCCACGCAGACGACCCCCAGTCCCAGAAAGTCCCACGCAGACGACCCCCCACCCAGGAGACATTCCCAGAAAGTACCACGCAGACGACAACCCGTCCCTGAAAGTCCCACGCAGAAGTCCCCCCACCCAGGAGACATTCCCATAAAGTCCCACACAGACGACCCCATGTCCCAGAAAGTCCCACGCAGACGAACCCAAGTCCCAGAAAGTCCCACGCAGACGACCCCCAGTCCCAGAAAGTCCCACGCAGACGACCCCCCACCCAGGAGACATTCCTAGAAAGTACCACGCAGACGACAACCCGTCCCTGAAAGTCCCACGCAGAAGTCCCCCCACACAGGAGACATTCCCATAAAGTCCCAAACAAACGAGCCCCCACCCAGGAGACAGTCCCAGAAAGTCCCACGCAGACGACCCCCAGTCCGAGAAAGTACCCACGCAGACGACCCCCAGTCCCAGAAAGTCCCATGCAGACGACCTCCAGTCCGACAAATTCCAAAGCACACGACCCCCCACCCAGGAGACAGTCCCAGAATGTCCCACGCAGACGTCCCACAGTCCCAGAAAGTCCCACGCAGACGACCCCCCAGTCCCAGAAAGTCCCACGGAGACGACCCCCACCCCTGAGACAGTCCCAGAAAGTCCCACGCAGACGACCCCCAGTCCAAGAAAGTCCCACGCAGACGAACCCCCCACACAGGAGACAGTCCCAGAAAGTCGCACGCAGACAACACCCCTCTCAGGAGACAGTCCCAGAAAGTGCCACGCGGAAGACCCACAGTCCCAGAAAGTCCCATGCAGATGACCCCCAGTCCCAGAAAGTAACACGCAGATGACCCCCCACCCAGGAGACAGTCCAAGATAGTCCCACGCAGACGACCCCCAATCCCAGAAAGTCCCACGCAGACGACCCCCAGTCCCAGAAAGTCCCACGCAAACGACCTCCCACCCAGGAGACAGTCCCAGAATGTCCCACGCAGACGACACCATGTCCCAGAATGTCCTATGCAGACGACCCCCACCCAGGAGACTGTCCCAGAAAGTTCCACGCAGACGACTCCCCACACAGGAGCCAGTCCCAGAAAGTCCCACGCATACGACCACAAGTCCCAGAAAGTCCCACGTAGACGACCCCCAACCTGGAGACAGTCCCAGAATGTCCCAAACAGACGACCCCCCAACCAGGAGACAGTCCCAGAAAGTCCCACGCAGACGAACCCAAGTCCCAGAAAGTCCCACGCAGACGACCCACAGTCCCAGATAGTCCCACGCAGATGACAGCCACCCAGGAGACAGTCCCAGAAAATCCCACGCAGACGACCCCTGTCCCAGAAAGTCCCACGCAGACGACCCCCCACCCAGGAGACATTCCCAGAAAGTACCACGCAAACGACCACCCGTCCCAGAAAGTCCCACGCAGAAGACCCCCCACCCAGGAGACATTCCCAGAAAGTCCCAAACAGACGAGCCCCCACCCAGGAGACAGTCCCAGAAAGTCCCACGCAGACGACCCCCAGTCCCAGAAAGTACCCACGCAGACGACCCCCAGTCCCAGAAAGTCCCACGCAGACGACCCCCAGCCCCAGAGAGTCCCACGCAGACGACCCCCATTCCAAGAAAGTCCCTGAGATTGTTGTAAGGCAGTTTTCACAAAAGAGCCAGGATATGTCGTTTTGTAGCAGCCTGAGACTGCTTGTAAAGCAGTTGCCACAAAAGAGCCAGGCGTATTCGGCTTGTAGCAGCCTGAGATTTCTTGTATGGCAGTTTTCACAAAAGTCTTAAGAGAAATCGGATCGTAGCAGCCTGACATTGCTTGTAAGGCAGTTGTCACAAAAGAGCCAGTAGGATTCGTCTTGTAGCAGCCTGAGATTGCTTGTAAGGCAGTCGCCACAAAAGAGCCTTGAGAAATCGGCTCGTAGCAGCTCGTAGATTGGGATTTCTTGTAAGGCAATTGGCAAAAAAGCCAGGAACATTGGGCTTGCTGATGCCTGAGATTGCTTAATAGGCAGTTGTCACGAATGAGCCAGGAGATCGATTTTTTAGCAGCCTGAGATTGTTTGTAATGCAGTTGTCTTAAAAGTGCCAGCAGGTGTAGGCTTGTAGAAGAATGAGATTGCTTGTAAGGCAATTTTCACAAATCTCCCAGGAGAACCGGCTCGTAGAATCCTAAGATTGCGTGTAAGGCACTTTCCACAAAAAGCCAGGTGAAATGGGCTCGTAGCAGCCTGAGATTGCTTGTAAGGCAGGTGTCACAAAAGAGCCAGGCGTATTCGGCTTGTAGCAGCCTGAGATTGCTTGTAAGGCTGTTTTCACAAATGAGCCAGGAGAATTGGGCTTGCTGCAGCCTGAGATTCGTTGTAAGGCAGTTGTCACAAAAAGCCAGGAGAAATGGGCTCGTAGCTGCGTGGGATTGCTTGTAAGGCAATTGGCACAAAAAGCCAGGAGAATTGGCTTGCTGCAGCCTGAGATTGATTGTAATTCAGTTGTCACAAAAGAGTCAGGAGATATCGATTTTTAGCAACCTGAGATTGCTTGTAAGGCAGTGGTTACAAAAGAGACAGGCGTAGTCAGCTTGGAGATTGATTTTAGCGCAGTTTTCACAGAAGAGCCAGCAGGTGTGGGCTTGTATCTGCCTGAGATTGCTTGTAAGGCAGTTTTCACAAAAGAGCCAGGATATGCCGTTTTGTAGCAGCCTGAGATTGCTTGTAAGGGATTTTTCATTTGGTCAGATAGTAAAAAGTACAGCTTTAACGATGTGCGCGTTATGTCGTCTGACAATTTAGAGCGTCCGAATTCCAGTATGTCACAATAAGACTGCATTTCTAATTTTTCTTTTTATCGAATTCACAAAATATTGGTGTCCAAATGTCGAGAATTTCTTGCCTTATCCATAATACCAAATGTTTTTTCTACACCTTGACTAGAGTCGAGGCGAAATTCAGCGATATGGGGACTTGTGTTAGCTCATTTGCAGAAATCTTCATGCGGCCCTAAACTGGGAAAACTGTCATATTTCACTTGTTTATAACTTTTTTCCAGTAACAGTAATATTTTCAAAATGGGTATCAAATTGTGTGCAATTAATCGATTTGTCTATGTTTACAGGGATTTTTCATTTCGCCAGATAGTAAAAAGTACAGCTTTAACCATGTGCGCGGTATGTTGTCTGACAATTTACAGCGTCCGAATACCAGTGTGCAAAATAAGACTGCATTTGTAATTTTTCCTTTTCATCAAATCTACAAAATATTTGTGTCCAATTGTGGGGAATTTCTTGCCTTATCCATAATTACAAAATTTTTCATACACGTTGACTAGAGTCGAGGCGAAATTCAACGATATGTGCACTTGTGTTAGCACATTTGCGGAAATTTTCATGCGGCCCTAAACTGGGAAATCAGTCATATTTCACGTGTTTATAACATTTATCCTGTAAAAGAAATATTTTCAAAATGGGTATCAAATTGTGTGCAATTATTTGATTTGTCTATGTTTACAGGGAGTTTTATTTTGGTCCGATAGTAAAAAGTACAGCTTTCACAATGTGAGCGGTATGTCGTCTGACAATTTACAGCGTCCGAATTCCAGTGTGCGCAATAAGACTGCATTTCTAATTTTTCCTTTTTATCGAATCCACTAAATATTGGTGTCCGATTGTCGGGAACTTCTTGCGTTATCCATAATTACAAAAGATTTTTTACACCTTGACTTGAGTCGAGGCGAAATTCAAAGATATGGGGACTTGTGTTATCTCATTTGCGGAAATTTTCATGCGGCCCTAAATTGTGAAATCAGTCATATTTCACTTGTTTATAACTTTTTTCCCGTCAAAGAAATATTTTCAAAATGGGTATCAAATTGTGTGCAATTATTTGATTTGTCTATGTTTACAGGGATTTTTCATTTGGTCAGATAGTAAAAAGTACAGCTTTCACCATGTGCGCGGTATGTCGTCTGACAATTTACGGCGTCCGAGCATGTGCATAAGACTGCATTCTAGGAACATCAGGCTTAGAAGATGCAATATATAATATAATCCGGATGAAAATCTGAATTTTAATGATGAATAGGATGCGATCATACCCGACATGTATGTTTTGTCGCTTTTCGCCGTATAACAGACTGCTACTTAGCAGACGCTTGATATTGATAAAAATGCATTCATTAATGTTATTTTCTGAAACTACTGTCATCATTCTATGAACATCAGGTTTAGATGATGCAATATGTAATATAATCAGGGATGAAAATCTGAATTCTAATGATGAATAGGATGCGATCCTACCCGACATGTATGTTTTGTCGCTTTTCGCCGTAGAACAGACAGCTACTTAGCAGACGCTTGATATTAAGAAAAATGCATTCATTAATGTTATTTTCTGAAACAAGTGTCAGCATTCTATTAACATCAGGCTTAGATGATGGAATATGGAATATAATCCGGATGAAAATCTGAATTCTAATGATGAATAGGATCCGATCATACCCGACATGTATGTTTTGGCGCTTTTAGCCGTATAACAGACAGCTATTTAGCAGACGCTTGATATTAATAAAAATGCATTCATTAATGTTATTTTCTGAAACTAGTGACATCATTCTATGAACATCAGTCTTAGATTATGCAATATGTAATATAATCATTATGAAAATCTGAATTCCAATGATGAAAAGAATGTGATCATACCCGACATGTATGTTTTGTCGCTTTTCGCCGTATAACAGACAGCTACTTAGCAGACGTTTGATATTAATAAAAATGCATTCATTAATGTTATTTTCTGAAACTAGTGTCACAATTCTATGAACATCAAGAGAAGATGATGCAATATGTAATATAATCCGTGTGAAAATCCGAATTCTAATGATGAATAGGATGCGGTCATACCCGACATGTATGTTTTGTTGCGTTTCCCGTATAAAAAAACAGCTACATAACAAACGCTTGATATTAAAAAAAATGCATTCATTAATGTTACTTTCTGAAACTAGTGTCAGCATTCTATGAACATCAGGCTTAGTTGATTCAACACGTAATATAATCCGAATGAAAATGCGAATTCTAATTATGAATAGGATGCGATAACCCGACATGTATGTTTTGTCGCTTTTCGCAGTATAACAGACAGTTACTTAGCAGACGCATGATATTAATAAAAATGCATTCATTAGTGTTATTTACTAAAACTACTGTCAGCATTCTATGAACATAAGGCTGAGATGATGTAATATGTACTATAATCCGGATGAAAAACTGAATTCTAATGATGAATAGGATGCGATCATTACCCAACATGTATGTTTTGTCGCTTTTCGCCGTATAACAGGCAAATATTTAGCAGACGCTTGATATTAATAAAAATGCATACATTAATGTTATTTTCTGAAACTAGTGTCAACATTCTAGGAAGATCAGGCTTAGATGATGCACTATGTAATATAATCCGGATGAAAATCTGAATTATAAAGATGAATAGGTTGCGATCATACCCGACATGTATGTTTTGTCGCTTTTCGCCGTATAATAGACAGTTACTTAGCAGACGCTTGATATTAATAAAAATGCATTCATTAATGTTATTTTCTGAAACTAGTGTCAGCATTCTATGAACATCAGGCTTAGATGATGCCATATGTAATACAATCCGGATGAAAAACTGAATTCTAATGTTGAATAGGATGCGATCATTACCCGACATGTATGTTTTGTCACTTTTCGGCGTATAACTGACAGTTACTTAGCAGACGCTTGATATTAATAAAAATGCATTCATTAATGCTATTTGCTGAAATAGTGTCAGCATTCTATGAACATCAGGCTTAGATGATGCAATATGTAATATAACCCGGACGAAAATCTGAATTCTAATGACGAATATGATGCGATCATTACCCGACATGTATGTTTTGTCGCTTTTCGCCGTATAAAAGACCGTTACTTAGCAGACGTTTGATATTATTAAAAATGCATTCATTAATGTTATTTTCTGAAATAGTGTCAGCATTCTATGAACATCAGGCTTAGATGATGCAATATGTAACATAATCCGGATAAAAATCGGAATTGTTATGATTAATAGGATGCGATGATTACCCGACATGTATGTTTCGCCGCTTTTCTCCGTTTAACAGAGAGTTACTTAGCAGACACTTGATATTAATAAAAATGCAATCATGAATGTTATTTTCAGTAAATAGTGTCACAATTCTATGAACATCAGGCTTAGATGATGCAATATGTAATATAATCCGGATGAAAATATGAATTCTAATGATGAATAGGATGCGATGATTACCCGACATGTATGTTTAGTCGCTTTTCACCGTATAACAGACAGTTACTTAGCAGACGCTTGATATGAATAAAAATGCATACATTAATGTTATTTTCTGAAATTGTGTGAGCATTCTATGAACATCAGGTTTAGATGATGCAATATGTAATATAATCCGGATGAAAATCTGAATTCTAATCATAAATAGGATGCGATGATTACCTGACATGTATGTTTTGTCTCTTTTCGCCGTATAACAGACAGTTACTTAGCAGACACTTGATATTTATAAAAATGCCTTCATTAATGTTATTTTCTGAAATAGTGTCAATATTCTATGAACATCAGTCTTAGATGATTCAATATGTAATATATTCCGTGTGAAAATCTGAATTCTAACGATGAATAGGATGCGATCATATCCGACATGTATGTTTTGTCGCTTTTCGCCGTATAACAGACACTTATTTGCAGACGCTTGATATTAATAAAAATGCATTCATTAATGTTATTTTCTGAAATAGTGTCAATATTCTATGAACATCCGGGTTAGATGATGCAATATGTAATATAATCAGGGATGAAAATCTGAATTCTAATGATGAATAGGATGCGATGATTACCCGACATGTATATTTTGTCGCTTTTCGCCGTATAACAGACAGTTACTTAGTAGACGCTTGATATTAATAAAAATGCATTCATTAATATTATTTTCTGAAACTAGAGTCACCATTCCATGAACATCAGGCTTAGATGATGCAATATGTAATATAATCAGGATGAAATCCTGAATTCTAATGATGAATAGGATGCGATGATTACCCGACATGCATGTTTTGTCGCTTTTCGCCGTTTAACAGACAGTTACTTAGCAGACGCTTGATATTAATAAAAATGCATTCAATAATGTTATTTTCTGAAAGTAGTGTCAGCATTCTATTAACATCAGGCTTAGATGATGCAATATGTAATATAATCCGGATGAAAAACTGAATTCTAATGATGAATAGGATGCGATCATTACCCGACATGTATGTTTTGTCGCTCTCTGCCGTATAACAGACAGTTACTTAGCAGACGCTTGATATTAATAAAAATGCATTCATTAATGTTATTTTCTGAAATAGTGTCAGCATTCTAGGAACATCAGCCTTAGATGATGCAATATGTAATATAATCCGGATGAAAATCTCAATTCTAATGATGAATAGTATGCGATGATTACTCGACATGTATGTTTTGTCGTATTTCGCTGTATAACAGACAGTTACTTAGCAGTCGCCTGATATTAATAAAAATGCATTCATTAATGTTATTTTCTGAAATAGTGTCAACATTCTATGAACATCAGGCTTAGATGATGCAATATGTAATATAATCCGGATGAAAATCTGAATTCTAATGATGAGTAGGATACGATGATTACCCGACATATATGTTTTGTCGCTTTTCGCCGTATAACAGACAGTTACTTAGCAGACGCTTGATATTATTAAAAATGCATTCATTAATGTTATTTTCTGAAATAGTATCAGTATTCTATGAACATCAGACTTAGATGATGCAATATGTAATAAAATCTAGATGAAAATCTGAATTCTAATGATGAATAGGATGCGATTTTTACCCGATATGTGTGTTTTGTGGCATTTCGCCGTATAAAAGACAGTTAATTAGGAGACGCTTAATATTAATAAAAATTCTTTCAATAATGTTATTTGCTGTAATAGTGTCTGCATTCTATGAACATCAAGCTTAGATGATACAATATGTAACATAATCCGGATGAAAATCTGAATTCTAATGATGAATAGGATGCGATCATTACCCGACATGTATGTTTTGTCGCTTTTCGCCGTATAACGGACAGGTACATAGCAGATACTTGATTTTAATATAAATGCATTCATTAATGTTATTTTCTGAAACTAGTGTCAGCATTCTATGAACATCATGCTTAGATAACGCAATATGTAATATAATCCGGATAGAAATCTGAATTCTAATGATGAATAGGATGCGATCATTACCCGACATGTATGTTTGGTCGCTTTTCGCCGTATAACAGACAGTTACTTAGCAGACGCCTGATATTAATAAAAATGCATTCATTAATGTTATTTTCTGAAATAGTGTCAGCATTCAATGAACATCAGGATTAGATGATGCAATATGTAATATAATCAGGGATGAAAATATGAATTCTAATGATTAATAGGATGCTATCATTACCCGACATGTATGTTTTGTCGCTTTTCGCCGAATAACAGACAGTTACTTATCAGACGATTTATATTAATAAAAATCCATTCATTAATGTTATTTGCTGAAATAGTTTCAGCATTCTATGAAAATCAGGCTTAGATGATGCAACATGTAATATAATCCGGATGCAAATCTTAATTCTAATGAAGAATATGATGCGATCATTACCTGACATGTATTTTTGGTCGCTTTTCGCCGTATAACAGACAGTTACTTAGCAGACGATTGATATTAATAAAAATGCATTCATTAATGTTATTTTCTGAAATAGTGTCAATATTCTATGAACATCCGGGTTAGATGATGCAATATGTAATATAATCCGGATGAAAATCTGAATTCTAATGATGAATAGGATGCTATGATTACCCGACATGTATGTTTTGTCGCTTTTCGCCGTATAACAGACAGTTACTTAGCAGACGCTTGATATTAATAAAAATGCATTCATTAATGTTATTTTTTGAAAATAGTGTCAATATTCTAAGAACATCAGGCTTCGATGATGCAATATGTAATATAATCCGGATGAAAATCTGAATTCTAATTATGAATAGGATGCGATGTTTACCCGACATGTATGTTTTGTCGCTTTTCGCCGTATAACTGAGAGTTACTTAGCAGACGCTTGATATTAACAAAAATGCATTCATAAATCTTATTTTCTGAAATAGTGTCAGCATTCTAGGAACATCAGCCTTAGATGATGCAATATGTAATATAATCCGGATGAAAATCTGAATTCTAATGATGAGTAGGATGCGATGATTACCCGACATATATGTTTTGTCGCTTTTCGCCGTATAACAGACAGTTACTTAGCAGACGCTTGATATTATTAAAAATGCATTCATTAATGTTATTTTCTGAAATAGTGTCAGCATTCAATGAACATCAGGATTAGATGATGCAATATGTAATATAATCAGGGATGAAAATATGAATTCTAATGATTAATAGGATGCTATCTTTACCCGACATGTATGTTTTGTCGCTTTTCGCCGAATAACAGACAGTTACTTAGCAGACGATTTATATTAATAAAAATCCATTCATTAATGTTATTTGCTGAAATAGTTTCAGCATTCTAGGAACATCAGCCTTAGATGATGCAATATGTAATATAATCCGGATGAAAATCTCAATTCTAATGATGAATAGTATGCGATGATTACCCGACATGTATGTTTTGTCGTATTTCGCTGTATAACAGACAGTTACTTAGCAGTCGCCTGATATTAATAAAAATGCATTCATTAATGTTATTTTCTGAAATAGTGTCAACATTCTATGAACATCAGGCTTAGATGATGCAATATGTAATATAATCCGGATGAAAATCTGAATTCTAATGATGAGTAGGATACGATGATTACCCGACATATATGTTTTGTCGCTTTTCGCCGTATAACAGACAGTTACTTAGCAGACGCTTGATATTATTAAAAATGCATTCATTAATGTTATTTTCTGAAATAGTGTCAGTATTCTATGAACATCAGACTTAGATGATGCAATATGTAATAAAATCTAGATGAAAATCTGAATTCTAATGATGAATAGGATGCGATGTTTACCCGATATGTGTGTTTTGTGGCATTTCGCCGTATAAAAGACAGTTAATTAGGAGACGCTTAATATTAATAAAAATTCTTTCAATAATGTTATTTGCTGTAATAGTGTCTGCATTCTATGAACATCAAGCTTAGATGATACAATATGTAACATAATCCGGATGAAAATCTGAATTCTAATGATGAATAGGATGCTATCTTTACCCGACATGTATGTTTTGTCGCTTTTCGCCGAATAACAGACAGTTACTTAGCAGACGATTTATATTAATAAAAATCCATTCATTAATGTTATTTGCTGAAATAGTTTCAGCATTCTATGAAAATCAGGCTTAGATGATGCAACATGTAATATAATCCGGATGCAAATCTTAATTCTAATGAAGAATATGATGCGATCATTACCTGACATGTATTTTTGGTCGCTTTTCGCCGTATAACAGACAGTTACTTTGCAGACGATTGATATTAATAAAAATGCATTCATTAATGTTATTTTCTGAAAATAGTGTCAATATTCTAAGAACATCAGGCTTCGATGATGCAATATGTAATATAATCCGGATGAAAATCTGAATTCTAATGATGAATAGGATGCGATGATTACCCGACATGTATGTTTTGTCGCTTTTCGCCGTTTAACAGACAGTTACTTAGCAGACTCTTGATATTAATAAAAATGCATTCAATAATGTTATTTTCTGAAAGTAGTGTCAGCATTCTATTAACATCAGGCTTAGATGATGCAATATGTAATATAATCCTGATGAAAAACTGAATTCTAATGATGAATAGGATGCGATCATTACCCGACATGTATGTTTTGTCGCTCTCTGCCGTATCACAGACAGTTACTTATCAGACGCTTGATATTAATGAAAATGCATTCATTAATGTTATTTTCTGAAAATGTGTCAGCATTCTAGGAACATCAGCCTTAGATGATGCAATATGTAATATAATCCGGATGAAAATCTCAATTCTAATGATGAATAGTAATGCGATGATTACCCGACAAGTATGTTTTGTCGTATTTCGCTGTATAACAGACAGTTACTTAGCAGACGCCTGATATTAATAAAAATGCATTCATTAATGTTATTTTCTGAAATAGTGTCAACATTCTATGAACATCAGGCTTAGATGATGCAATATGTAATATAATCCGGATGAAAATCTGAATTCTAATGATGAGTAGGATGCGATGATTACCCGACATATATGTTTTGTCGCTTTTCGCCGTATAACAGACAGTTACTTAGCAGACGCTTGATATTAATAAAAATGCATTCATTAATGTTATTTTCTGAAACTAGTGTCAGCATTCTATGAACATCAGGGTTAAATGATGTAATATGTAATATAATCCGTATGCAAATCTTATTTCTAATGAAGAATATGATGCGATCATTACCCGACATGTATGTTTTGTCGCTTTTCGCCGTATAACAGAAAGTTACTTAGCAGACGCTTGTTATTAATAAAAATTCATTTATTAATGTTATTTGCTGAAATAGTGTCAGCATTCTATGAACATCAGTCTTAGATGATGCGATATATAATATAATCCGGATGAAAATCTAAATTCTAATGATGAATAGGATGCGATCATACCCGACATGTATATTTTGTCGCTTTTCGCCGTATAACAGACAGTTACTTAGCAGACGCTTGATATGAATAAAAATGCATTCATTAATGCTTTTTTCTTAAACTTGTGACAGAATCCTATAAACATATGTCTTACGTGATGCAAAATGTAATATAATCCGGACTAAAATCTGAATTCTAATAAAGAATATGATACGATCAATCCCGACTTGAATGTTTTGTCGCTTTTCGTCGTATAACCGACAGTTATTTATCAGAGTCTTGATATTAATAAAAATGCATACATTAATGTTATTTTCTCAAACTCGTGTCAACATTCTATAAATATAACTCTTAAATAATTCATAATATATTATAATCGGGTAGAGAATCTGAATTCTAATGATGAATATGCTCCGATCATACCTGACATGTACGTTTAGTCACTTTTCGCCGTATCACCGGCATTTGCTTAGCAGAGGTTTCATATTATTAAAAATGAATTCATTAATGTTATTTTCTGAACCATGAGTCTTAGATGATGCTAAATGTAAGATAAACCGGAAGACAATCTAAATTGTAATAATGAATGACATGCGATCAAAGCGGACTTGGATGTTTTGTTGGTTTTCGCCGTACAAACGAAGTTACTTTGCAGACTCTTGATATTAATAAAAATGCATTCATTAATGTTATTTTCTGAAGCTAGTGTCAGCATTCTATAAACTTAAAGCTTAGATGATGCAAAATATAATATAATCCGGAAGAAAATTTGAATTTTATGATGAATATTATGCGATCAAAACCCGACTTGAATGTTATGTGGCTTTTCGCCGTATATCCGACAGTTACTTAGCAGAGGCCTGATATATATTAAAAATGCGTTCATTAATGTTATTTTCTTAAACTAGCGTCAGAATTCTATGAAGAAAAGTCTGAGATGATGCAAAATGTAATATAATCCTGAGGAAAATCTGAATTCTAATGATTAATATGATGCTATCAAACCCGACAAGCATGTTTTGTCGCATTTCGTTGTATAACAGACAGTTACTTAGCAGACGCTCCATATTAATAAAAATTCAGTCATTAATGTTATTTTCTGAAACTCGTCTCCGCATTCTATAAACATAAGGCTTAGATGATGCAATATGTAATATAATCCGGAAGAAAATCTGAATTCTTAGGATGAAATTGATGCGATCAAATCCGACTTGGATTTTTTGTCACTTTTCGCCTATTAAACGAATTACTTCGCAGACGTTTGATATTAATAAAAATGCATTAAGAAATGTTATTTTCTTAAACTAATCTGAGAATTCTATAAACATAAGTCATAGATTTTACAAAATATAATTTAATTCGTGAGAAAATCTGAATTCTAATTATGAATTTGATGCGATTAAATTTGACTTGGACGTTGTGTCGCTTTTCGCCGTATAACAGACAGTTACTTAGTAGACGTTTGATATTAATAAAAATGCATTCATTAATGTTATTTTCCTCTACTAGTGTCAACATCCTATAAACATAAGTCATACATTATGCAAAATGTAATATAATCCAGCAGAAAATCTGAATTCTTATGATGAATATAATGCGATCAAAACCGACTTGGATGTTTTGTCTCTTTTCGCCGTATTGCCGACAGTTACTTAGCAGACGCTTGATATTAATAAAAATGCATTAATTAATTTTCTTTTCTTAAAATAATGCCAGCATTCTATGAACATAATGCTTTATGATGCAAAATGTAATATAATCCGGAAGAATATATCGAATCTTATGAAGAATATGATGCGATCAAACCCGACCTAAATATTTTGTTGCTTTTCGCCGTATAATCGACAGTTACATAGTAGACGCTTGATATTAATAAAAAAGCATTCATTAATGTTATTTTCTGAAACTAGTGTCACAATTCTATGAACATCAAGCTTAGATGATGCAATATGTAATATAATCCGTATGAAAATCTGAATTTTAATGATGAATAGGATGCGATCATCCCCGACATGTATGTTTTGTCGCTTTTCGCCGTATAACAGACAGCTATTTGCAGACGATTGATATTAATACAAATGCATTCATTAATGTTATTTTCTGAAACTAGTGTCAGCATTCTATTAACATCAGGCTTAGAAGATGGAATATATAATATAATCCGGATGAAAATCTGAATTCTAATGATGAATAGGATCCGATCATACCCGACATGTATGTTTTGTCACTTTCCGCCATATAACAGACAGTTACTTAGCAGACGCTTGATATTAATAAAAATGCCTTCATTCATGTTATTTTCAGAAACAATGGTCCGCATTCTATGAACATCAGGCTTAGGTGATGCAATATGTAATATAATCCGGATGAACATGTGAAATCTAATGCTGAATAGGATGCGATCATACCCGACATGTATGATTTGTCGCTTTTCGTCGTATAACAGATAGTTATTTAGCAGACGCTTGATATTAATAAAAATGCATTCATTAATGGTATTTTCTGAAACTAGTGTCACCATTCTATGAACATCAGGCATAGATGATGTAATATGTAATATAATCCCTATGAAAATCTGAATTCTAATGATGAATAGGATGCGATCATACCCGACATGTATGTTTTGTCGCTTTTCGTCGTATAACAGACAGATACTAAGCAGTCGCTTGATATTAATAAAAATGCATTCATTAATGTTATTTTCTGAAACAATGGTCAGCATTATATGAACATCAGGCTTATATGATGTAATTGGTAATATAATCTGTATGAAAATCTGAATTCTAATGATGAATAGGATGCGATCATTACCAGGCATGTATGTTTTGTCGCTTTTCGCCGTATAACAGACAGTTACTTAGCAGACGCTTGATATTAATAAAAATGCATTCATTCATGTTATTTTCTGAAACTAGTGTCACAATTCTATGAACATCAGGCTTAGATGATGCAATATGTAATATAATCCGTGTGAAAATCTGAATTCTAATGATGAATAGGATGCGATCATACCCGACATGTATGTTTTGTCGCGTTTCCCGTATAAAAACAGTTACATAACAAACGCTTGATATTAAAAAAAATGCATTCATTAATGTTACTTTCTGAAACTAGTGTCAGCATTCTATGAACATCAGGCTTAGATGATTCAATATGTAATATAATCCGAATGAAAATCTGAATTCTAATGATGAATAGGATGCGATAACCCGACATGTATGTTTTGTCGCTTTTCGCCGTATAACAGACAGCTACTTAGCAGACGCTTGATATTTATAAAAATGCATTCATTAATGTTATTTTCTGAAAATAGTGTCAGCATTCTATGAACACCAGGCTTAGATGATGCAATATGTAATATAATCCGGATGAAAATGTGAATTCTAATGATGAATAGGATGCGATCATTACCCGACATGTATGTTTTGTCGCTTTTCACCGTATAACAGACAGCTACTTAGCAGACGCTTGATATTAAGAAAAATGCATTCATTCATGTTATTTTCCTAAACTAGTGTCAGCATTCTATGAACATCAGGCATAGTTGATGCAATATGTAATATAATTCAGATGAAAATCTGAATTCTAATGATGAATACCATCCTATCATACCCGAGATGTATATTTTGTCGCTTTTCGCCGTATAACAGACAGTTACTTAGCAGACGCTTGATATTAATAAAAATGCATTCATTAATGTTATTTGCTGAAATAGTGTACGTATTCTATGAACATCTGGCTTAGATGATGCGATATGTAATATAATCTTGATGAAAGTCTGAATTCTAAAGATGAATAGGATGCGATCATTACCCAACATGTATGTTTTGTCGCTTTTCGCCTGGCCCTTTTGTGCCAACTGTTTTACACATAATCTCAGGCTGCTACAATTCGTCATCAACTGGCTCTTTTGTGAAAACTGCCTTACAAGCAATCTAGGCAGCTACAAGCCCACTTCCCCTGGCTCTTTTGTGCCAATTGCATTAAAAACAATCTCAGGCTTCTACGAGCCACTTCTCCTTGATATTTCGTGAAAATTGCCTTTCAAGCAATCTCAGGCTGCTACAAGACTACACCTGCTTGCTCTTATGTGGTAACTGCATTACAAGCAATCTCAGGCTGCCACAAGACTATTACGCCTGTCTCTTTTGAGACAACTGCCTTACAAGAAATCTCAGCTGGCTACAAATCGAAATCTCCTGGCTCATTTGTGACAACTGCCTTACAAGGAATCTCAGGCTGCAGCAAGCCAAATTCCCAAGGCTCTTTGTGCAAATTTCCTTACAAGCAATCCCAGGATGCTACGAGCCTATTTCACCTGGCTCTTTTTTGGCAACAGCCTTACAAGCATTCTCAGGCTGCAGCAAGCCCAATTCTCCTGGCTTTTTTTGCCAATTGCCTTACAAGTAATCCCAGGCTGCTACGAGCGTATTTCCCCTGGCTCTATTGTGGCAACTGCCTTACAAGCAATCTCAGGCCTCTACAAGACGAATTCTGCTGGCTCTTTTGTGAGAACTGCCTTACAAGCAATCTCAGGATGCTACGGGCCGACTACGCCTGGCTCTTCTATGACAAGTGGCTTACAAGCAAACTCAGGCTGCTACAAGCCGATTTCTACTGGCTCTTTTTTGGCAACTGCCTTACAAGCAATTTCAGGCTGCTACGAGCCGACTTTTCTGGGTTCGTTTGTGAAAACTGCCTTACAAGCCATCTCAGGCTGCAGCAACCCCAACACTTTTGGCTTTTTGTGCCAATTGCCTTCCAAGCAATCCCAGGCGGCTACGAGCCGATTTCTCCTGACTCTTTTGTGACAACTGCCTTACAAGCAAAATCAGGATGCTACGATCCGACTTCTCTTGGCTCTTTTGTGAAAACCGCCTTACAAGCAATCGCAGGCTGCTACAAACCCACAACTCCTGTCTCTTTTGTGAAAACTGCCTTACAAGCAATCTCAGCCTGCTACAAGACGAATACGCCTGTCTCTTTTGTGAAACTGCCTTGCAAGCAATCTCAGGCCGCTACAAATCGACATCTCCTGTCTCTTTTGTGAAAACTGCCTTACAAGCAATCTCAGGCTGCAGCAATCCAAATTCTCCTAGCTTTTTGTGCCAATTGCCTTACAAGCAATCCCAGGCGGCTACGAACCGATTTCTCCTGGCTCATTTGTGGCATCTGCCTTACAAGCATTCTCAGGCTGCTCCAAGCCCAATTCTCCTGACTTATTGTGCCAATTGCCTTACAAGCAATCCCAGGCGTCTACGAGCCGACTTCTCTTGGCTCTTTTGTGAAAACTGCCTTACAAGTAATCTCAGGCTGCTACAAATCGACATATCCTGGCTCTTTTGTGACAACTCCCTTACAAGCAATCTCAGGCTGCAGCTAGTCCAATTCTGCTGACTTTTTGTGCCAATTGCCTTACAAGCAATCCCAGGCTGCTACGAACCGATTTCTCCTGGCTCATATGTGGCATCTGTCTTACAAGCATTCTCAGGCTGCTACAAGCCCAATTCTCCTGGCTTTTTGTGCCAATTGCCTTACAAATAATCCCGATTTCTTCTGGCTCTTTTGTGAAAACTTCCTTACAACGAATCTCAGGCTGCAGCAAGCCCAATTCTCCTGGCTCTTTTGTGGCAACTGCCTTACAAGCAACCTCAGGCTTCTACCAGCCGACTTTTCTTGGATCTTTTGTGAAAACTGCCTTACAAGCAATCTCAGCCTGCTACAAGATGAATACGCTTGGCTCTTTTGGGAAACTGCCTTGCAAGCAATATCAAGCTGCCCAATTCTCCTCACTTTTTGAGCCAATTGCCTTAAAAGCAATCCCAGGCGGTTACGTGCCGATTTCTCCTGGCTCTTTTGTTGTAAGTGCCTTACAAGCAATGTCAGGCTGCTACGAGCCGACTTCTCTTGGCTCTTTTGTGAAAACTGCCATACAAGCAATCACAGGGCGCTGCAAATCGACAGCGCCTGGCTCTTTTGTGACAACTGTCTTTCAAGCAATCTCAGTCTGCAGCAAGCCCAATTCGCCACGATTTTGTGCCAATTGCCTTACAAGCAATCCCAGGCTGCTACGAGCCGATTTCTCCTAGCTCATTTGTAGGATCTGCCTTACAAGCATTCTCAGGCTGCTAAAAGACCAATTCTCCTGGCTTTTGTGCCAATTGCCTTACAAGCAATCCCATGCGGCTACGAGCCTATTTCTCCTGGCCCTTTTGTGGCAACTGCCTTACAAGCAATGTCAGACTGCTACGAGCTGACTTATCTTGCTCTCTTGTGAAAACTGCCTTACAAGCAATCAGAGGCTGCTACAAAACGACATCTCCTGTCTCTTTTGTGAAAACTGCCTTACAAGCATTCTCAGCCTGCTATAAGCCGAATACGCCTGGCTCTTTTGTGAAACTGCCTTACATGGAATCTTGACTTACAAGCAAAATCAGGATGCTACTAGCCGACTTCTCTTGGCTCTTTTGTGAAAACTGCCTTGCAAGCAATCTCAGGCAGCTACAAATCGACATATCCTGGCTCTTTTCTGACAACTGCCTTACAAGCAATCACATGCGGCTACGAGCCGACTTCTCATTGCTCTTTTGTGAAAACTGCCTTTCAAGCAATCTCAGGCTGCAGCAATCCCAATTCACCTGGCTTTTTGTGCCAATTGCCTTACAAGCAATCCCAGGCGGCTACGAGGCGATTTCACCTGGCTCTTTTGTGACAACTGCCTTACAAGCAAAATCAGGATGCTACTAGCCGACTTCTCTTGGCTCTTTTGTGAAAACTGCCTTGCAAGCAAACTCAGGCCGCTACAAATCGACATCTCCTGTCCCTTTTGTGACAATTGCCTTACAAGCAATATCAGGCTGCCGCTAGCCCAATTCTCCTGACTTCTTGTGCCAATTGCCTTAAAAACAATCACAAGCGGCTGCGTGCCGATTTTTCCTGGCTCTTTTGTGGCAACTGCCTTACAAGCCATCTCAGGCTGCTATAAGCCGAATTCTCCAGGCTCGTTTGTGACAACTGCCTTAGAAGCAATGTCAGGCTGCTACGAGCCGACTTCTCTTTGCACTTTTGTGAAAACTGCCTTACAACAATATCAGGCTGCCACAAAATGACATCACCTGTCTCTTTTGTGAAAACTGCCTTACAAGCAATCTCAGCCTGCTACAAGTCGAATACGCCTGGCTCTTTTGTGAAACTGCCTTACAAGCAATCCCAGGCTGCTACGAGCCGATTTCTCCTAGCTCATTTGTGGGATCTCCCTTACAAGCATTTTCAGGCTGCAGCAATATGAATTCTCCTGGTTTTTGTGCGAATTGCCTTACAAGCAATCCCAGGCGGCTACCAGCCGATTCTCCTGGCCCTTTTGTGGCAACTGCCTTACAAGAAATCTCAGGCTGCTACAAGCCGAATTCTCCTGGCGCTTTTGTGACAACTGCCTTACAAGCAATGTCAGGCTGCTACGAGCCGACTTCTCTTGGCTCTTTTGTGACACTGCCTTACACGCAATCTCAGGCCGCTACAAGCCGAATACGCCAGGCACTTTTGTGAAACTGCCTTGCAAGCAATCTCAGGCCGCTACAAATCGACATCTCCTGACTCTTTTGTGACAACTGCATTACAAGCAATCTCAGGCTGCCGCCAGAACAGTTCTCCTGACTTTTTGTGCCAATTGCCTTAAAAGAAATCCCAGGCGGCTACGTGACGATTTCTCCTGGCTCTTTTGTGGTAACTGCCTTACAAGCAATCTCAGCCTGCTACAAGTCGAATACGCCTGGCTCTTTTGTGAAACTGCCTTACAAGCAATCCCAGGCTGCTACGAGCCGATTTCTCCTAGCTCATTTGTGGGATCTCCCTTACAAGCATTTTCAGGCTGCAGCAAAATGAATTCTCCTGGTTTTTGTGCGAATTGCCTTACAAGTAATCCCAGGCGGCTACCAGCCGATTCTCCTGGCCCTTTTGTGGCAACTGCCTTACAAGAAATCTCAGGCCGCTACAAGCCGAATACGCCTGGCTCTTTTGTGAAATTGCCCTACAAGCAATCCCAGGCGTCTACGAGCCGTCTTTTCTTGGCTCTTTTGTGAAAACAGCCTTACAAGTAATATCAGACTGCTACAAAATGACATCTCCTGTCTCTTTTGTGAAACTGCCTTACAAGCAATCTCAGGCCGATACAAGCCGAATATGCTTGGCTCTTTTGTGAAACTGCCTTGCAAGCAATCTCAGGCCGCTACAAATCGACATCTCCTGTCTCTTTTGTGACAACTGCCTTACAAGCAATCTCAGGCTGCCGCCAGGACAGTTCTGACTTTTTGTGGCAATTGCCTTAAAAGCAATCCCAGGCGGCTACGTGCCGATTCTCCTGCCTCTTTTGTGGTAACTGCCTTACAAGCAATCTCAGGCTGCTACATGCCGAATTCTCCTGGTTTTATTGTGACAACTGACTTACAAGCAATCTCCTGCCTCTTTTGTGGTAACTGCCTTACAAGCAATCTCAGGCTGCAGCAATCCCAATTCTCCTAGTTTTTTTGCCAATTACCTTACAAGCAATCCCAGGCGGCTACGAGCCGATTTCTCAGGCTGCTGCAAGCCGAATTCTCCTGGCTCTTTTGTGCAAATTGCCTTACAAGCAATCCCCGGCGTCTACGAGCCGACTTCTGTTGTCTCTTTTATGAAAACTGCCGTAAAAGCAATCTCAGGCTGATACAAAACGACATCTCCTGTCTCTATTTTTAAAACAGCCTTACAAGCAATCTCAGCCTGCTACAAGCCGAATACGCCTGGCTCTTTTGTGAAACTGCCTTACAAGCAATCTCAGGCCGCTACAAATCGACATATCCGTGCTCTTTTGTGACAAGCCGAATTCTACTGGCGCTTTTGTGACAACTGCCTTACAAGCAATGTCAGGCTGCTACAAAACGACATCTCTTGTCTCTTTTGTGAAACTGCCTTACAAGCAATCTCAGGCCGCTACAAGCCGAATACGCCTGGCCCTTTTTGAAACTGCCTTACAAGCAATCTCAGGCCGCTACAAATCGATATATCCTGGTTCTATTGTGACAACTGCGTTACAAATAATCTCAGGCTGCAGCAATCCCATTTCCCCTGGCTTTTTGTGCCAATTGCCTTACAAGCAATCCAAGGCAGCTACGAGCCGATTGCTCCTGGCTCATTTGTGGCAACTGCCTTACAAGTAATCTCAGGCTGCTGCAAGCCGAATTCTCCTGGATCTTTTGTGAAAATTGCCTTACAAGCAATCCCAGGCGTCTACGAACCGACTTCTCTTGGCTCTTTTGTGAAAACTGCATTAAAAGCAATCTCAGACTGCTACAAAACGATATCTCCTTTCTCTTTTGTTTAAAAATGCCTTACAAGCAATCTCAGGCCGCTACAAATCGACATATCCTGGCTCTTTTGTGACAACTGCCTTACAAGTAATCTCAGGCTGCCGCTAGTTCAATTCTCCTGACTTTTTGTGCCAATTGCCTTACAAGCAATCCCAGGTTGCTAGAAATCGACATCTTCAGGCTCTTTTGTGACAACTGCTTTACAAGCATTCTCAGGCTGCAGCAATATGAATTCTCCTGGCTTTTTGTGCGAATGGCCTTACAAGACATCCCAGGCGGGTACGAGACGATTTCTATTGTCTCTTTTGTGGGAACTGCCTTACAAGAAATCTCAGGCTGCTACAAGCCGAATTCTCCTGGCGCTTTTGTGACAACTGCCTTACAAGCAATGTCAGGCTGCTACGAGCCGACTTCTCTTGGCTCTTTTGTGAAAACTGCCTTACAAGTAATATCAGGCTGCTACAAAACGATATCTCCTGTCTCTTTGGTGAAACTGCCTTACAAGCAATCTCAGGCCGCTACAAGCCGAATACGATTGGCTCTTTTGTGAAACTGCCTTGCAAGCAATCTCAGGCCGCTACAAATCGACATCTCCTGTCTCTTTTTTGACAACTGCCTTACAAGAAATCTCAGGCTGCCGCCAGAACAGTTCTCCTGACTTTTTGTGCCAATTGCCTTACGAGCAATCCCAGGCGGCTACGTGCCGATTTCTCCTGGCTCTTTTGTGGTAACTGCCTTACAAGCAATCTCAGGCTGCTACAAGCCGAATTCTCCTGGTTCTATTGTGACAACTGCCTTACAAGCAATCTCAGGCTGCAGCAATCCCAATTCTCCTGGCTTTTTGTGCCAATTGCCTTACAAGCAATCCCAGGCGGCTACGAGCCGATTTCTCCTGGCTCATTTGTGGCAACTGCCTTACAAGCAATTTCAGGCTGCTGCAAGCCGAATTCTCCTGGCTCTTTTGTTCAAATTGCCTTACAAGCAATCCCAGGCATCTACGAGCCGACTTCTCTTGTCTCTTTTGTGAAAACTGCCTTAAAAGCAATCTCAGGCTGCTACAAAACGACATCTCCTGTCTCTTTTTTTTAAAAACAGCCTTACAAGCCATCTTAGCCTGCTACAAGCTGAATACGTCTGGCTCTTTTGTGAAACTGCTTTACAAGCAATCTCAGGCCGCTACAAATCGACATATCCTGGCTCTTTTGTGACAACTGCCTTACAGACAACCTCAGTCTGCCGCTTGTCTAATTCTCCTGACTTTTATTGCCAATTGCCTTATAAGCAATCCCAGGCTGCTACGAAGCGATTTCTCCAGTTTCATTTGTGGCATCTGCCTTGCAAGCCTTCTCAGGCTGCAGCAATATGAATTCTCCTGGCTTTTTGAGCGAATTGCCTTACAAGCAATCCCAGGCGGCTACGAGCCGATTTCTCCTGGCCCTTTTGTGGCTACTGCCTTACAAGAAATCTCAGGCTGCTACAAGCCGAATTCTCCTAGCGCTTTTGTGACAACTGCCTTAGAAGAAATGTCAGGCTGCTACGAGCCGACTTCTCTTGGCTCTTTTGTGAAAACTGCCTTACAAGTAATATCAGGCTGCTACAAAACGACACCTCCTGTATCTTTTGTGGCAACTGCCTTACAAGCAATCTCAGGCTACTGCAAGCAGAATTCTCCTGGCTCTTTTGTGCAAATTGCCTTACAAGCAATGTCAGGCGCCTACGTGCCGTCTTCTCTTGTCTCTTTTGTAAAAACTGCCTTAAAAGCAATCTCAGATTGCTACAAAACGACATCTTTTGTCTCTTTTTTAAAAAATGCCTTACAAGCAATCTCAGACTGCTACAAGCCGAAAACGCCTGGCTCTTATGTGAAACTGCCTTACAAGCAATCTCAGGCCGCTACAAATCGACATATCCTAGCACTTTTGTGACAACTGCCTTACAAGCAATCTCAGGCTGCCGCTAGTCCAATTCTCCTGACTTTTTGTGCCAATTGCCTTAAATGCAATCCCAGGCTGTTACGAAGCTATTTCTCCTAGCTAATTTGTGGCATCTGCCTTACAAGCATTCTCAGGCTGCAGCAATATGAATTCTCCTGGCTCTTTGTACGAATTGCCTTACAAGCAATCCTAGGTTGCGACGAGCCGATTTCACATGGCTCTTTTTGGGCAACTGCCTTACAAGCAATCCCAGGCTGCTACAAGCCGAATTCTCCTGGCGCTTTTGTGACAACTGCATTACAAGCAATGCCAGGCTGCTCAGGGCCGACTTCTCTAGGCTCTTTTGTGAAAACTGCCTTACAAGTAATATCAGGCTGCTACAAAACGACATCTCCTGTCTCTTTTGTGAAACTGCCTTACGAGCAATCTCAGGCCGCTACAAGCAGAATACGCCTGGCTCTTTTGTGAAACTGCCTTACAAGCAATCTCTGGCCGCTACAAATCGACATATCCTGGCTCTCTTGTGACAACTGCCTTACAAGCAATCTCAGGCTGCCGCTAGTCCAATTCTCCTGACTTTTTGTCATAATTTCCTTAAAAGCAATCCAAGGCTGCTACGAACCGTTTTCTCCTGGCTCATTTGTGGCATCTGCCTTAGAAGCATTCTCAGGCTGCAGCAATATGAATTCTCCTGGCTTTTTGTGCGAATTGCCTTACAAGCAATCCCAGGCGTCTCGAGTCGACTTCTCTTGGCTCTTTTGTGAAAACTGCCTTACAAGAAATCTCAGGCTGCTACAAGCCGAATTCTCCTGGGGCTTTTGTGACAACTGCCTTACAAGCAATGTCAGGCTGCTACAAGCCGATTTCTCTTGGCTCGTTTGTGAAAACTGCCTTACAAGTAATATCAAACTGTTCAAAACGACATCTCCTGTCTTTTTTGTGAAACTGCCTTACAAGCAATCTCAGGCTGCTACAAATCGACATCTGCTGTCTCTTTTGTGACAACTGCCTTACAAGCAATCTCAGGCTGCCGCCAGTACAGTTCTCCTGACTTTTTGTGCCAATTGCCTTTAAAGCAATCCCAGGCGGCTACGTGCCGATTTCTCCTGGCTCTTTTGTGGTAACTGCCTTACAAGCAATCTCAGGCTGCTAAAAGCCGAATTCTTTTGGTTCTATTGTGACAAATGCCTTAAAAGCAATCTCAGGCTGCAGCAAACCCAATTCTCCAGGCTTGGTGTGCCAATTGCCTTACAAGCAATCCCAGGCAACTACGAGCCGATTTCTCCTGGCTCATTTGTGGCAACTGCCTTACAAGCAATCTCAGGCGGCTGCAAGCCGAATTCTCGTGGCACTTTTGTGCAAATTGCCTTACAAGCAATCCCAGGCGTCTCGAGTCGACTTCTCTTGGCTCTTTTGTGAAAACTGACTTCAAAGCAATCTCAGGCTGCTACAAAACGACATCTCTTGTCTATTTTTTTCAAAACTGCCTTACAAGCAATCTCAGCCTGCTACAAGCCGAATACGCCTGGCTCTTGTGTGAAACTGCCTTAGTCCCACGCAGACGACCCCCAGTCCCAGAAAGTCCCACGTAGACGACACCCCACCCAGGAGACAGTCACAGAAAGTCCCACGCTGACGACCCTCCACCCACGAGACAGTCACAGAAAGTCCCACGAAGACGGGCCCCAGTCCCAGAAAGTCCCACGCAGACGAGGCCCAGTCCCACAAAGTCCCACAAGGACGAGCCACCACCCAGGAGACAGACCCAGAATGTCCCACGGAGACGACCCTCCACCCACAAGACAGTCCCAGAAAGTCCCACGGAGACGACCCCCAGTCCCACAAAGTCCCACGTAGACGACACCCCACCAAGGAGACAGTCCAAGAAAGTCCCACGGAGACGACCCCCAGTCCCAGAAAGTCCCACGCAGACGACCCGCAGTCCCAGAAAGTCCCACGTAGAAGACACCCCACCCAGGAGACAGTCACAGAAAGTCCCACGCAGACGACCCTCCACACACGAGACAGTCCCAGGAAGTCCCACGAAGACGAGACCCAGTCCCAGAAAGTCCCACGCAGACGACCCCCAGTCCCACAAAGTCCCACACAGAAGAGCCACCACCCAGGAGACAGTCCCAGAAAGTCCCACGCAGACGGCCCCAAGTCCCAGAAAGTCCCACGCAGACGACCCCCCACCCAGGAGACAGTCCCAGAATGTCCCAGGCAGACGACACCCAGTCCCAGAATGTCCCATGCAGACGACCCCCACCCAGGAGACAGTCCCAGAAAGTTCCACGCAGACTACCCCACACCCAGGAGCCAGTCCCAGAATGTCCCAAACAGACGACCCCCCCACCCAGGAGACAGTCACAGAAAGTCCCACGCAGACGACCACCCCAGTCCCAGAAAGTCCCACGAAGACGACCCCCAGTCCCACAAAGTCCCACGCAGACGACACCCAGTCCCAGAAAGTCCCACAAGGATGACCCCCACACAGGAGAAAGTCCCAGAAAGTCCCACGCAGACGAACCCCACCCAGGAGACAGTCCCAGAAAGTCCCACGCAGACGACCCCCAGTCCCAGTAAGTCCCACACAGACGAACCCCACCCAGGAGACAGTCCCAGAAAGTCCCACCAAGGCGACACCCCACCCAGGAGACAGTCCCAGAAAGTCCCACGCAGACGACCCCCAGTCCAAGAAAGTCCAACGCAGACGACCCCCAGTCCCATAAATTACCCACGCAGACGACCCGCAGTCCCAGAAAGTCCCACGCAGACGACCCCCAGTCCCAGAAAGTCCCAAGCAGACGACCCCCACCCAGTTGACAGTGCCAGAATGTCCCAAACAGACGACCCCAAGTCCCAGAAATTCCCACGCAGACTACTCCCAGTCCCAGAAAGTCCCACGAAGACGACCCCCACCCTGGAGACAGTCCCAGAATGTCCCAAACAGACGACCCCCCACCCAGGAGACAGTCACAGAAAGTCCCACGCAGACGACCTCCAGTCCCAGAAAGTCCCACGCAGAAGACACCCAGTCCAAGAAAGTCCCACGCAGACGACGCCCAGTCCGACAAATTCCAACGCAGACGACTCCCACCCAGGAGACAGTCCCAGAATGTCCCAAACAGACGACCCCCCACCCAGGAGACAGTCACAGTAAGTCCCACGCAGACGACCCCCAGTCCCAGAATGTCCCACGCAGACGACCCCCAGTCCCAGAATGTCCCATGCAGACGACCCCCACCCAGGAGACAGTCCCAGAATGTTCCACGTAGAGGACCCCTCACCCAAGAGACACTCCCAGAAAGTCGCACGCAGACGAACCCCAGTCCCAGAAAGTCCCACAGAGACGACCCCCCACCCAGGAGACAGTCGCAGAAAGTCCCACGCAGACGACCCCCCATTCCCAGAAAGTCCCACGCAGACGGCCCCCCACCCAGGAAAGAGTCCCAGAAAGTCCAAAGCAGACGACCACCAGTCCCAGAGAGTCCCACGAAGACGATCCCCATTACCAGAAAGTCCCACGCAGAAGACCCCCCAGTCCCAGAAAGTCCCACGCAGACGACCTCAAGTCCCAGAAAGTCCCACGCAGACGACCCCCCACCCAGGAGACAGTCCCAGAAAGTCCCACGCAGACGACACCCAGTCCCAGAAAGTCCCACGCAGACGACCCCCACACAGGAGACAGTCCCAGAAAGTCCCACGCAGACGACCCCCCACCCAGGAGACAGTCGCAGAAAGTCCCACGCAGACAACCCTCCATTCCCCCCACACAGGTGGCAGTCCAAGAAAGTCCGACGAAGACGACCTCCAGTCCCAGAAAGTCCCAGGCAGACGAGCCCCAGTCCCAGAAAGTCCCACGCAGATGACCCCCAGTCCCAGAAAGTGCCAGGCAGACAATCTCACACCCAGGAGAGAGTCCCAGAATGTCCCACGCAGACGACCCGCAGTCCCAGAAAGTAACACGCAGACGACCCCCACCCAGGAGACACTCCCAGAAAGTCACACGCAGACGATCCCCCACACAGGAGACAGTCCCAGAAAGTCCCACGCAGACGAGCACCAGTCCCAGAAAGACCAACGCAGACGACCCCCACCCAGGAGACAGTCCCAGAAAGTCGCACGCAGACGAACCCCAGTCCCAGAAAGTCCCACGCAGACGACCCCCTAGACCCAGAAAGTGCCAGGCAGACAATCTCACACCCAGGAGACAGTCCCAGAATGTCCCACGCAGACGACCCGCGGTCCCAGAAAGTAACACGCAGAAGACCCCCCACACAGGAGACAGTCCCAGAAAGAGCCACGCAGACGACCCCAGACACAGGAAGTCCCACGCAGACGACCCCCCACTCAGGAGACAGACACAGAATGTCCCACGCAGACGACCCCCAGTCCCAGAATGTCCCACGCAGACGAACCCCAGTCCGACAAAGTCCCACGCAGACGACCCCCCACCTAGGAGACACTCCCAGAATGTCCCACGCAGACGACATACAGTCCAAGAATGTCCGACGCAGACGACCCCCCACCCAGGTGGCAGTCCCAGAAAGTCCCACGCAGACGACCTCCAGTCCAAGAAAGTCTCACGCAGACGAAACCCCAGCCAGGAGACAGTCCCAGAAAGTCCCACGCAGAAGACACCACAGTCCCAGAAAATCCCACGCAGACGACCCCCCCACCCAGGAGACAGACCCAGAAAGTCCCACGCAGACGACCGCCCACCCAGGAGACAGTCCCAGAAAGTCCGACGCTGACGACCCCCAGTCCAAGAAAGTCCCACGCAGACGACCCCCAGTCCCAGAATGTCCCACGCAGACGACCCCACACCCAAGAGACAGTCCCAGAAAGTCCCACGCAGACGACCCCCAGTCCCAGAAAGTCCCACGCAGACGACCCCCACCCAGGAGACACTCCCAGAAAGTCCCACGCAGACGATCCCCCACACAGGAGACAGTCCCAGATAGTCCCACGCAGACGAGCACCAGTCCCAGAAAGACCAACGCAGACGACCCCCATCCAGGAGACAGTCCCAGAAAGTCGCACGCAGACGAACCCCAGTCCCAGAAAGTCCCACGCAGACGACCCCCTAGTCGCAGAAAGTCCCCGCAGACGACCCCCCACCCAGCAGACAGTCCCAGAAAGTCCAAAGCAGACGACCCCCAGTCCCAGAAAGTCCAAAGCAGACGACCCCCAGTCCCAGAAAGTCCAAAGCAGACGATCCCCCACACAGGATACAGTCCCACAAAGTCCCACGCAGACGAGCCCCAGTCCCAGAAAGTCCCACGCAGACGACCCCCACCCAGGAGACAGACCCAGAAAGTCGCACGCAGACGAACCCCAGTCCCAGAAAGTCCAACGCAGACGACCCCCACCCATGAGACAGTCGCAGAAAGTCCCACGCAGACGACCCCCCATTCCCAGAAAGTCCCACGCAGACGGCCCCCCACCCAGGAGACAGTCCCAGAAAGTCCAAAGCAGACGAACTCCAGTCCCAGAAAGTCCCACGCAGAAGACCCCCAGTCCAAGAAAGTCCCACGCAGACGACGCCCAGTCCGACAAATTCCAACGCAGACGACCCCCACCCAGGAGACAGTCCCAGAATGTCCCACGCAGACGACACACAGTCCCAGAAAGTCCCACGCAGACGACCCCCCCCCAGGTGGCCGTCCTAGAAGGTCCCAAGAAGACGACCTCCAGTCCCAGAAAATCCCACGCAGACGACCCCCAACAGGGAGACAGTCTCCGAAAGTCCTACGCAGACGACCCCCAGTCCCAGAAAGACCCACACAGACGACCTCCAGTCCCAGAAAGTCCCACGCAGATGACCCCCAGTCCCAGAAACTGCCACGCAGACAATCCCACACCCAGGAGACAGTCCCAGAATGTCCCACGCAGACGACCCCCAGTCCCAGAATGTCACACGCAGACGACCACCCAAACAGGAGACAGTCCCAGAAAGTCCCACGCAGACGACACCAATCCCAGAAAGTCCCACGCACAAGACCCCCCACCCAGGAGACAGTCCCAGAAAGTCCCACGCGGTTGACCCCCAGTCCCAGAAAGTCCCATGCAGACGTCCCCAAACCCAAAAGACAGTCCCAGAAAGACCCACGCAGACGACCCCAGACCCAGAAAGTCCCACGCATAAGACCCCCCACTCAGGAGACAGACACAGAATGTCCCACGCAGACGACCTCCAGTCCCAGAAAGTCCCACGCAGACGACCCCAAGTCCCAGAATGTCCCACGCAGAAGACCCCCCACCCAGGAGACAGTCCCAGAATGTCCCACCCAGACGACACCCAGTCCCAGAATGTCCCATGCCGACGACCCCCACCCAGGAGACAGTCCAAGAATGTCCCAAACAGACGACACCCACCCAGGAGACAGTCACAGAAAGTCGCACGCTGACGACCCCCAGTCCCAGAAAGTCCCACGCAGACGAACCCCACCCAGGAGACAGTCCCAGAAAGTCCCACGCAGACGAGCCCCAGTCCAAGAAAGTCCCACGCAGACGACCCCCACCCAGGAGACAGTCCCAGAAAGTCGCACGCAGACGAACCCCAGTCCCAGAAGGTCCCACGCAGACGACCCCCTAGTCCCAGAAAATCCAAAGGAGACGACCCCCCACCCAGGAGACAGTCACAGAAAGTCCCACGCAGACGACCCCCCCCCATTCCCAGAAAGTCCAACGCAGACGGCCCCCACCCAGGAGACAGTCGCAGAAAGTCCAAAGCAGACGACCCCCAGTCCCAGAAAGTCACACGGAGACGAACCCCAGTCCCAGAAAGTCGCAAAAAGACGCCCCCCCACCCAGGAGACAGTCCCAGAAAGTACCCACGCTGAAGACACCCAGTCCCAGAAAGTCCCACGCAGTCGACCTCCAGTCCCAGAAAGTCCAACGCAGAAGACCCCCAGTCCAAGAAAGTCCCACGCAGACGACACACAGTCCCAGAAAGTCCCACGGAGACGAACCCAGTCCCAGAAAGTCGAAAACAGACGACTCCCCACCAGGGAGACAGTCCCAGAAAGTACCCACGCTGACGACACCCAGTCCCAGAAAGTCCCACGCAGACGACCCCCAGTCCCAGAAAGACCCACGCAGACGACCACCAGTCCAAGAAAGTCCCTCGCAGATGACCCCCAGTCCCAGAAACTACCACGCAGACAATCCCACACCCAGGAGACAGTCCCAGAATGTCCCACGCAGACGACCCCCAGTCCCAGAAAGGCACACGCAGACGACCACCAGACAGGACACAGTCCCAGAAAGTCCCACGCAGACGACCCCAATCCCAGAAAGTCCCACGCACAAGACCCCCCACCCAGGAGACAGTCCCAGAAAGTCCCACGCGGTCGACCCCCAGTCCCAGAAAGTCCAATGCAGACGACCCCCAACCAAAAGACAGTCCCAGAAAGACCCACGCAGACGCCCCCAGACCCAGAAAGTCCCACGCAGAAGACCCCCCACACAGGAGACAGACACAGAATGTCCCACGCAGACGACCTCCAGTCCCAGAAAGTCCCACGCAGACGACCCCAAGTCCCAGAAAGTCCCACGCAGACGACCACCCAACCAGGAGACAGTCCCAGAATGTCCCATCCAGACGACCCCCAGTCCCAGAATGTCCCATGCAGACGACCCCCACCCAGGAGACAGTCCCAGAATGTCCCAAACAGACGAGCCACACCCAGGAGACAGTCACAGAAAGTCCCACGTAGACGACCCCCATTCCCAGAAAGTCCCACGCAGACGGCCCCCCACCCAGGAGACAGTCCCAAAAAGTCGCACGCAGACGAACCCCAGACCCAGAATGTCCCACGCAGACGATCCCCCACCCAGGAGACAGTCCCAGAATGTCCCACCCAGACCACCCCCAGACCCAGAATGTCCCATGCAGACGACCCCCACCCAGGAGACAGTCCCAGAATGTCCCAAACAGACGACCCACACCCAGGAGACAGTCACAGAAAGTCCCACGCAGACGAACCCCAGTCCCAGAAAGTCCCACGCAGACGGCCCCCCACCCAGGAGACTGTCCAAAAAAGTCGCACGCAGACGAACCCCAGTCCCAGAAAGTCCCACGCAGACGACCCCCTAGTCCCAGAATGTCCCACGCAGACGACCCTCCACTCAGGAGACAGACACAGAATGTCCCACGCAGATGAACCCGAGTCGCAGAAAGTCCCACGCAGACGATCCCCAGTCCCAGAAAGTCCCACGAAGACGACCCCCACCCTAGAGACAGTCCCAGAATGTCCCACGCAGACGATCCCCCACCCAGGAGACAGTCCCCGAAAGTCCCACGCAGACGACACCCAGTCCCAGAATGTCCCACGCAGACGACCCCCAGTCCAAGAATGTCCCACGCAGAAGACCCTCAGTCCCAGAATGTCCCATGCAGACAACCCCCACCCAGGAGAGAGTCCCAGAAAGTTCCACGCTGACGACCCCACACCCAGGAGCCAGTTCCAGAAAGTCCCACGCAGACCATCCCCAGTCCCAGAAAGTCCCACGAAGACGACCCCAACCTGGAGACAGTCCCAGAAACTCCCAAACAGACGACCCCCCTCCCAGGTGACAGTCCCAGAAAGTCCCACGCAGACGACACCCAGTCCCAGAAAGTACCCACGAAGACGACCCCCAGTCCCAGAAAGTCCCACGCAGACGACCTCCAGATCAGAAAGTCCCACGCAGACGACCCCCCACCCAAGAGACAGACACAGAATGTCCCACGCAGATGACCCCGAGTCGCAGAAAGTCCCACGCAGACGACCCCCAGTCCGAGAAAGTCCCAGGAAGACGACACCCACCCAGGAGACAGTCCCAGAATGTCCCACGCTGACGATCCCCCACCCAGGAGACAGTCCCAGAAAGTCCCACGCAGACGACACCCAGTCCCAGAAAGTCCCAAACAGACGACCCCCCACCCAGGAGACAGTGCCAGAATGTCCCACGCAGACTACCCGAAGTTGACGAAAATCGCACGCAGACGACCCCCAGTCCCAGAAAGTCCCACGAAGACGACAGCCACCCTGGAGACTGTCCCAGAATGTCACAAACAGACGACCCCCCTCCCAGGAGACAGTCACAGAAAGTCCCACCCAGACGACCCCCAGTCCAAGAATGTCCCACGCAGACGACCCCCAGTCCCAGAATGTCCCATGCAGACGACCCCCACCCAGGAGACAGTCCCAGAAAGTTCCACGCTGACGACCCCACACCCAGGAGCCAGTTCCAAAAAGTCCTACTCAGACGACCCCCAGTCCCAGAAAGTCCCACGAAGACGACCCCAACCTGGAGACAGTCCCAGAAACACCCAAACAGACGACACCCCTCCCAGGAGACAGTCCCAGAAAGTCCCACGCAGTCGACACCCAGTCCCAGAATGTCCCACGCAGACGACCCCCAGTCCCAGAATGTCCCATGCCGACGACCCCCACCCAGGAGACAGTCCAAGAATGTCCCAAACAGACGACCCCAACCCAGGAGAAAGTCACAGAAAGTCCCACGCAGACGACCCCCAGTCCCAGAAAGTCCCACGCAGACGACCCCCACCCAGGAGACAGTCCCAGAAAGTCCCACGCAGACGATCCCCACACAGGAGACAGTCCCAGAAAGTCCCACGCAGACGAGCCCCATTCCCAGAAAGTCCCACGCAGACGGCCCCCCACCCAGGAGACAGTCCCAAAAAGTCGCACGCAGACGAACCCCAGACCCAGAATGTCCCACGCAGACGATCCCCCACCCAGGAGACAGTCCCAGAATGTCCCACCCAGACCACCCCCAGACCCAGAATGTCCCATGCAGACGACCCCCACCCAGGAGACAGTCCCAGAATGTCCCAAACAGACGACCCACACCCAGGAGACAGTCACAGAAAGTCCCACGCAGACGAACCCCAGTCCCAGAAAGTCCCACGCAGACGGCCCCCCACCCAGGAGACTGTCCAAAAAAGTCGCACGCAGACGAACCCCAGTCCCAGAAAGTCCCACGCAGACGACCCCCTAGTCCCAGAATGTCCCACGCAGACGACCCTCCACTCAGGAGACAGACACAGAATGTCCCACGCAGATGAACCCGAGTCGCAGAAAGTCCCACGCAGACGATCCCCAGTCCCAGAAAGTCCCACGAAGACGACCCCCACCCTAGAGACAGTCCCAGAATGTCCCACGCAGACGATCCCCCACCCAGGAGACAGTCCCCGAAAGTCCCACGCAGACGACACCCAGTCCCAGAATGTCCCACGCAGACGACCCCCAGTCCAAGAATGTCCCACGCAGAAGACCCTCAGTCCCAGAATGTCCCATGCAGACAACCCCCACCCAGGAGAGAGTCCCAGAAAGTTCCACGCTGACGACCCCACACCCAGGAGCCAGTTCCAGAAAGTCCCACGCAGACCATCCCCAGTCCCAGAAAGTCCCACGAAGACGACCCCAACCTGGAGACAGTCCCAGAAACTCCCAAACAGACGACCCCCCTCCCAGGTGACAGTCCCAGAAAGTCCCACGCAGACGACACCCAGTCCCAGAAAGTACCCACGAAGACGACCCCCAGTCCCAGAAAGTCCCACGCAGACGACCTCCAGATCAGAAAGTCCCACGCAGACGACCCCCCACCCAAGAGACAGACACAGAATGTCCCACGCAGATGACCCCGAGTCGCAGAAAGTCCCACGCAGACGACCCCCAGTCCGAGAAAGTCCCAGGAAGACGACACCCACCCAGGAGACAGTCCCAGAATGTCCCACGCTGACGATCCCCCACCCAGGAGACAGTCCCAGAAAGTCCCACGCAGACGACACCCAGTCCCAGAAAGTCCCAAACAGACGACCCCCCACCCAGGAGACAGTGCCAGAATGTCCCACGCAGACTACCCGAAGTTGACGAAAATCGCACGCAGACGACCCCCAGTCCCAGAAAGTCCCACGAAGACGACAGCCACCCTGGAGACTGTCCCAGAATGTCACAAACAGACGACCCCCCTCCCAGGAGACAGTCACAGAAAGTCCCACCCAGACGACCCCCAGTCCAAGAATGTCCCACGCAGACGACCCCCAGTCCCAGAATGTCCCATGCAGACGACCCCCACCCAGGAGACAGTCCCAGAAAGTTCCACGCTGACGACCCCACACCCAGGAGCCAGTTCCAAAAAGTCCTACTCAGACGACCCCCAGTCCCAGAAAGTCCCACGAAGACGACCCCAACCTGGAGACAGTCCCAGAAACACCCAAACAGACGACACCCCTCCCAGGAGACAGTCCCAGAAAGTCCCACGCAGTCGACACCCAGTCCCAGAATGTCCCACGCAGACGACCCCCAGTCCCAGAATGTCCCATGCCGACGACCCCCACCCAGGAGACAGTCCAAGAATGTCCCAAACAGACGACCCCAACCCAGGAGAAAGTCACAGAAAGTCCCACGCAGACGACCCCCAGTCCCAGAAAGTCCCACGCAGACGACCCCCACCCAGGAGACAGTCCCAGAAAGTCCCACGCAGACGATCCCCCACACAGGAGACAGTCCCAGAAAGTCCCACGCAGACGAGCCCCAGTCCCAGAAAGTCCCACGCAGACGACCCCCACCCAGGAGACAGTCCCAGAAAGTCGCACGCAGACGAACCACAGTCCCAGAAAGTCCCACGCAAACGACCCCCTAGTCCCAGAAAGTCCCACGCAGACAACCCCCCACCCAGGAGACAGTCGCAGAAAGTCCCACGCAGACGACCCCCCCATTCCCAGAAAGTCCAAAGCAGACGACCCCCAGTCCCAGAAAGTCACACGGAGACGAACCCCAGTCCCAGAAAGTCGCAAAAAGACGCCCCCCCACCTAGGAGACAATCCCAGAAAGTACCCACGCTGACGACACCCAGTCCCAGAAAGTCCCACGCAGACGACCTCCAGTCCCAGAAAGTCCCACGCAGAAGACCCCCAGTCCAAGAAAGTCCCACGCAGACGACCCCCACCCAGGAGACAGTCCCAGAATGTCCCACGCAGACGACACACAGTCCCAGAAAGTCCCACGCAGACGACCCCCCACCCATGTGGCAGTCCCAGAAAGTCCCACGAAGACGACCTCCAGTCCCAGAAAATCCCACGCAGACGACCCCCAGCCAGGAGACAGTCTCCGAAAGTCCGACGCAGACGACCCCCAGTCCAAGAAAGACCCACGCAGACGACCTCCAGTCCAAGAAAGTGCCACGCAGATGACCCCCAGTCCCAGAAACTGCCACGAAGACAATCCCACACCCAGGAGACAGTCCCAGAATGTCCCACGCAGACGACCCCCAGTTCCAGAAAGGCACACGCAGACGACCACCCAGACAGGAGACAGTCCCAGAAAGTCCCAAGCAGACGTCCCCAATCCAAGAAAGTCCCACGCACAAGAACCCCCACCCAGGAGACAGTCCCAGAAAGTCCCACGCGGTCGACCCCCAGTCCCAGAAAGTCCAATGCAGACGACCCCCCACCCAAAAGACAGTCCAAGAAAGTCCCACGCAGACGAGCCCAATCCCAGAAAGTCCCTCGCAGAAGACCCTCCACTCAGGAGGCAGACACAGAATGTCCCACGCAGACGACCTCCAGTCCCACAAAGTCCCACGCAGACGACCCCCAGTCCCAGAAAGTCCCACGCAGACGACACCCAGTCCAGAAATGTCCCAAGCAGACGACCCCCCACCCAGGAGACAGTGCCAGAATGTCCCACGCGGACGACCCCAAATCGCAGAAAGTCCTACGCAGACGATCCCCAGTCCCAGAAAGTCCCAGGCAGACGACCCCCAGTCCCAGAAAGTCCCACGAAGACGACCCCCACCCTGGAGACACTCCCAGAATGTCCCAAACAGACGACCCCCCTCCCAGGAGACAGTTACAGAAAGTCCCACGCAGACGACCCCCAGTCCCAGAAAGTCCCACGCAGACGACCCCCCACCCAGGAGACAGTCCCAGAAAGTCGCACGCAGACGAACCCCAGTCCAAGAAAGTCCCACGCAGACAACCCCCCCACCCAGGAGACAGTCCCAGAAAGTCCCACGCAGACTACACCCAGTCCCAGAAAGTACCCACGCAGACGACCCCCAGTCCCAGAAAGTCCCACGCAGACGACCTCCAGATCAGAAAGTCCCACGCAGACGACCCCAAGTCCCAGAAAGTCCCACGCAGACGACCCCCCACCCAGGAGACAGTCCCAGAATGTCCCACCCAGACGACCCCCAGTCCCAGAATGTCCCATGCCGACGACCCCCACCCAGGAGACAGTCCCAGAAAGTCGCACACAGACGAACACCAGTCCCAGAAAATCCCACGCAGACGACCCCCTAGTCCCAGAAAGTCCCACGCAGACGACCCTCCACCCAGGAGACAGTTGCAGAAAGTCCCACGCAGACGACCCCCCCCAATCCCAGAAAGTCCAAAGCAGACGACCCCCAGTCCCAGAAAGTCACACGGAGACGAACCCTAGTCCAAGAAAGTCGCAAAAAGACGCCCCCCCAGGAGACAGTCCCAGAAAGTACCCACCCTGACGACACCCAGTTCCAGAAAGTCCCACGCAGACGACCTCCAGTCCCAGAAAGTCCCACGCAGAAGACCCCCAGTCCAAGAAAGTCCCACGCAGACGACCGCCACCCAGGAGACAGTCCCAGAATGTCCCACGCGGACGACCCCCAGTCCCAGAAAGGCACACGCAGACGACCACCCAGACAGGAGACAGTCCCAGAAAGGGGGTCGTCTGCGTGGGACATTCTGGGACTGTCTCCTGGGTGTGGGATTGTCTTCGTGGGAGTTTCTGGGACTGGGGGTCATCTGCGTGGGACTTTCTGGGACTGGAGGTCGTCTGCGTGGGTCTTTCTGGGACTGGGGGTCGTCTTCGTGGGACTTTCTGGGACTGCCACCTGGGTGGGGGCTCCTCTGCGTGGGACTTTCTGGGACTGTGTGTCGTCTGCGTGGGTCATTCTGGGACTATCTCCTGGGTGGCGGTCGTCTGCGTGGGACTTTCTTGGACTGGGGGTCTTCTGCGTGGGACTTTCTGGGACTGGAGGTCGTCTGCGTGGGACTTTCTGGGACTGGGTGTCGTCAGCGTGGGTACTTTCTGGGACTGTCTCCTGGGTGGGGGGGCGTCTTTTTCGACTTTCTGGGACTGGGGTTCGTCTCCGTGTGACTTTCTGGGACTGGGGTTCGTCTGCTTTGGACTTTCTGGGACTAGGGGGTCGTCTGCGTGGGACTTTCTGGGACTGGGGTTCGTCTGCGTGCGACTTTCTGGGACTGTGTCCTGGGTGGGGGTCGTCTGCGTGGGACTTTCTGGGACTGGGGGTCGTCTGCGTGGGACTTTCTGGGACTGTGACCTGTCTGGTGGTCGTCTGCGTGTGCCTTTCTGGGACTGGGGGTCGTCTGCCTGGGACATTCTGGGACTGTCTCCTGGGAGTGGGATTGTCTGCGTGGCAGTTTCTGGGACTGGGGGTCATCTGCGAGGGACTTTCTTGGACTGGTGGTCGTCTGCGTGGGTCTTTCTGGGACTGGGGGTCGTCTGCGTAGGACTTTCGGAGACTGTCTCCTCGCTGGGGGTCGTCTGCGTGGGATTTTCTGGGACTGGAGGTCGTCTTCGTGGGACTTTCTGGGTCTGCCACCTGGGTGTGGGATCGTCTGCGTGGGACTTTCTGGGACTGTGTGTCGTCTGCGTGGGACTTTCTTGGACTGGGGGTCTTCTGCGTGGGACTTTCTGGGACTGGAGGTCGACTGCGTGGGACTTTCTGGGACTGGGTGTCGTCAGCGTGGGTACTTTCTGGTACTGTCTCCTGGGTGGGGGTCGTCTTTTTGCGACTTTCTGGGACTGGGGTTCGTCTCCGTGTGACTTTCTTGGACTGGGGGTCGTCTGCTTTGGACTTTCTGCGACTGTCTCCTGGGTGGGGGGTCGTCTCCTTTGGACTTTCTGGGACTAGGGGGTCGTCTGCGTGCGACTTTCTGGGACTGGGGTTCGTCTGCGTGCGACTTTCTGGGACTGTCTCCTGGGTGGGGGTCGTCTGCGTAGGACTTTCTGGGACTGGGTGTCGTCTGCGTGGGACTTTCTGTGACTGTCTCCTGGGTGGGTGTCGTCTGTTTGGGACATTCTTGGACTGTCTCCTGGGTGGGGGTCGTCGGCATGGGACATTCTGGGACTGGGTGTCGTCTGGGTGGGACATTCTGGGACTGTCTCCTGGGTGGGGGGTCTTCTGCGTGGGACTTTCTGATCTGGAGGTCGTCTGCGTGGGACTTTCTGGGACTGGGGGTCGTCTGCGTGGGTACTTTCTGGGACTGGGTGTCGTCTGCGTGGGACTTTATGGGACTGTCTCCTGGGAGGGGGGTCGTCTGTTTGGGAGTTTCTGGGACTGTCTCCAATATTGGGTTCGTCTTCGTGGGACTTTCTGGGACTGGGGATCGTCTGCGTGGGACTATCTGTAACTGGCTCCTGGGTGTGGGGTCGTCAGCGTGGGACTTTCTGGGACTGTCTCCTGGGTGGGGGTCGTCTGCATGGGACATTCTGGGACTGGGGGTCGTCTGCGTGGGACATTCTTGGACTGGGGGTCGTCTGCGTGGGACATTCTGGTACTGGGGGTGGTCTGCGTGGGACTTTCTGGGACTGGGTGTCGTCTGCGTGGGACTTTCTGGGACTGTCTCCTGGGTGGAGGATCGTCTGCGTGGGACATTCTGGGACTGTCTCCAGCGTGGGGGTCGTCTTCGTGGGACTTTCTGGGACTGGGGGTCGTCTGCGTGGGACTTTCTGCGACTCGGTGTCATCTGCGTGGGACATTCTGTGTCTGTCTCCTGAGTGGGGGATCGTCTGCGTGGGACTTTCTGGGACTAGGGGGTCGTCTGCGTGGGACTTTCTGGGACTGGGGTTCGTCTGCGTGCGACTTTTGGGGACATTCTGTGACTGTCTCCTGGGTGTGGGGTCTTATGCGTGGGACTTTCTGGGTCTGGGGTCGTCTGCGTGGGTCTTTCTGGGACTGTTTTTGGGTGGGAGGTTGTCTGCATGGGATTTTCTGGGACTGGGGGTCAACCGCGTGGGACTTTCTGGGACTGTCTCCTGGGTGGGGGGTCGTCTGCGTGTGACATTCTGGGACTGGGGGTCGTCTGCGTGGGACATTCTGGGACTGTCTCCTGAGTGTGGGATTGTCTGCGTGGCAGTTTCTGGGACTGGGTGTCATCTGCGTGGGACTTTCTGGGACTGGAGGTCGTCTGCGTGGGTCTTTCTGGGACTGGGGGTCGTCTGCGTAGGACTTTCGGAGACTGTCTCCCTGCTGGGGGTCGTCTGCGTGGGATTTTCTGGGACTGGAGGTCGTCTTCGTGGGACTTTCTAGGACTGGAGGTCGCCTGCGTGGGAATTTGTCGGACTGGGCGTCGTCTGCGTGGGACTTTCTTGGACTGGGGGTCTTCTGCGTGGGACTTTCTGGGACTGGAGGTCGTCTGCGTGGGACTTTCTGGGACTGGGTGTCGTGAGCGTGGGTACTTTCTGGGACTGTCTCCCTGGTGGGGAGTCGTCTGTTTGCGACTTTCTGGGACTGGGGTTCGTCTCCGTGGGACTTTCTAGGACTGTGGGTCGTCTGCTTTGGACTTTCTGGGACTGTCTCCTGGGTGGGGGGCCGTCTGCGTGGGACTTTCTGGGAATGGGGGGTCGTCTGCGTGGGACTTTCTGCGACTGTATCCTGTGTGGGGGATCGTCTGCGTCGGACGTTCTGGGACTGGGGGTCGTCTGCTTTGGACTTTCTGCGACTGTCTGCTGGGTGGGGGGTCTTCTGCGTGGATTTTCTGGGACTAGGGGGTCGTCTTCGTGGGACTTTCTGGGACTGGGGTTCGTCTGCGTGCGACTTTCTGGGACTGTCTCCTGGGTGGGGGTCGTCTGCGTTGGTCTTTCTGTGACTGGGGCTCGTCTGCGTGGGACTTTCTGGGACTGTCTCCTGTGTGGGGGATCGTCTGCGTGGGACTTTCTGGGAGTGTCTCCTGGGTGGGGGTCGTCTGCGTGGGACTTTCTGGGACTGGGGGTCGTCTGCGTGGGACTTTCTGGGACTGTCTCTTGGGTGGGGGGTCGTCTGCGTGGGACATTCTGGGACTGGGGGTGGTCTGGGTGGGACATTCTGGGACTGTCTCCTGGTTGGGGGGTCGTCTGCGTGGGACTTTCTGGGACTGGAGGTCGTCTGCGTGGGACATTCTGTGTCTGTCTCCTGAGTGGGGGTTCTTATGCGTGGGACTTTCTGGGTCTGGGGTCGTCTGCGTGGGTCTTTCTGGGACTGTCTTTTGGGTGGGGGGTCGTCTGCATGGGACTTTCTGGGACTGGGGGTCAACCGCGTGGGACTTACTGGGACTGTCTCCTGGGTGGGGGGTCTTGTGCGTGGGACTTTCTGGGATTGGGGTCGTCTGCGTGGGACTTTCTGGGACTGTCTCCTGTTTGGGTGGTCGTCTGCGTGTGACATTCTGGGACTGGGGGTCGTCTGCGTGGGACATTCTGGGACTGTCTCCTGGGTGTGGGATTGTCTGCGTGGCAGTTTCTGGGACTGGGGGTCATCTGCGTAGAAATTTCTGGGACTAGAGGTCGTCTGTGTGGGTCTTTCTGGGACTGGGGGTCGTCTGCGTAGGACTTTCGGAGACTGTCTCCCTGCTGGGGGTCGTCTGCGTGGGATTTTCTGGGACTGGAGGTCGTCTTCGTGGGACTTTCTAGGACTGCCACCTGGGGGGGGGGTCATCTGCGTGGGACTTTCTGGGACTGTGTGTCGTCTGTGTGGGACATTCTGGGACTGTCTCCTGGGTGGGGGTCGTCTGCGTGGGAATTTGTCGGACTGGGCGTCGTCTGCGTGGGACTTTCTTGGACTGGGCGTCTTCTGCGTGGGACTTTCTGGGACTGGAGGTCGTCTGCTTTGGACTTTCTGGGACTGACTCCCGGGTGGGGTGCCGTCTGCGTGGGACTTTCTGGGAATGGGGGGTCGTCTGCGTGGGAGTTTCTGCGACTGTCTCATGGGTGGGGGGTCGTCTGCGTGGGACTTTCTGGGACTGGGGCTCGTCTGCGTGCGACTTTCTGGGTCTGTCTCCTGGGTGGGGGTCGTCTGCGTGGGACTTTCTGGGACTGGGGCTCGTCTGCGTGGGACTTTGTGGGACTGTATCCTGTGTGGGGGATCGTCTGCGTCGGACTTTCTGGGACTGGGGGTCGTCTGCTTTGGACTTTTTGGGACTGTCTGCTGGGTGGGGGGTCGTCTGCGTGGACTTTCTGGGACTAGGGGGTCGTCTGCGTGGGACTTTCTGGGACTGGGGTTCGTCTGCGTGCGACTTTCTGGGACTGTCTCCTGTCTGGGGGGTCGTCTGCGTGTTACTTTCTGGGACTGGGGGTCGTCTGCGTGGGACATTCTGGGACTGTCTCCTGGGTGTGTGATTGTCTGCCTGGCACTTTCTGGGACTGGGGTTCATCTGCGTGGGATTTTCTTGGACTGGGGCTCGTCTGCGTGGGACCTTCTGGGACTGTCTCCTGTGTAAGGGATCGTCTGCGTGGGAATTTCTGGGACTGTCTCCTGTGTGGGGGATCGTCTGCGTGGGACTTTCTGGGAGTGTCTCCTGGGACTGGGGGTCGTCTGCGTGGGACTTTCTGGGACTGGGGGTCGTCTGCTTGGGACTTTCTGGGACTGTCTCTTGGGTGGGGGGTCGTCTGTGTGGGTCTTTCTGGGACTGGGGGTCGTCTGCGTAGGACTTTCGGAGACTGTCTCCCTGCTGGCGGTCGTCTGCGTGGGATTTTCTGGGACTGTGTGTCGTCTGCGTGGGACATTCTGGGACTGTCTCCTGGGTGGGGGTCGTCTGCGTGGGAATTTGTCGGACTGGGCGTCGTCTGCGTGGGACTTTCTTGGACTGGGGGTCTTCTGCGTGGGACTTTCTGGGACTGACTCCTGGGTGTGGTGCCCTCTATGTGGGACTTTCTGGGAATGGGGGGTCGTCTGCGTGGGACTTTCTGCGACTGTCTCATGGGTGGGGGGTCCTCTGCGTGGGATTTCTGGGACTGGGGTTCGTCTGCGTGCGACTTTCTGGGTCTGTCTCCTGGGTGGGGGTCGTCTGCGTGTGCCTTTCTGGGACTGGGGGTCGTCTGCCTGGGACATTCTGGGACTGTCTCCTGGGTGTGGGATTGTCTGCGTGGCAGTTTCTGGGACTGGGGGTCATCTGCGAGGGACTTTCTTGGACTGGTGGTCGTCTGCGTGGGTCTTTCTGGGACTGGGGGTCGTCTGCGTAGGACTTTCGGAGACTGTCTCCTCGCAGGGGGTCGTCTGCGTGGGATTTTCTGGGACTGGAGGTCGTCTTCGTGGGACTTTCTGGGTCTGCCACCTGGGTGTGGGGTCGTCTGCGTGGGACTTTCTGGGACTGTGTGTCGTCTGCGTGGGACTTTCTTGGACTGGGGGTCTTCTGCGTGGGACTTTCTGGGACTGGAGGTCGACTGCGTGGGACTTTCTGGGACTGGGTGTCGTCAGCGTGGGTACTTTCTGGGACTGTCTCCTGGGTGGGGGGTCGTCATTTTGCGACTTTCTGGGACTGGGGTTCGTCTCCGTGTGACTTTCTTGGACTGTGGGTCGTCTGCTTTGGACTTTCTGCGACTGTCTCCTGGGTGGGGGTCGTCTGCGTTGGACTTTCTGGGAATGGGGGGTGTCGTTTTCGTGGGACTTTCTCCGACTGTCTCCTTGGTGGGGGGTCGTCTCCTTTGGACTTTCTGGGACTAGGGGGTCGTCTGCGTGGGACTTTCTGGGACTGGGGTTCGTCTGCGTGCGACTTTCTGGGACTGTCTCCTGGGTGGGGGTCGTCTGCGTAGGACTTTCTGGGACTGGGTCTCGTCTGCGTGGGACTTTCTGTGACTGTCTCCTGGGTGGGTGTCGTCTGTTTGGGACATTCTTGGACTGTCTCCTGGGTGGGGGTCGTCGGCATGGGACATTCTGGGACTGGGTGTCGTCTGGGTGGGACATTCTGGGACTGTCTCCTTGGTGGGGGGTCTTCTGCGTGGGACTTTCTGATCTGGAGGTCGTCTGCGTGGGACTTTCTGGGACTGGGGGTCGTCTGCGTGGGTACTTTCTGGGACTGGGTGTCGTCTGCGTGGGACTTTATGGGACTGTCTCCTGGGAGGGGGGTCGTCTGTTTGGGAGTTTCTGGGACTGTCTCCAATATTGGGTTCGTCTTCGTGGGACTTTCTGGGACTGGGGATCGTCTTCGTGGGACTATCTGGAACTGGCTCCTGGGTGTGGGGTCGTCAGCGTGGGACTTTCTGGGACTGTCTCCTGGGTGGGGGTCGTCTGCATGGGACATTCTGGGACTGGGGGTCGTCTGCGTGGGACATTCTTGGACTGGGGGTCGTCTGCGTGGGACATTCTGGTATGGGGGGTGGTCTGCGTGGGACTTTCTGGGACTGGGTGTCGTCTGCGTGGGACTTTCTGGGACTGTCTCCTGGGTGGAGGATCGTCTGCGTGGGACATTCTGGGACTGTCTCCAGGGTGGGGGTCGTCTTCGTGGGACTTTCTGGGACTGGGGGTCGTCTGCGTGGGACTTTCTGCGACTCGGTGTCATCTGCGTGGGACATTCTGTGTCTGTCTCCTGAGTGGGGGATCGTCTGCGTGGGACTTTCTGTGACTTGGGGGTCGTCTGCGTGGGACTTTCTGGGACTGGGGTTCGTCTGCGTGCGACTTTTTGGGACATTCTGTGACTGTCTCCTGGGTGTGGGTCGTCTGCATGGGACATTCTTGGACTGGGGGTCGTCTGGGTGGGACATTCTGGGACTGTCTCCTGGTTGGGGGGTCGTCTGCGTGGGACTTTCTGGGCCTTGGGGTCGTCTGCGTGGGACTTTCTGGGACTGGAGGTCGTCTGCGTGGGACATTCTGTGTCTGTCTCCTGAGTGGGGGTCTTATGCGTGGGACTTTCTGGGTCTGGGGTCGTCTGCGTGGGTCTTTCTGGGACTGTTTTTGGGTGGGAGGTCGTCTGCATGGGACTTTCTGGGACTGGGGCTCAACCACGTGGGACTTTCTGGGACTGTCTCCTGGGTGGGGGGTCGTCTGCGTGTGACATTCTGGGACTGGGGGTCGTCTGCATGGGACATTCTGGGACTGTCTCCTGAGTGTGGAATTGTCTGCGTGGCAGTTTCTGGGACTGGGTGTCATCTGCGTGGGACTTTCTGGGACTGGAGGTCGTCTGCGTAGGACTTTCGGAGACTGTCTCCCTGCTGGGGGTCGTCTGCGTGGGATTTTCTGGGACTGGAGGTCGTCTTCGTGGGACTTTCTAGGACTGGAGGTCGTCTGCGTGGGAATTTGTCGGACTGGGCGTCGTCTGCGTGGGACTTTCTTGGACTGGGGGTCTTCTGCGTGGGACTTTCTGGGACTGGAGCTCGTCTGCTTGGGACTTTCTGGGACTGGGTGTCGTGAGCGTGGGTACTTTCTGGGACTGTCTCCCTGGTGGGGAGTCGTCTGTTTGCGACTTTCTGGGACTGGGGTTCGTCTCCGTGGGACTTTCTAGGACTGTGGGTCGTCTGCTTTGGACTTTCTGGGACTGTCTCCTGGGTGGGGGGGCCATCTGCGTGGGACTTTCTGGGAATGGGGGGTCGTCTGCGTGGGACTTTCTGCGACTGTATCCTGTGTGGGGGATCGTCTGCGTCGGACGTTCTGGGACTGGGGGTCGTCTGCTTTGGACTTTCTGCGACTGTCTGCTGGGTGGGGGGTCTTCTGCGTGGATTTTCTGGGACTAGGGGGTCGTCTTCGTGGGACTTTCTGGGACTGGGGTTCGTCTGCGTGCGACTTTCTGGGACTGTCTCCTGTGTGGGGGATCGTCTGCGTGGGACTTTCTGGGAGTGTCTCCTGGGTGGGGGTCGTCTGCGTGGGACTTTCTGGGACTGGGGGTCGTCTGCGTGGGACTTTCTGGGACTGTCTCTTGGGTGGGGAGTCGTCTCCGTGGGACATTCTGGGACTGGGGGTGGTCTGGGTGGGACATTCTGGGACTGTCTCCTGGTTGGGGGGTCGTCTGCGTGGGACTTTCTGGGACTGGAGGTCGTCTGCGTGGGACATTCAGTGTCTGTCTCCTGAGTGGGGGGTCTTATGCGTGGGACTTTCTGGGTCTGGGGTCGTCTGCGTGGGTCTTTCTGGGACTGTCTTTTGGGTGGGGGGTCGTCTGCATGGGACTTTCTGGGACTGGGCGTCAACCGCGTGGGACTTACTGGGACTGTCTCCTGGGTGGGGGGTCTTGTGCGTGGGACTTTCTGGGATTGGGGTCGTCTGCGTGGGACTTTCTGGGACTGTCTCCTGTTTGGGTGGTCGTCTGCGTGTGACATTCTGGGACTGGGGGTCGTCTGCGTGGGACATTCTGGGACTGTCTCCTGGGTGTGGGATTGTCTGCGTGGCAGTTTCTGGGACTGGGGGTCATCTGCGTGGGACTTTCTGGGACTGGAGGTTGTCTGTGTGGGTCTTTCTGGGACTGGGGGTCGTCTGCGTAGGACTTTCGGAGACTGTATCCCTGCTGGGGGTCGTCTGCGTGGGATTTTCTGGGACTGGAGGTCGTATTCGTGGGACTTTCTAGGACTGCCACCTGGGGGGGGGGGTCATCTGCGTGGGACTTTCTGGGACTGTGTGTCGTTTGCGTGGGACATTCTGGGACTGTCTCCTGGGTGGGGGTCGTCTGCGTGGGAATTTGTCGGACTGGGCGTCGTCTGCGTGGGACTTTCTTGGACTGGGCGTCTTCTGCGTGGGACTTTCTGGGACTGGAGGTCGTCTGCTTTGGACTTTCTGGGACTGACTCCCGGGTGGGGTGCCGTCTGCGTGGGACTTTCTGGGAATGGGGGGTCGTCTGCGTGGGACTTTCTGCGACTGTCTCATGGGTGGGGGGTCGTCTGCGTGGGACTTTCTGGGACTGGGGCTCGTCTGCGTGCGACTTTCTGGGTCTGTCTCCTGGGTGGGGGTCGTCTGCGTGGGACTTTCTGGGACTGGGGCTCGTCTGCGTGGGACTTTGTGGGACTGTATCCTGTGTGGGGGATCGTCTGCGTCGGACTTTCTGGAACTGGGGGTCGTCTGCTTTGGACTTTTTGGGACTGTCTGCTGGGTGGGGTGTCGTCTGCGTGGACTTTCTGGGACTAGGGGGTCGTCTGCGTGGGACTTTCTTGGACTGGGGGTCGTCAGCGTCGGACTTTCTGGGACTGTCTCCTGGGTGGGGGGGTCGTCTGCGTGGGACTTTCTGGGACTGGGGGGTCGTCTGCGTGTGACTTTCTCGGACTGTCTCCTGGCTGGGGTTTCGTCTGCGTGAGACTTTCTTGGACTGGAGGTCGTCTGCGTGGGACTTTCTGGGACTGCCACCTGGGTGGGGGGGGGGGGTCGTCTGCGTCGGACATTCTTGGACTGTATGTCGTCTGCGTGGGACATTCTGGGAGTGTCTCCTGGGTGGGGGGTCGTCTGCGTGGGACTTTCTGGGACTGGGGCTCGTCTGCGTGGGACTTTCTGCGACTGTCTCCTGTCTAGGGGGTCGCGTTCGTCGGACTTTCTGGGACTGGGTGTCTTCTGCGTTGGAATTTCTGGGACTGTCTCCTGGGTGGGGGGGTCGTCTGCGTGGGACATTCTGGACTGGGGGTCGTCTGCCTGGGTCTTTCTGGGACTGGGGGTCATCTGCGTGGGACATTCTGCGTCTGTCTCCTGAGTGGGGTGTCGTCTGCGTGGGACTTCCTGGGTCTGGGGTCGTCTGCGTGGGTCTTTCTGGGATTGTCTCCTGTCTGGGGGGTCGTCTGCGTGTTACTTTCTGGGACTGGGGCCGTCTGCGTGGGACATTCTGGGACTGTCTCCTGGGTGTGTGATTGTCTGCCTGGCTCTTTCTGGGACTGGGGGTCATCTGCGTGGGACTTTCTGGGACTGGGGCTCGTCTGCGTGGGACCTTCTGGGACTGTCTCCTGTGTAAGGGATCGTCTGCGTGGGAATTTCTGGGACTGTCTCCTGGGTGGGGGTCGTCTGCGTTGGACATTCTGGGACTGGGGGTCGTCTGCGTGGGACTTTCTGGGACTGTCTCTTGGGTGGGGGGTCGTCTGCGTGGGACATTCTGGGACTGGGGGTCGTCTGCGTGGGACTTTCTGGGACTGGGGTGTCGTCTGCGTGGGACTTTCTTGGACTGGGGGTCGTCAGCGTCGGACTTTCTGGGACTGTCTCCTGGGTGGGGGGGGTCGTCTGCGTGGGACTTTCTGGGACTGGGGGGTCGTCTGCGTGTGACTTTCTCGGACTGTCTCCTGGCTGGGGTTTCGTCTGCGTGAGACTTTCTTGGACTGGAGGTCGTCTGCGTGGGACTTTCTGGGACTGCCACCTGGGTGGGGGGTCGTCTGCGTCGGACATTCTTGGACTGTCTGTCGTCTGCGTGGGACATTCTGGGAGTGTCTCCTGGGTGGGGGGTCGTCTGCGTGGGACTTTCTGGGACTGGGGGTCATCTGCGTGGGACTTTCTGCGACTGTCTACTGTCTGGGGGGTCTCGTTCGTGGGACTTTCTGGGACTGGGTGTCGTCTGCGTTGGAATTTCTGGGACTGTCTCCTGGGTGGGGGGGTCGACTGCGTGGGACATTCTGGGACTGGGGGTCGTCTGCCTGGGTCTTTCTGGGACTGGGGGTCATCTGCGTGTGACATTCTGCGTCTGTCTCCTGAGTGGGGGGTCGTCTGCGTGGGACTTCCTGGGTCTGGGGTCGTCTGCGTGGGTCTTTCTGGGATTGTCTCCTGTCTGGGGGGTCGTCTGCGTGTTACTTTCTGGGACTGGGGCCGTCTGCGTGGGACATTCTGGGACTGTCTCCTGGGTGTGTGATTGTCTGCCTGGCACTTTCTGGGACTGGGGGTCATCTGCGTGGGACTTTCTGGGACTGGGGCTCGTCTGCGTGGGACCTTCTGGGACTGTCTCCTGTGTAAGGGATCGTCTGCGTGGGAATTTCTGGGACTGTCTCCTGGGTGGGGGTCGTCTGTGTGGGACTTTCTGGGACTGGAGGTCGTCTTCGTCGGACTTTCTGGGACTGCCACCTGTGTGGTTGAATGGGGGGTCGTCTGCGTGGGACTTTCTGGGACTGGGGTTCGTCTGCGTGAGACTTTCTGGGACTGTGTCCTGGGTGGGGGTCCTCTGCGTGGGACTTTCTGGGTCTGGGGCTCGTCTACGTGGGACTTTCTGGGACTGTCTCCTGTGTGGGGGATCGTCTGCGTGGGACTTTCTGGGACTGTCTCCTGGGTGGGGGGTCGTCTTCGTGGGACTTTCTGGGACTGGGGGTCGTCTGCGTGGGACTTTCTGGGACTGGCTCCTGGGTGTGGGGTCCTCTACGTGGAACTTTCTCGGACTGTCTCCTGGGTGGGGGTCGTCTGCATGGGACATTCTGGGACTGGGTGTCGTCTGCGTGGGACATTCTGGGACTGGGGGTCGTCTGCGTGGGACTTTCTGTGACTGTCTCCTGGGTGGGGGGTCGTCTGTTTGGGACATTCTGGGACTGTCTCCAGGGTGGGGGTCGTCTTCGTGGGACTTTCTGGGACTGGGAGTAGTCTGCGTGGGACATTCTGGGACTTGGGGTCGTCTGTTTGGGACATTCTGGCACTGTCAACTGGGTGGGGGGTCGTCTGCTTCGGACTTTCTGGGACTGGGGGTCGTCTGCGTGGGACTTTCTGGGACTGCGGGTCGTCTGCGTGGGTAATTTATGGGACTGGGTGTCGTCTGCGTTGGACTTTCTGGGACTGGGGGTCGTCTGCGTGCCACTCTCTCGGACTGTCTCCTGGGTGGGGTGTCGTCTGCGTGGGACTTTCTGGGACTGGGGGTCATCTGCGTGGGACTTTCTGCGACTGTCTACTGTCTGGGGGGTCTCGTTCGTGGGACTTTCTGGGACTGGGTGTCGTCTGCGTTGGAATTTCTGGGACTGTCTCCTGGGTGGGGGGGTCGACTGCGTGGGACATTCTGGGACTGGGGGTCGTCTGCCTGGGTCTTTCTGGGACTGGGGGTCATCTGCGTGTGACATTCTGCGTCTGTCTCCTGAGTGGGGGGTCGTCTGCGTGGGACTTCCTGGGTCTGGGGTCGTCTGCGTGGGTCTTTCTGGGATTGTCTCCTGTCTGGGGGGTCGTCTGCGTGTTACTTTCTGGGACTGGGGCCGTCTGCGTGGGACATTCTGGGACTGTCTCCTGGGTGTGTGATTGTCTGCCTGGCACTTTCTGGGACTGGGGGTCATCTGCGTGGGACTTTCTGGGACTGGGGCTCGTCTGCGTGGGACCTTCTGGGACTGTCTCCTGTGTAAGGGATCGTCTGCGTGGGAATTTCTGGGACTGTCTCCTGGGTGGGGGTCGTCTGTGTGGGACTTTCTGGGACTGGAGGTCGTCTTCGTCGGACTTTCTGGGACTGCCACCTGTGTGGTTGAATGGGGGGTCGTCTGCGTGGGACTTTCTGGGACTGGGGTTCGTCTGCGTGAGACTTTCTGGGACTGTGTCCTGGGTGGGGGTCCTCTGCGTGGGACTTTCTGGGTCTGGGGCTCGTCTACGTGGGACTTTCTGGGACTGTCTCCTGTGTGGGGGATCGTCTGCGTGGGACTTTCTGGGACTGTCTCCTGGGTGGGGGGTCGTCTTCGTGGGACTTTCTGGGACTGGGGGTCGTCTGCGTGGGACTTTCTGGGACTGGCTCCTGGGTGTGGGGTCCTCTACGTGGAACTTTCTCGGACTGTCTCCTGGGTGGGGGTCGTCTGCATGGGACATTCTGGGACTGGGTGTCGTCTGCGTGGGACATTCTGGGACTGGGGGTCGTCTGCGTGGGACTTTCTGTGACTGTCTCCTGGGTGGGGGGTCGTCTGTTTGGGACATTCTGGGACTGTCTCCAGGGTGGGGGTCGTCTTCGTGGGACTTTCTGGGACTGGGAGTAGTCTGCGTGGGACATTCTGGGACTTGGGGTCGTCTGTTTGGGACATTCTGGCACTGTCAACTGGGTGGGGGGTCGTCTGCTTCGGACTTTCTGGGACTGGGGGTCGTCTGCGTGGGACTTTCTGGGACTGCGGGTCGTCTGCGTGGGTAATTTATGGGACTGGGTGTCGTCTGCGTTGGACTTTCTGGGACTGGGGGTCGTCTGCGTGCCACTCTCTCGGACTGTCTCCTGGGTGGGGTGTCGCCTTGGTGGGACTTTCTGGGACTGTCTCCTGGGTGGGGTTCGTCTGCGTGGGACTTTCTGGGACTGGGTGTCGTCTGCGTGGCACTTTCTGGGACTGTCTCCTGGGTGGGGGTCGTCTGCATGGGACATTCTGGGACTGGGTGTCGTCTCCCTGGGACATTCTGGGACTGTCTCCTGGGTGGGGGGTCGTCTGCCTGGGACTTTCTGGGACTTGGGGTCGTCTGCGTGGGACTTTCTGGAACTGTCTCCTGGGTGGTGGCTCGTCTGTGTGGGACTTTGTGGGACTGGGGGTCGTCTGCGTGGGACTTTCTGGGACTGGGTCTCGTCTTCGTGGGACTTTCTGGGACTGTCTCGTGTGTGGAGGGTCGTCTGCGTGGGACTTTCTGTGACTGTCTCCTGGGTGGGGTGTCTTCTACGTGGGACTTTCTGGGACTGCGGGTCGTCTGCGTGGGACTTTCTGTGACTGTCTCCTGGGTGGGGGGTCGTCTGTTTGGGACATTTTGCTTCTGTCTCCAGGGTGGGGGTCGTCTTTGTGGGACTTTCTGGGACTGGGAGTAGTCTGCGTGGGACTTTCTGGGACTTGGGGTCGTCTGTTTGGGACATTCCGGCACTGTCAACTGGGTGGGGGGTCGTCTGCTTGGGACTTTCTGGGACTGGGGGTCGTCTGCGTGGGACTTTTCTGGACTGCGGTTCGTCTGCGTGGGTAATTTATGGGACTGGGGGTCGTCTGCGTTGGACTTTCTGGGACTGTCTCCTGGGTGGGCTGTCGCCTTGGTGGGACTTTCTGGGACTGTCTCCTGGGTGGGGTTCGTCTGCGTGGGACTTTCTGGGACTGGGGGTCGTCTGCGTGGGACTTTCTTGGACTGGCTCCTGGGTGTGGGGCAGTCTGCGTGGAACTTTCTGGGACTGTCTCCCGGGTGGGGGTCGTCTGCATGGGACATTCTGGGACTGGGTGTCGTCTGCCTGGGACATTCTGGGACTGTCTCCTGGGTGGGGGGTCGTCTGCGTGGGACTTTCTGGGACTTGGGGTCGTCTGCGTGGGACTTTCTGGGACTGTCTCCTGGGTGATGGCTCGTCTGTGTGGGACTTTGTGGGACTGGGGGTCGTCTGCGTGGGACTTTCTGGGACTGGGTCTCGTCTTCGTGGGACTTTCTGGGACTGTCTCGTGTGTGGAGGGTCGTCTGCGTGGGACTTTCTGTGACTGTCTCCTGGGTGGGGTGTCTTCTACATGGGACTTTCTGGGACTGCGGGTCGTCTGTGTGGGACTTTCTGGGACTGGGGGTCATCTCCGTGGGACTTTCTGGGACTGTCTCCTTGGTGGGGTGTCGTCTACGTGGGACTTTGTGGGACTGTGGGTCGTCTGCGTGGGACTTTCTGGGACTGGGTGTCGTCTCCTCGGGACTTTCTGGGACTGTCTCGTGGGTGGAGGGTCGTCTCCGTGGGACATTCTGGGACTGTCTCCTGGGTGGTGGCTCGTCCTTGTGGGACTTTGTGGGACTGGGCCTCGTCTGTGTGGGACTTTCTGGGACTGGGGCCCGTCTTCGTGGGACTTTCTGGGACTGTCTCGTGGGTGGAGGGTCGTCTGCGTGGGACTTTCTGTGACTGTCTCCTGGGTGGGGTGTGGTCTACGTGGGACTTTCTGGGACTGGGGGTCGTCTGCGTGGGACTAAGGCAGTTTCACACAAGAGCCAGTCGTATTCGGCTTGTAGCAGGCTGAGATTGCTTGTAAGGCAGTTTTGAAAAAAAGAGACAAGAGATGTCGTTTTGTATCAGCCTGAGATTGCTTTGAAGTCAGTTTTCACAAAAGAGCCAAGAGAAGTCGACTCGAGACGCCTGGGATTGCTTGTAAGGCAATTTGCACAAAAGTGCCACGAGAATTCGGCGGCAGCCGCCTGAGATTGCTTGTAAGGCAGTTGCCACAAATGAGCCAGGAGAAATCGGCTCGTAGTTGCCTGGGATTGCTTGTAAGGCAATTGGCACACCAAGCCTGGAGAATTGGGTTTGCTGCAGCCTGAGATTGCTTTTAAGGCATTTGTCACAATAGAACCAAAAGAATTCGGCTTTTAGCAGCCTGAGATTGCTTGTAAGGCAGTTACCACAAAAGAGCCAGGAGAAATCTGCACGTAGCCGCCTGGGATTGCTTTAAAGGCAATTGGCACAAAATGTCAGGAGAACTGTACTGGCGGCAGCCTGAGATTGCTTGTAAGGCAGTTGTCAAAAAAGAGACAGGAGATGTCGATTTGTAGCGGCCTGAGATTGCTTGCAAGGCAGTTTCACAAAAGAGCCAATCGTATTCGGCTTGTAGCGGCCTGAGATTGCTTGTAAGGCAGTTTCTCCAAAGAGACAGGAGATATCGTTTTGTAGCAGCCTGATATTACTTGTAAGGCAGTTTTCACAAAAGAGCCAAGAGAAGTCGGCTCGTAGCAGCCCGACATTGCTTGTAAGGCAGTTGTCACCAAAGCGCCAGGAGAATTCGGCTTGTAGCTGCCTGAGATTTCTTGTAAGTCAGTTCCCACAAAAGAGACAATAGAAATCGTCTCGTACCCGCCTGGGATGTCTTGTAAGGACATTCGCACAAAAAGCCAGGAGAATTCATATTGCTGCAGCCTGAGAATGCTTGTAAAGCAGTTGTCACAAAAGAGCCTGGAGATGTCGATTTCTAGCAACCTGGGATTGCTTGTAAGGCAATTGGCACAAAAAGTCAGGAGAATTGAACTAGCGGCAGCCTGAGATTACTTGTAAGACAGTTGTCACAAAAGAGCCAGGATATGTCGATTTGTAGCGGCCTGAGATTGCTTGTAAGGCATTTTTAAACAGTAGAGACAGGAGATATCGTTTTGTAGGAGTCTGAGATTGCTTTTAATGCAGTTTTCACAAAAGAGCCAAGAGAAGTCGGTTCGTAGACGCCTGGGATTGCTTGTAAGGCAATTTTCACAAAAGAGCCAGGAGAATTCGGCTTGCAGCAGCCTGAGATTACTTGTAAGGCAGTTGCCACGAATGAGCCAGGAGCAATCGGCTCGTAGCTGCCTGGGATTGCTTGTAAGGCAATTTGCACAAAAATCCAGGGGAAATGGGATTGCTGCAGCCTGAGATTATTTGTAACGCAGTTGTCACAATAGAACCAGGATATATCGATTTGTAGCGGCCTGAGATTGCTTGTAAGGCAGTTTCAAAAAGAGCCAGGCGTATTCGGCTTGTAGCGGCCTGAGATTGCTTGTAAGGCAGTTTCACAAAAGAGACAAGAGATGTCGTTTTGTAGTAGCCTGACATTGCTTGTAAGGCAGTTGTCACAAAAGCGCCAGTAGAATTCGGCTTGTCACAAAAGAGCACGGATATGTCGATTTGTAGCGGCCTGAGATTGCTTGTAAGGCAGTTTCACAAAAGAGCCAGGCGTATTCGGCTTGTTGCAGGCTGAGATTGCTTGTAAGGCAGTTTTAAAAATAGAGACAGGAGATGTCGTTTTGTATCAGCCTGAGATTGCTTTTACGGCAGTTTTCATAAAAGAGACAACAGAAGTCGGCTCGTAGACGCCGGGGATTGCTTGTAAGGCAATTTTCACAAAAGAGCCAGGAGAATTCGGCTTGCAGCAGCCTGAGATTACTTGTAAGGCAGTTGCCACAAATGAGCCAGGAGCAATCGGCTCGTAGCTGCCTGGGATTGCTTGTAAGGCAATTGGCACAAAAAGCCAGGGGAAATGGGATTGCTGCAGCCTGAGATTATTTGTAACGCAGTTGTCACAATAGAACCAGGATATTACGGCAGTTTTCATAAAAGAGACAACAGAAGTCGGCTCGTAGACGCCGGGGATTGCTTGTAAGGCAATTTGCACAAAAGAGCCAGGAGAATTCGGCTTGCAACAGCCTGAGAAATCGGCTCGTAGCCGCCTGGGATTGCTTGTAAGGTAATTGGCAAAAAAACTAGGAGAATTGGGATTGCTGCAGCCTGAGATTGCTTGTAAGGCAGTTACCACAAAAGAGGCAGGAGATTGCTTGTAAGTCAGTTGTCACAATAGAACCAGGAGAATTCGGCATGTAGCAGCCTGAGATTGCTTGTAAGGCAGTTACCACAAAAGAGGCAGGAGAAATCGGCACGTAGCCGCATGGGATTGCTTTTAAGGCAATTGGCACAAAAAGTCAGAACTGTCCTGGCGGCAGCCTGAGATTGCTTGTAAGGCAGTTGTCACAAAAGAGACAGGAGATGTCGATTTGTAGCGGCCTGAGATTGCTTGCAAGGCAGTTTCACAAAAGAGCCAAGCATATTCGGCTTGTATCGGCCTGAGATTGCTTGTAAGGCAGTTTCACAAAAGAGACATGAGATGTCATTTTGTAGCAGCCTGATATTACTTGTAAGGCTTTTTTCACAAAAGAGCCAAGAAAAGACGGCTCGTAGACGCCTGGGATTGCTTGTAAGGCAGTTTCACAAAAGAGCCAGGCGTATTCGGCTTGTAGCAGTCTGAGATTGCTTGTAAGGCAGTTACCACAAAAGAGCCAGGAGAAATCGGCACGTAGCCGCCTGGGATTTCTTTTAAGGCAATTGGCACAAAAAGTCAGGAGAACTGTTCTGGCGGCAGCCTGAGATTGCTTGTAATGCAGTTGTCACAAAAGAGTCAGGAGATGTCGATTTGTAGCGGCCTGAGATTGCTTGCAAGGCAGTTTCACAAAAGAGCCTGGCGTATTCGGCTTGTAGCGGCCTGAGATTGCGTGTAAGGCAGTGTCACAAAAGAGCCAAGAGAAGTCGGCTCGTAGCAGCCTGACATTGCTTGTAAGGCAGTTGTCACAAAAGCGCCAGGGGAATTCGGCTTGTAGCAGCCTGAGATTTCTTGTAAGGCAGTTGCCACAAAAGGGCCAGGAGAATCGGCTGGTAGCCGCCTGGGATTGCTTGTAAGGCAATTCGCACAAAAACCAGGAGAATTCATATTGCTGCAGCCTGAAAATGCTTGTAAGGGAGATCCCACAAATGAGATAGGAGAAATCGGCTCGTAGCAGCCTGGGATTGCTTGTAAGGCAGTTTCACAAAAGAGCCAGGCGTATTCGACTTGTAGCAGGCTGAGATTGCTTGTAAGGCAGTTACCACAAAAGAGCCAGGAGAAATCGTCACGTAGCCGCCTGGGATTTCTTTTAAGGCAATTGGCACAAAAAGTCAGAACTGTTCTGGCGGCAGTCTGAGATTGCTTGTAATGCAGTTGTCACAAAAGAGTCAGGAGATGTCGATTTGTAGCGGCCTGAGATTGCTTGCAAGGCAGTTTCACAAAAGAGCCTGGCGTATTCGGCTTGTAGCGGCCTGAGATTGCGTGTAAGGCAGTGTCACAAAAGAGCCAAGAGAAGTCGGCTCGTAGCAGCCTGACATTGCTTGTAAGGCAGTTGTCACAAAAGCGCCAGGAGAATTCGGCTTGTAGCAGCCTGAGATTTCTTGTAAGGCAGTTGCCACAAAAGGGCCAGGAGAATCGGCTGGTAGCCGCCTGGGATTGCTTGTAAGGCAATTCGCACAAAAACCAGGAGAATTCATATTGCTGCAGCCTGAAAATGCTTGTAAGGGAGATCCCACAAATGAGCTAGGAGAAATCGGCTCGTAGCAGCCTGGGATTGCTTGTAAGGCAGTTTCACAAAAGAGCCAGGCGTATTCGACTTGTAGCAGTCTGAGATTGCTTGTAAGGCAGTTTTCACAAAAGAGACAGCTGATGTCATTTTGTGGCAGCCTGATATTGTTGTAAGGCAGTTTTCACAAAAGTGCCAAGAGAAGTCGGCTCGTAGCAGCCTGACATTGCTTCTAAGGCAGTTGTCACAAAAGAGCCTGGAGAATTCGGCTTATAGCAGCCTGAGATGTCTTGTAAGGCAGTTGCCACAAAAGAGCCAGGAAAAATCGGCACGCAGCCGCCTGTGATTGTTTTTAAGGCAATTTGCACAAGAAGTCAGAGAATTGGGCTAGCGGCAGCCTGATATTGCTTGTAAGGCAATTGTCACAAAAGGGACAGGAGATGTCGATTTGTAGCGGACTGAGTTTGCTTGCAAGGCAGTTTTCACAAAAGAGCCAAGAGAAGTCGGCTAGTAGCATCCTGATTTTCCTTGTAAGGCAGTTGTCACAAAAGAGCCAGGTGAAATCGCCTCGTAGCCGCCTGGGATTGCTTGTAAGGCAATTGGCACAAAAAGCCAGGTGAATTGGGATTGCTGCAGCCTGAGATTGCTTGAAAGGCAGTTTTCACAAAAGAGCAAAGAGAAGTCGGCTTGTAGCCGCATGTGATTGCTTGTAAGGCAGTTGTCAGAAAAGAGCCAGGATATGTCGATTTGTAGCTGCCTGAGATGAAAGGCAGTTTTCACAAAAGAGCCAAGAGAAGTCGGCTAGTAGCATCCTGATTTTGCTTGTAAGTCAAGATTCCATGTAAGGCAGTTTCACAAAAGAGCCAGGCGTATTCGGCTTGTAGCAGGCTGAGAATGCTTGTAAGGCAGTTTTCACAAAAGAGACAGGAGATGTCGTTTTGTAGCAGCCTCTGATTGCTTGTAAGGCAGTTTTCACAAGAGAGCCAAGATAAGTCAGCTCGTAGCAGTCTGACATTGCTTGTAAGGCAGTTGCCACAAAAGGGCCAGGAGAAATAGGCTCGTAGCCGCATGGGATTGCTTGTAAGGCAGGGTAAGGCAATTGGCACAAAAAGCCAGGAGAATTGGTCTTTTAGCAGCCTGAGAATGCTTGTAAGGCACATCCTACAAAATCCTCGTAGCAGCCTGGGATTGCTTGTAAGGCAATTGGCACAAAATCGTGGCGAATTGGGCTTGCTGCAGACTGAGATTGCTTGAAAGACAGTTGTCACAAAAGAGCCAGGCGCTGTCGATTTGCAGCGCCCCGTGATTGCTTGTATGGCGGTTTTCACAAAAGAGCCAAAAGAAGTCGGCTCGTAGCAGCCTGACATTGCTTGTAAGGCATTTACAACAAAAGAGCCAGGAGAAATCGGCACGTAACCGCCTGGGATTGCTTTTAAGGCAATTGGCTCAAAAAGTGAGGAGAATTGGGCTAGCGGCAGCGTGATATTGCTTGCAAGGCAGTTTCCCAAAAGAGCCAGGCGTATTCATCTTGTAGCAGGCTGAGATTGCTTGTAAGGCAGTTATCACAAAAGATCCAAGAAAAGTCGGCTGGTAGAAGCCTGAGGTTGCTTGTAAGGCAGTTGCCACAAAAGAGCCAGGAGAATTGGGCTTGCTGCAGCCTGAGATTCGTTGTAAGGAAGTTTTCACAAAAGAGCCAGAAGAAATCGGGATTATTTGTACGGCAATTGGCACAAAAAGCCAGGAGAATTGGGCTTGTAGCAGCCTGAGAATGCTTGTAAGACAGATGCCACATATGAGCCAGGAGAAAACGGTTCGTAGCAGCCTGGGATTGCTTGTAAGACAATTGGCACAAAAAGTCAGCAGAATTGGACTAGCTGCAGCCTGAGATTGCTTGTAAGGGAGTTGTCACAAAAGAGCCAGGATATGTCGATTTGTAGCAGCCAGAGACTACTTGTAAGGCAGTTTTCACAAAAGAGCCAAGAGAAGTCGGCTCGTAGACGCCTGGGATTGCTTGTAAGGCAATTGGCACAATAAGTCAGGAGAATTGGGCTTGGAGCAGCCTGAGAATGCTTGTTAGGCAGATGCCACAAATGAGCCAGGAGAAATCGGTTCGTAGCCGCCTGGGATTGCTTGTAAGGCAATTGGCACAAAAAGCTAGGAGAATTTGGATTGCTGCAGCCTGAGATTGCTTGTAAGGCAGTTTTCACAAAAGAGACAGGAGATGTCGATTTGTAGCGGCCTGAGATTGCTTGCAAGGCAGTTTCACAAAAGAGACAGGCGTATTCGTCTTGTAGCAGGCTGAGATTGCTTGTAAGGCAGTTTTCACAAAAGAAACAGGAGTTGTGGGTTTGTAGCAGCCTGAGATTGCTTGTAAGGCAGTTTTCACAAAAGAGCCAAGAGAAGTCGGCTCGTAGCATCCTGATTTTGCTTGTAAGGCAGTTGTCACAAAAGAGTCAGGAGAAATCGGCTCGTAGCCGCCTGGGATTGCTTGGAAGGCAATTGGCACAAAAAGCCAAAAGTGTTGGGGTTGCTGCAGCCTGAGATGGCTTGTAAGGCAGTTTTCACAAACGAACCAAGAAAAGTCGGCTCGTAGCAGCCTGAAATTGCTTGTAAGGCAGTTGCCAAAAAAGAGCCAGTAGAAATCGGCTTGTAGCAGCCTGAGTTTGCTTGTAAGCCACTTGTCATAGAAGAGCCAGGCGTAGTCGCCTGAGATTGCTTGTAAGGCAGTTGCCACAAAAGAGCCAGGGGAAATACGCTCGTAGCAGCCTGGGATTACTTGTAAGGCAATTGGCAAAAAAAGCCAGGAGAATTGGGCTTGCTGCAGCCTGAGAATGCTTGTAAGGCTGTTGCCAAAAAAGAGCCAGGTGAAATAGGCTCGTAGCATCCTGGGATTGCTTGTAAGGAAATTTGCACAAAGAGCCTTGGGAATTTGGCTTGCTGCAGCCTGAGATTTCTTGTAAGGCAGTTGTCTCAAAAGAGACAGGCGTAGTAGTCTTGTGGCAGCCTGAGATTGCTTGTAATGCAGTTACCACATAAGAGCAAGCAGGTGTAGTCTTGTAGCAGCCTGAGATTGCTTGAAAGGCAATTTTCACGAAATATCCAGGAGAAGTGGCTAGTAGAAGCCTGAGATTGTTTTAATGCAATTGGCACAAAAGAGCCAGGGGAAGTGGGCTTGTAGCTGCCTAGATTGCTTGTAAGGCAGTTTTCACAAAAGAGCCAGTTGATGACGAATTGTAGCAGCCTGAGATTATGTGTAAAACAGTTGGCACAAAAGGGCCAGGCGAAAAGCGACAAAACATACATGTTGGGTAATGATCGCATCCTATTCATCATTAGAATTCAGACTTTCATCAAGATTATATTACATATCGCATCATCTAAGCCAGATGTTCATAGAATACGTACACTATTTCAGCAAATAACATTAATGAATGCATTTTTATTAATATCAAGCGTCTGCTAAGTAACTGTCTGTTATACGGCGAAAAGCGACAAAATATACATGTCGGGTATGATAGGATGGTATTCATCATTAGAATTCAGATTTTCATCTGAATTATATTACATATTGCATCAACTATGCCTGATGTTCATAGAATGCTGACACTAGTTTAGGAAAATAACATGAATGAATGCATTTTTCTTAATATCAAGCGTCTGCTAAGTAGCTGTCTGTTATACGGTGAAAAGCGACAAAACATACATGTCGGGTAATGATCGCATCCTATTCATCATTAGAATTCACATTTTCATCCGGATTATATTACATATTGCATCATCTAAGCCTGGTGTTCATAGAATGCTGACACTATTTTCAGAAAATAACATTAATGAATGCATTTTTATAAATATCAAGTGTCTGCTAAGTAGCTGTCTGTTATACGGCGAAAAGCGACAAAACATACATGTCGGGTTATCGCATCCTATTCATCATTAGAATTCAGATTTTCATTCGGATTATATTACGTATTGAATCATCTAAGCCTGATGTTCATAGAATGCTGACACTAGTTTCAGAAAGTAACATTAATGAATGCATTTTTTTTAATATCAAGCGTTTGTTATGTAACTGTTTTTATACGGGAAACGCGACAAAACATACATGTCGGGTATGATCGCATCCTATTTATCATTAGAATTCAGATTTTCACACGGATTATATTACATATTGCATCATCTAAGCCTGATGTTCATAGAATTGTGACACTAGTTTCAGAAAATAACATGAATGAATGCATTTTTATTAATATCAAGCGTCTGCTAAGTAACTGTCTGTTATACGGCGAAAAGCGACAAAACATACATGCCTGGTAATGATCGCATCCTATTCATCATTAGAATTCAGATTTTCATACGGATTATATTACCAATTACATCATATAAGCCTGATGTTCATATAATGCTGACCATTGTTTCAGAAAATAACATTAATGAATGCATTTTTATTAATATCAAGCGACTGCTTAGTATCTGTCTGTTATACGACGAAAAGCGACAAAACATACATGTCGGGTATGATCGCATCCTATTCATCATTAGAATTCAGATTTTCATACGGATTATATTACATCATCTATGCCTGATGTTCATAGAATGGTGACACTAGTTTCAGAAAATACCATTAATGAATGCATTTTTATTAATATCAAGCGTCTGCTAAATAACTATCTGTTATACGACGAAAAGCGACAAATCATACATGTCGGGTATGATCGCATCCTATTCAGGATTAGAATTCACATTTTCATCCTGATTATATTACATATTGCATCACCTAAGCCTGATGTTCATAGAATGCGGACCATTGTTTCTGAAAATAACATTAATGAATGCATTTTTATTAATATCAAGAGTCTGCTAAGTAGCTGTCTGTTATACGTCGAAAAGCGACAAAACATACATGTCGGGTATGATCGCATCCTATTCATCATTAGAATTCAGATTTTCATCAGGATTATATTACATATTGCATCATCTATGCCGGTTGTTCATACAATTCTCACAGTTGTTTCAGAAAATTACATTAATGAATGCATTTTTATTAATATCAAGCGTCTGCTAAGTAACTGTCTGTTATACGGCGAAATGCGACAAAACATACATGTCGGGTATGATCGCATCCTATTCATCATTAGAATTCAGACTTTCATCCGGATTATATTACATATTGCATCATCTATGCCTGATGTTCATAGAATGCTGACACTAGTTTCAGAAAATAACATGAATGAAGGCATTTTTATTAATATCAAGCGTCTGCTAAGTAACTGTCTGTTATATGGCGAAAAGTGACAAAACATACATGTCGGGTATGATCGGATCCTATTCATCATTAGAATTCTGATTTTCATCCGGATTATATTACATATTCCATCTTCTAAGCCTGATGTTAATAGAATGCTGACACTAGTTTCAGAAAATAACATTAATGAATGCATTTGTATTAATATCAATCGTCTGCAAATAGCTGTCTGTTATACGGCGAAAAGCGACAAAACATACATGTCGGGGATGATCGCATCCTATTCATCATTAAAATTCAGATTTTCATACGGATTATATTACATATTGCATCATCTAAGCTTGATGTTCATAGAATTGTGACACTAGTTTCAGAAAATAACATTAATGAATGCATTTTTATTAATATCAAGCGTCTACTATGTAACTGTCGATTATACGGCGAAAAGCAACAAAATATTTAGGTCGGGTTTGATCGCATCATATTCTTCATAAGATTCGATATATTCTTCCGGATTATATTACATTTTGCATCATCGAATCATTATGTTCATAGAATGCTGGCATTATTTTAAGAAAAGAAAATTAATTAATGCATTTTTATTAATATCAAGCGTCTGCTAAGTAACTGTCGGCAATACGGCGAAAAGAGACAAAACATCCAAGTCGGTTTTGATCGCATTATATTCATCATAAGTATTCAGATTTTCTGCTGGATTATATTACATTTTGCATAATGTATGACTTATGTTTATAGGATATTGACACTAGTAGAGGAAAATAACATTAATGAATGCATTTTTATTAATATCAAACGTCTACTAAGTAACTGTCTGTTATACGGCGAAAAGCGACACAACGTCCAAGTCAAATTTAATCGCATCAAATTCATAATTAGAATTCAGATTTTCTCACGAATTAAATTATATTTTGTATAATCTATGACTTATTTTTATAGAATTCTCAGACTAGTTTAAGAAAATAACATTTCATAATGCATTTTTATTAATATCAAACGTCTGCGAAGTAATTAGTTTAATAGGCGAAAAGTGACAAAAAATCCAAGTCGGATTTGATCGCATCAATTTCATCCTAAGAATTCAGATTTTCTTCCGGATTATATTACATATTGCATCATCTAAGCCTTATGTTTATAGAATGCGGAGACGAGTTTCAGAAAATAACATTAATGACTGCATTTTTATTAATATGGAGCGTCTGCTAAGTAACTGTCTGTTAAACAACGAAATGCGACAAAACATGCTTGTCGGGTTTGATAGCATCATATTAATCATTAGAATTCAGATTTTCCTCAGGATTATATTACATTTTGCATCATCTCAGACTTTTCTTCATAGAATTCTGACGCTAGTTTAAGAAAATAACATTAATGAACGCATTTTTAATATATATCAGGCCTCTGCTAAGTAACTGTCGTATATACGGCGAAAAGCCACATAACATTCAAGTCGGGTTTTGATCGCATAATATTCATCATAAAATTCAAATTTTCTTCCGGATTATATTATATTTTGCATCATCTAAGCTTTAAGTTTATAGAATGCTGACACTAGCTTCAGAAAATAACATTAATGAATGCATTTTTATTAATATCAAGAGTCTGCAAAGTAACTTCGTTTGTACGGCGAAAAGCGACAAAACATCCAAGTCCGCTTTGATCGCATGTCATTCATTATTACAATTTAGATTGTCTTCCGGTTTATCTTACATTTAACATCATCTAAGACTCATGGTTCAGAAAATAACATTAATGAATTCATTTTTAATAATATGAAACCTCTGCTAAGCAAATGCCGGTGATACGGCGAAAAGTGACTAAACGTACATGTCAGGTATGATCGGAGCATATTCATCATTAGAATTCAGATTCTCTACCCGATTATAATATATTATGAATCATTTAAGAGTTATATTTATAGAATGTTGACACGAGTTTGAGAAAATAACATTAATGTATGCATTTTTATTAATATCAAGACTCTGATAAATAACTGTCGGTTATACGACGAAAAGCGACAAAACATTCAAGTCGGGTTTGATCGTATCATATTCTTTATTAGAATTCAGATTTTAGTCCGGATTATATTACATTTTGCAACACGTAAGACATATGTTTATAGGATTCTGTCACAAGTTTAAGAAAAAAGCATTAATGAATGCATTTTTATTAATATCAAGCGTCTGCTAAGTAACTGTCTGTTATACGGCGAAAAGCGACAAAATATACATGTCGGGTATGATCGCATCCTATTCATCATTAGAATTTAGATTTTCATCCGGATTATATTATATTTCGCTTCATCTAAGACTGATGTTCATAGAATGCTGACACTATTTCAGCAAATAACATTAATAAATGAATTTTTATTAATAACAAGCGACTGCTAAGTAACTTTCTGTTATACGGCGAAAAGCGACAAAACATACATGTCGGGTAATGATCGCATCATATTCTTCATTAGAAATAAGATTTGCATCCGGATTATATTACATATTACATCATTTAACCCTGATGTTCATAGAATGCTGACACTAGTTTCAGAAAATAACATTAATGAATGCATTTTTATTAATATCAAGCGTCTGCTAAGTAACTGTCTGTTATACGGCGAAAAGCGACAAAACATATATGTCGGGTAATCATCGCATCCTACTCATCATTAGAATTCAGATTTTCATCCGGATTATATTACATATTGCATCATCTAAGCCTGATGTTCATAGAATGTTGACACTATTTCAGAAAATAACATTAATGAATGCATTTTTATTAATATCAGGCGTCTGCTAAGTAACTGTCTGTTATACAGCGAAATACGACAAAACATACTTGTCGGGTAATCATCGCATACTATTCATCATTAGAATTGAGATTTTCATCCGGATTATCTTACATATTGCATCATCTAAGGCTGATGTTCCTAGAATGCTGACACTATTTCAGAAAATAAGATTTATGAATGCATTTTTGTTAATATCAAGCGTCTGCTAAGTAACTCTCTGTTATGCGGCGAAAAGCGACAAAACATACATGTCGGGTAATGATCGCATCCTATTCATCATTAGAATTCAGTTTTTCATCCGGATTATATTACATATTGCATCATCTAAGCCTGTTGTTAATAGAATGCTGACACTACTTTCAGAAAATAACATTATTGAATGCATTTTTATTAATATAAAGCGTCTGCTAAGTAACTGTCTGTGAAACGGCGAAAAGCGACAAAACATACATGTCAGGTAATCATCGCATCCTATTCATCATTAGAATTCAGATTTTCATCCGGATTATATTACACATTGCATCATCTAAGCCTGATGTTCATAGAATTGTGACACTAGTTTCAGAAAATAATATTAATGAATGCATTTTTATTAATATCAAGCGTCTACTAAGTAACTGTCTGTTATACGGCGAAAAGCGACAAAACATACATGTCGGGTAATCATCGCATCCTATTCATCATTAGAATTCAGATTTTCATCCGGATTATATTACATATTGAATCATCTAAGCCTGATGTTCATAGAATGCTGACACTATTTCAGAAAATAAGATTTATGAATGCATTTTTGTTAATATCAAGCGTCTGCTAAGTAACTCTCTGTTATGCGGCGAAAAGCGACAAAACATACATGTCGGATAAACATCGCATCCTATTCATAATTAGAATTCAGATTTTCATCCGGATTATATTACATATTGCATCATCGAAGCCTGATGTTCTTAGAATATTGACACTATTTTCAAAAAATAACATTAATGAATGCATTTTTATTAATATCAAGCGTCTGCTAAGTAACTGTCTGTTATACGGCAAAAAGCGACAAAACATACATGTCGGGTAATCATCGCATCCTATTCATCATTAGAATTCAGATTTTCATCTGGATTATATTACATATTGCATCATCTAACCCGGATGTTCATAGAATATTGACACTATTTCAGAAAATAACATTAATGAATGCATTTTTATTAATATCAATCGTCTGAAAAGTAACTGTCTGTTATACGGCGAAAAGCGACCAAAAATACATCTCAGGTAATGATCGCATCATATTCTTCATTAGAATTAAGATTTGCATTCGGATTATATTACATGTTGCATCATCTAAGCCTGATTTTCATAGAATGCTGAAACTATTTCAGCAAATAACATTAATGAATGGATTTTTATTAATATAAATCGTCTGCTAAGTAACTGTCTGTTATTCGGTGAAAAGCGACAAAACATACATGTCGGGTAAAGATAGCATCCTATTAATCATTAGAAATAAGATTTGCATCCGGATTATATTACATATTACATCATTTAACCCTGATGTTCATAGAATGCTGACACTAGTTTCAGAAAATAACATTAATGAATGCATTTTTATTAATATCAAGCGTCTGCTAAGTAACTGTCTGTTATACGGCGAAAAGCGACAAAACATATATGTCGGGTAATCATCGCATCCTACTCATCATTAGAATTCAGATTTTCATCCGGATTATATTACATATTGCATCATCTAAGCCTGATGTTCATAGAATGTTGACACTATTTCAGAAAATAACATTAATGAATGCATTTTTATTAATATCAGGCGTCTGCTAAGTAACTGTCTGTTATACAGCGAAATACGACAAAACATACTTGTCGGGTAATCATCGCATACTATTCATCATTAGAATTGAGATTTTCATCCGGATTATCTTACATATTGCATCATCTAAGGCTGATGTTCCTAGAATGCTGACACTATTTCAGAAAATAAGATTTATGAATGCATTTTTGTTAATATCAAGCGTCTGCTAAGTAACTCTCTGTTATGCGGCGAAAAGCGACAAAACATACATGTCGGGTAATGATCGCATCCTATTCATCATTAGAATTCAGTTTTTCATCCGGATTATATTACATATTGCATCATCTAAGCCTGTTGTTAATAGAATGCTGACACTACTTTCAGAAAATAACATTATTGAATGCATTTTTATTAATATAAAGCGTCTGCTAAGTAACTGTCTGTGAAACGGCGAAAAGCGACAAAACATACATGTCAGGTAATCATCGCATCCTATTCATCATTAGAATTCAGATTTTCATCCGGATTATATTACACATTGCATCATCTAAGCCTGATGTTCATAGAATTGTGACACTAGTTTCAGAAAATAATATTAATGAATGCATTTTTATTAATATCAAGCGTCTACTAAGTAACTGTCTGTTATACGGCGAAAAGCGACAAAACATACATGTCGGGTAATCATCGCATCCTATTCATCATTAGAATTCAGATTTTCATCCGGATTATATTACATATTGAATCATCTAAGCCTGATGTTCATAGAATGCTGACACTATTTCAGAAAATAAGATTTATGAATGCATTTTTGTTAATATCAAGCGTCTGCTAAGTAACTCTCTGTTATGCGGCGAAAAGCGACAAAACATACATGTCGGATAAACATCGCATCCTATTCATAATTAGAATTCAGATTTTCATCCGGATTATATTACATATTGCATCATCGAAGCCTGATGTTCTTAGAATATTGACACTATTTTCAAAAAATAACATTAATGAATGCATTTTTATTAATATCAAGCGTCTGCTAAGTAACTGTCTGTTATACGGCAAAAAGCGACAAAACATACATGTCGGGTAATCATCGCATCCTATTCATCATTAGAATTCAGATTTTCATCTGGATTATATTACATATTGCATCATCTAACCCGGATGTTCATAGAATATTGACACTATTTCAGAAAATAACATTAATGAATGCATTTTTATTAATATCAATCGTCTGAAAAGTAACTGTCTGTTATACGGCGAAAAGCGACCAAAAATACATCTCAGGTAATGATCGCATCATATTCTTCATTAGAATTAAGATTTGCATTCGGATTATATTACATGTTGCATCATCTAAGCCTGATTTTCATAGAATGCTGAAACTATTTCAGCAAATAACATTAATGAATGGATTTTTATTAATATAAATCGTCTGCTAAGTAACTGTCTGTTATTCGGTGAAAAGCGACAAAACATACATGTCGGGTAAAGATAGCATCCTATTAATCATTAGAATTCATATTTTCATCCCTGATTATATTACATATTGCATCATCTAATCATGATGTTCATTGAATGCTGACACTATTTCAGAAAATAACATTAATGAATGCATTTTTAATAATATCAAGCGTCTGCTAAGTAACTGTCTGTTATACGGCGAAAAGCGACAAAACATATATGTCGGGTAATCATTGCATCCTATTCATCATTAGAATTCAGATTTCTATCCGGATTATATTACATATTGCGTTATCTAAGCATGATGTTCATAGAATGCTGACACTAGTTTCAGAAAATAACATTAATGAATGCATTTATATTAAAATCAAGTATCTGCTATGTAACTGTCCGTTATACGGCGAAAAGCGACAAAACATACATGTCGGGTAATGATCGCATCCTATTCATCATTAGAATTCAGATTTTCATCCGGATTATGTTACATATTGTATCATCTAAGCCTGATGTTCATAGGATGCAGACACTATTACAGCAAATAACATTATTGAAAGAATTTTTATTAATATTAAGCGTCTCCTAATTAACTGTCTTTTATACGGCGAAAAGCCACAAAACACACATATCGGGTAAAAATCGCATCCTATTCATCATTAGAATTCAGATTTTCATCTAGATTTTATTACATATTGCATCATCTAAGTCTGATGTTCATAGAATACTGACACTATTTCAGAAAATAACATTAATGAATGCATTTTTAATAATATCAAGCGTCTGCTAAGTAACTGTCTGTTATACGGCGAAAAGCGACAAAACATATATGTCGGGTAATCATCGTATCCTACTCATCATTAGAATTCAGATTTTCATCCGGATTATATTACATATTGCATCATCTAAGCCTGATGTTCATAGAATATTGACACTATTTCAGAAAATAACATTAATGAATGCATTTTTATTAATATCAAGCGTCTGCTAAGTAACTGTCTGTTATACGGCAGAGAGCGACAAAACATACATGTCGGGTAAAGATAGCATCCTATTCATCATTAGAATTCAGTTTTTCATCCGGATTATATTACATATTGCATCCTCTAAGCCTGATGTTAATAGAATGCTGACACTACTTTCAGAAAATAAAATTATTGAATGCATTTTTATTAATATCAAGCGTCTGCTAAGTAACTGTCTGTTAAACGGGGAAAAGCGACAAAACATACATGTCGGGTAATCATCGCATCCTATTCATCATTAGAATTCAGAATTTCATCCTGATTATATTACATATTGCATCATCTAAGCCTGATGTTCATAGAATGGTGACTCTAGTTTCAGAAAATAACATTAATGAATGCATTTTTATTAATATCAAGCGTCTACTAAGTAACTGTCTGTTATACGGCGAAAAGCGACAAAACATACATGTCGGGTAATCATCGCATCCTATTCAACATTAGAATTCAGATTTTCATCCCTGATTATATTACATATTGCATCATCTAACCCGGATGTTCATAGAATATTGACACTATTTCAGAAAATAACATTAATGAATGCATTTTTATTAATATCAAGCGTCTGCAAATAAGTGTCTGTTATACGGCGAAAAGCGACAAAACATACATGTCGGATATGATCGCATCCTATTCATCGTTAGAATTCAGATTTTCACACGGAATATATTACATATTGAATCATCTAAGACTGATGTTCATAGAATATTGACACTATTTCAGAAAATAACATTAATGAAGGCATTTTTATAAATATCAAGTGTCTGCTAAGTAACTATCTGTTATACGGCGAAAAGAGACAAAACATACATGTCAGGTAATCATCGCATCCTATTTATGATTAGAATTCAGATTTTCATCCGGATTATATTACATATTGCATCATCTAAACCTGATGTTCATAGAATGCTGACACAATTTCAGAAAATAACATTAATGTATGCATTTTTATTCATATCAAGCGTCTGCTAAGTAACTGTCTGTTATACGGTGAAAAGCGACTAAACATACATGTCGGGTAATCATCGCATCCTATTCATCATTAGAATTCATATTTTCATCCGGATTATATTACATATTGCATCATCTAAGCCTGATGTTCATAGAATTGTGACACTATTTACTGAAAATAACATTCATGATTGCATTTTTATTAATATCAAGTGTCTGCTAAGTAACTGTCTGTTAAACGGAGAAAAGCGGCGAAACATACATGTCGGGTAATCATCGCATCCTATTCATCATAAGAATTCCGATTTTTATCCGGATTATGTTACCTATTGCATCATCTAAGCCTGATGTTCATAGAATGCTGACACTATTTCAGAAAATAACATTAATGAATGCATTTTTAATAATATCAAACGTCTGCTAAGTAACGGTCTTTTATACGTCGAAAAGCGACAAAACATACATGTCGGGTAATGATCGCATCATATTCGTCATTAGAATTCAGATTTTCGTCCGGGTTATATTACATATTGCATCATCTAAGCCTGATGTTCATAGAATGCTGACACTATTTCAGCAAATAGCATTAATGAATGCATTTTTATTAATATCAAGCGTCTGCTAAGTAACTGTCAGTTATACGCCGAAAAGTGACAAAACATACATGTCGGGTAATGATCGCATCCTATTCAACATTAGAATTCAGTTTTTCATCCGGATTGTATTACATATGGCATCATCTAAGCCTGATGTTCATAGAATGCTGACACTAGTTTCAGAAAATAACATTAATGAATGCATTTTTATTAATATCAAGCGTCTGCTAAGTAACTGTCTATTATACGGCGAAAAGCGACAAAACATACATGTCGGGTATGATCGCATCCTATTCATCATTATAATTCAGATTTTCATCCGGATTATATTACATAGTGCATCATCTAAGCCTGATCTTCCTAGAATGTTGACACTAGTTTCAGAAAATAACATTAATGAATGCATTTTTATTAATATCAAGCGTCTGCTAAATATTTGCCTGTTATACGGCGAAAAGCGACAAAACATACATGTTGGGTAATGATCGCATCCTATTCATCATTAGAATTCAGTTTTTCATCCGGATTATAGTACATATTACATCATCTCAGCCTTATGTTCATAGAATGCTGACAGTAGTTTTAGTAAATAACACTAATGAATGCATTTTTATTAATATCATGCGTCTGCTAAGTAACTGTCTGTTATACTGCGAAAAGCGACAAAACATACATGTCGGGTTATCGCATCTTATTCATAATTAGAATTCGCATTTTCATTCGGATTATATTACGTGTTGAATCAACTAAGCCTGATGTTCATAGAATGCTGACACTAGTTTCAGAAAGTAACATTAATGAATGCATTTTTTTTAATATCAAGCGTTTGTTATGTAGCTGTTTTTTATACGAGAAACGCAACAAAACATACATGTCGGGTATGACCGCATCCTATTCATCATTAGAATTCGGATTTTCACACGGATTATATTACATATTGCATCATCTTCTCTTGATGTTCATAGAATTGTGACACTAGTTTCAGAAAATAACATTAATGAATGCATTTTTATTAATATCAAACGTCTGCTAAGTAGCTGTCTGTTATACGGCGAAAAGCGACAAAACATACATGTCGGGTATGATCACATTCTTTTCATCATTGGAATTCAGATTTTCATAATGATTATATTACATATTGCATCATCTAAGACTGATGTTCATAGAAGGATGTCACTAGTTTCAGAAAATAACATTAATGAATGCATTTTTATTAATATCAAGCGTCTGCTAAATAGCTGTCTGTTATACGGCTAAAAGCGCCAAAACATACATGTCGGGTATGATCGGATCCTATTCATCATTAGAATTCAGATTTTCATCCGGATTATATTCCATATTCCATCATCTAAGCCTGATGTTAATAGAATGCTGACACTTGTTTCAGAAAATAACATTAATGAATGCATTTTTATTAATATCAATCGTCTGCAAATAGCTGTCTGTTATACGGCGAAAAGCGACAAAACATACATGTCGGGGATGATCGCATCCTATTCATCATTAAAATTCAGATTTTCATACGGATTATATTACATATTGCATCATCTTCTCTTGATGTTCATAGAATTGTGACACTAGTTTCAGAAAATAACATTAATGAATGCATTTTTATTAATATCAAGCGTCTGCTAAGTAGCTGTCTGTTCTACGGCGAAAAGCGACAAAACATACATGTCGGGTAGGATCGCATCCTATTCATCATTAGAATTCAGATTTTCATCCGGATTATATTACATATTGCATCATCTAAACCTGATGTTCATAGAATGATGACAGTAGTTTCAGAAAATAACATTAATGAATGCATTTTTATCAATATCAAGCGTCTGCTAAGTAGCAGTCTGTTATACGGCGAAAAGCGACAAAACATACATGTCGGGTATGATCGCATCCTATTCATCATTAGAATTCAGATTTTCATCCGGATTATATTATATATTGCATCTTCTAAGCCTGATGTTCCTAGAATGCAGTCTTATGCACATGCTCGGACGCCGTAAATTGTCAGACGACATACCGCGCACATGGTGAAAGCTGTACTTTTTACTATCAGACCAAATGAAAAATCCCTGTAAACATAGACAAATCAAATAATTGCACACAATTTGATACCCATTTTGAAAATATTTCTTTGACGGGAAAAAAGTTATAAACAAGTGAAATATGACTGATTTCACAATTTAGGGTCGCATGAAAATTTCCGCAAATGAGATAACACAAGTCCCCATATCTTTGAATTTCGCCTCGACTCAAGTCAAGGTGTAAAAAATCTTTTGTAATTATGGATAAGGCAAGAAGTTTCCGACAATCGGACACCAATATTTAGTGGATTCGATAAAAAGGAAAAATTAGAAATGCAGTCTTATTGCGCACACTGGAATTCGGACGCTGTAAATTGTCAGACGACATACCGCTCACATTGTGAAAGCTGTACTTTTTACTATCGGACCAAAATAAAACTCCCTGTAAACATAGACAAATCAAATAATTGCACACAATTTGATACCCATTTTGAAAATATTTCTTTTACAGGATAAATGTTATAAACACGTGAAATATGACTGATTTCCCAGTTTAGGGCCGCATGAAAATTTCCGCAAATGTGCTAACACAAGTGCACATATCGTTGAATTTCGCCTCGACTCTAGTCAAGGTGTATGAAAAATTTTGTAATTATGGATAAGGCAAGAAATTCCCCACAATTGGACACAAATATTTTGTAGATTTGATGAAAAGGAAAAATTACAAATGCAGTCTTATTTTGCACACTGGAATTCGGACGCTGTAAATTGTCAGACAACATACCGCGCACATGGTTAAAGCTGTACTTTTTACTATCTGGCGAAATGAAAAATCCCTGTAAACATAGACAAATCGATTAATTGCACACAATTTGATACCCATTTTGAAAATATTACTGTTACTGGAAAAAAGTTATAAACAAGTGAAATATGACAGTTTTCCCAGTTTAGGGCCGCATGAAGATTTCTGCAAATGAGCTAACACAAGTCCCCATATCGCTGAATATCGCCTCGACTCTAGTCAAGGTGTAGAAAAAACATTTGGTATTATGGATAAGGCAAGAAATTCTCGACATTTGGACACCAATATTTTGTGAATTCGATAAAAAGAAAAATTAGAAATGCAGTCTTATTGTGACACACTGGAATTCGGACGCTCTAACTTGTCAGACGACATAACGCGCACATCGTTAAAGCTGTACTTTTTACTATCTGACCAAATGAAAAATCCCTTACAAGCAATCTCAGGCTGCTACAAAACGGCATATCCTGGCTCTTTTGTGAAAACTGCCTTACAAGCAATCTCAGGCTGATACAAGCCCACACCTGCTGGCTCTTCTGTGAAAACTGCGCTAAAATCAATCTCCAAGCTGACTACGCCTGTCTCTTTTGTGACCACTGCCTTACAAGCAATCTCAGGTTGCTAAAAATCGATATCTCCTGACTCTTTTATGACAAATGAATTACAATCAATCTCAGGCTGCAGCAAGCCAATTCTCCTGGCTTTTTGTGCCAATTGCCTTACAAGCAATCCCACGCAGCTACGAGCCCATTTCTCCTGGCTTTTTGTGACAACTGCCTTACAACGAATCTCAGGCTGCAGCAAGCCCAATTCTCCTGGCTTTTTGTGACAATTGCCTTACAAGCAATCCCAGGCTCCTACGAGCCGAATTCTCCTGGCTCATTTGTGAAAACAGCCTTACAAGCAATCTCAGGCTGCTACAAGCCGAATACGCCTGGCTCTTTTGTGACACCTGCCTTACAAGCAATCTCAGGCTGCTACGAGCCCATTTCACCTGGCTTTTTGTGGAAAGTGCCTTACACGCAATCTTAGGATTCTACGAGCCGGTTCTCCTGGGAGATTTGTGAAAATTGCCTTACAAGCAATCTCATTCTTCTACAAGCCTACACCTGCTGGCACTTTTAAGACAACTGCATTACAAACAATCTCAGGCTGCTAAAAAATCGATCTCCTGGCTCATTCGTGACAACTGCCTTTTATGCAATCTCAGGCATCAGCAAGCCCAATGTTCCTGGCTTTTTTGCCAATTGCCTTACAAGAAATCCCAATCTACGAGCTGCTACGAGCCGATTTCTCAAGGCTCTTTTGTGGCGACTGCCTTACAAGCAATCTCAGGCTGCTACAAGACGAATCCTACTGGCTCTTTTGTGACAACTGCCTTACAAGCAATGTCAGGCTGCTACGATCCGATTTCTCTTAAGACTTTTGTGAAAACTGCCATACAAGAAATCTCAGGCTGCTACAAGCCGAATACGCCTGGCTCTTTTGTGGCAACTGCTTTACAAGCAGTCTCAGGCTGCTACAAAACGACATATCCTGGCTCTTTTGTGAAAACTGCCTTACAACAATCTCAGGAACTTTCTTGGAATGGGGGTCGTCTGCGTGGGACTCTCTGGGGCTGGGGGTCGTCTGCGTGGGACTTTCTAGGACTGGGGGTCGTCTGCGTGGGTACTTTCTGGGACTGGGGGTCGTCTGCGTGGGACTTTCTAGGACTGTCTCCTGGGTGGGGGCTCGTCTGTTTGGGACTTTCTGGGAATGTTTCCTGGGTGGGGGGTCTTCTGCGTGGGACTTTCTGGGACGGGTGGTCGTTTGCGTGGTACTTTCTGGGAATGTCTCCTGGGTGGGGGGTCGTCTGCGTGGGACTTTCTGGGACAGGGGTCGTCTGCGTGGGACTTTCTGGGACTGTCTCCTGGGTGGCTGTCGTCTGCGTGGGACTATCTGGGACTGTGGGTCGTCTGCGTGGGACGTTCTGGGACTTGGGTTCGTCTGCGTGGGACTTTCTGGGACTGTCTCCTGGTTGGGGGGTCGTCTGTTTGGGACATTCTGGGACTGTCTCCAGGGTGGGGGGTCGTCTACGTGGGACTTTCTGGGACTTGTGGTCGTCTGCGTGGGACTTTCTGGGACTGGCTCCTGTGTGGGGAGTCGTCTGCGTGGAACTTTCTGGGACAGTCTCCTGGGTGGGGGTCGTCTGCATAGGACATTCTGGGACTGGGTGTCGTCTGCGTGGGACATTCTGGGACTGTCTCCTGGGTGGGAGGTCGTCTGCGTAGGACATTCTGTGGGACTTTCTGGGACTGGGGGTCGTCTGCGTGGGACTTTCTGGGATTGGGGGTCGTCTGCGTGGGACTATCTTGGACTGTCTCCTGGGTGGGGGGTCATCTGCGTGTTACTTTCTGGGACTGGGGGTCGTCTGCATGGGACTTTCTGGGACTGTGGGTCTTCCGCGTGGCACTTTCTGGGACTGTCTCCTGAGAGGGGTGTTGTCTGCGTGCGACTTTCTGGGACTGTCTCCTGTGTGGGTGGTTCGTCTGCGTGGGACTTTCTGGGACTGGGGGTCGTCTGCGTGGGACTTTCTGGGACTGTCTCAGGGGTGGGGGTCGTCTCCGTGGGACTTTCTGGGACTGGGGGGTCGTCTGCGTGGGACTTTCTGGGACTGTGGGACGTCTGCGTGGGACATTCTGGGACTGTCTCCTGGGTGGGGGGTCGTGTGCTTTGGAATTTGTCGGACTGGAGGTCGTCTGCGTGGGACTTTCTGGGACTGGGGGTCGTCTGCGTGGGTACTTTCTCGGACTGGGGGTCGTCTGCGTGGGACTTTCTGGGACTGTCTCCTGGGTGGGGGCTCGTCTGTTTGGGACTTTATGGGAATGTCTCCTGGGTGGGGGGACTTCTGCGTGGGACTTTCAGGGACGGGTTGTCGTCTGCGTGGTACTTTCTGGGAATGTCTCCTGGGTGGGGGGTCGTCTGCGTGGGACTTTCTGGGACTGGGGGTCGTCTGCGTGGGACTTTCTGGGACTTGGGTTCGTCTGCGTGGGACTTTCTGGGACATGGGGTCGTCTGTGTGGGACTTTCTGGGACTGTCTCCTGGGTGGGGGGTCGGCTGTGTGGGAGTTTCTGGGACTGTCTCCTGGGTGGGGGTCGTCTGCATGGGACTTTCTAGGACTGTCTCCTGGGTGGAGGTCGTCTGCGTGGGACTTTCTGGGACGTGGGGTCGACTGTGTGGGACTTTCTGGGACTGTCTCCTGGGTGGTGGGTCGTCTGTGTGGGACTTTCTGGGACTGTCTCCTTGGTGGGGGTCGTCTGCATGGGACTTTCTGGGACTGTGGGCCGTCTGCGTGGGACTTTCTGGGACTGTCTCCTGGGTGGGGGTCGTCTGCGTGGGACTTTCTGGGACTGTCTCCTGGGTGGGGGTCGACTGCGTGGGAATTTCTGGGACTTGGGGTTGTCTGTTGTGGACTTTCTGGGACTGTCTCCTGGGTGGGGGCCGTCTGCGTGGGACTTTCTGGGACTGTCTCCTGTGAGGGGTGTTGTCTGCGTGCGACTTTCTGGGACTGTCTCCTGTGTGGGGGGTTCGTCTGCGTGGGACTTTCTGGGACTGGGGGTCGTCTGCGTCGGACTTTCTGGGACTGTCTCCTGGGTGGGGGTCGTCACCGTGGGACTTTCTGGGACTGGGGGGTCGTCTGCGTGGGACTTTCTGGGACTGTGGGACGTCTGCGTGGGACATTCTGGGACTGTCTCCTGGGTGGGGGGTCGTGTGCTTTGGAATTTGTCGGACTGGAGGTCGTCTGCGTGGGACTTTCTGGGACTGGGGGTCGTCTGCGTGGGTACTTTCTCGGACTGGGGGTCGTCTGCGTGGGACTTTCTGGGACTGTCTCCTGGGTGGGGGCTCGTCTGTTTGGGACTTTATGGGAATGTCTCCTGGGTGGGGGGACTTCTGCGTGGGACTTTCAGGGACGGGTTGTCGTCTGCGTGGTACTTTCTGGGAATGTCTCCTGGGTGGGGGGTCGTCTGCGTGGGACTTTCTGGGACTTGGGTTCGTCTGCGTGGGACTTTCTGGGACATGGGGTCGTCTGTGTGGGAGTTTCTGGGACTGTCTCCTGGGTGGGGGGTCGGCTGTGTGGGAGTTTCTGGGACTGTCTCCTGGGTGGGGGTCGTCTGCGTGGGACTTTCTGGGACTGTCTCCTGGGTGGAGGTCGTCTGCGTGGGACTTTCTGGGACGTGGGGTCGACTGTGTGGGACTTTCTGGGACTGTCTCCTTGGTGGGGGTCGTCTGCATGGGACTTTCAGGGACGGGTTGTCGTCTGCGTGGTACTTTCTGGGAATGTCTCCTGGGTGGGGGGTCGTCTGCGTGGGACTTTCTGGGACTTGGGTTCGTCTGCGTGGGACTTTCTGGGACATGGGGTCGTCTGTGTGGGAGTTTCTGAGACTGTCTCCTGGGTGGGGGGTCGGCTGTGTGGGAGTTTCTGGGACTGTCTCCTGGGTGGGGGTCGTCTGCGTGGGACTTTCTGGGACTGTCTCCTGGGTGGGGGTCGACTGCGTGGGAATTTCTGGTACTTGGGGTCGTCTGTGTGGGACTTTCTGGGACTGTCTCCTGGGTGGGGGGCCGTCTGCGTGGGACTTTCTGGGACTGTCTCCTGAGAGGGGTATTGTCTGCGTGCGACTTTCTGGGACTGTCTCCTGTGTGGGGGGTTCGTCTGCGTGGGACTTTCTGGGACTGGGGGTCGTCTGCGTGGGACTTTCTGGGACTGTCTACTGGGTGGGGGGGTCGTCTCCGTGGGACTTTCTGGGACTGGGGGGTCCTCTGCGTGGGACTTTCTGGGACTGATGGACGTCTGCGTGGGATATTTTGAGACTGTCTCCTGGGTGGGGGGTCGAGTGCTTTGGAAGTTGTCCCACTGGAGGTCGTCTACGTGGGACTTTCTGGGACTGGGGGTCGTCTGCGTGGGTACTTTCTCGGACTGGGGGTCGTCTGCGTGGGACTTTCTGGGACTGTCTCCTGGGTGGAGGTCGTCTGCGTGGGACTTTCTGGGACGTGGGGTCGTCTGTGTGGGACTTTCTGGGACTGTCTCCTGGGTGGGGGTTCGTCTGTGTGGGACTTTCTGGGACTGTCTCCATGGTGGGTGTCGTCTGCATGGGACTTTCTGGGACTGGGGGTCTTCCGCGTGGCACTTTCTGGGAATGTCTCCTTGGTGGGGGGTTGTCTGCGGGGGACTTTCTGAGACTGGGGGCCGTCTGCGTGGGACTTTCTGGGACTGTCTCCTGGGTGGGGGGTCGTCTGCGTGGGACTTTCTGGGTCTTGGGGTCGTCTGTGTGGGACTTTCTGGGACTGTCTCCTGAGTGGGGGTCGTCTCCGTGGGACTTTCTGGGACTGGGGGTCGTCTGCGTGGGACTTTCTGGGACTGTCTCCTGGGTGGGGGGCCGTCTGCGTGGGACTTTCTGGGACTGGGGGTCTTCTGCGTGGCACTTTCTGGGACTGTTTCCTGGGTGTGGGGTCGTCTGCGTGGGATTTTCTCGGACAGTGGGTCGTCTGCGTGGCACTTTTTTGGACTGGGGGTCGTCTGCGTTGGACTTTCTGGGACTGTGTCCTGGTGTGGGGTCGTCTGTTTAGGACTTTCTGGGACTGTCTCCTGTGTGGGGGGTCGTCTCCTTGGGATTTCTGTGACTGGGTGTCGTCTGCGTTGGACATTCTGGGACTGGGTGTCGTCTGCGTGGGACTTTCTGGTACTGTCTCCTGGGTGGGGGTTCGTCTCCGTGGGACTTTCTGGGACTGGGGGTCGTCTGCGTGGGACTTTCTGGGACTGTCACCTGGGTGTGGGGTCGTCTGCGTGGGACTCTCTGGGACTGTGGGACGTCTGCGTGGGACATTTTGGGACTGTCTCCTGGGTGGGGGTCGTCTGCGTGGGACTTTCTGGGACTGTCTCCTGGGTGGAGGTCGTCTGCGTGGGACTTTCTGGGACGTGGGGTCGTCTGTGTGGGACTTTCTGGGACTGTCTCCTGGGTGGGGGTTCGTCTGTGTGGGACTTTCTGGGACTGTCTCCATGGTGGGTGTCGTCTGCATGGGACTTTCTGGGACTGGGGGTCTTCCGCGTGGCACTTTCTGGGACTGTCTCCTTGGTGGGGGGGTCGTCTTCGTGGGACTTTCTGGGACTTGGGGTCGTCTGCGTGGGACTTTCTGGGACTGTATCCTGGGTGGGGGTCGTCTGCGTGGGACTTTCTGGAACTGTCTCCTGGGTGGAGGTCGTCTGCGTGGGACTTTCTGGGACGTGGGGTCGTCTGTGTGGGACTTTCTGGGACTGTCTCCTGAGTGGGGGTCGTTTGCATGGGACTTTCAGGGACTGGGGGTCTACCGCGTGGCACTTTCTGTGACTGTCCTTTGGGTGGGGGGTCATCTGCGTGGGTCTTTCTGGGACTGGGGGTCGTCTGCGTGGGACTTTCTGGGACTGTCTCCTGGGTGAGGGGTCGTCTCCGTGGGACTTTCTGGGACTGGGGGTCGTCTGCGTGGGACTTTCTGGGACTGTCTCCTGGGTGGGGGGCCGTCTGCGTGGGACTTTCTGGGACTGGGGGTCTTCTGCGTGGCACTTTCTTGGACTGTCTCCTGGGTGTGGGGTCGTCTGCGTGGGATTTTCTCGGACAGTGGGTCGTCTGCGTGGCACTTTTTTGGACTGGGGGTCGTCTGCGTTGGACTTTCTGGGACTGTGTCCTGCTGTGGGGTCGTCTGTTTAGGACTTTCTGGGACTGTCTCCTGTGTGGGGGGTCGTCTCCTTGGGATTTCTGTGACTGGGTGTCGTCTGCGTTGGACATTCTGGGACTGGGTGTCGTCTGCGTGGGACTTTCTGGTACTGTCTCCTGGGTGGGGGTTCGTCTCCGTGGGACTTTCTGGGACTGGGGGTCGTCTGCGTGGGACTTTCTGGGACTGTCACCTGAGTGGGGTGTCGTGTGCTTTGGACTTTGTCGGACTGGAGGTCGTCTGCGTGGGACTTTCTGGGACTGGGGGTCGTCTGCATGGGTACTTTCTGGGACTGGGGGTCGTCTGCGTGGGACTTTCTGGGACTGTCTTTTGGGTGGGGGGTCGTCTGCGTGGGACTTTCTGGGACTGGGGGGCGTCTGCGTGGGACTATCTGGGGCTGTGGGTCGTCTGCGTGGGACATTCTGGGACTGTCTCCTGTGTGGCGGGTCGTGTGCGTGGGACTTTGTCGGACTGGGGGTCGTCTGCGTGGGACTTTCTGGGACTGGGGGTCGTCTGCGTGGGACTTTCTTGGACTGGGGGTCGTCTGCGTGGGACTTTCTGGGACTGGGTGTAGTCTGCGTGGGACTTTCTGGGACTGTCTCCTGGGTGGGGGGTCGTCTTCTTGCGACTTTCTGGTACTGGGGGTCGTCTGCGTGGGACTTTCTGGCACTGTCTCCTGGGTGGGGCTCGTCTGCATGGGTCTTTCTGTGACAGGGGGTCTTCCGCGTGGCACTTTCTTGGACTGTCTCCTGGGTGGGGGTCGTCTGCGTGGGACTTTCTGGGACTGTCTCCTGTGTGGGGGTCGTCTGCATCGGACTTTCTGGGACTGGTGTTCTTCTTCGTGGCACTTTCTGGGACTGTCTCCTAGGTGTGGGGTCGTCTGCGTGGGATTTTCTGGGACAGGGGGTCGTCTGCGTTGGACTTTTTTGGACTGGGGGTCGTGTGCGTGGGACTTTCTGGAACTGGGCGTCGTCTGCGTGGGACTTTCTGGGACTGTCTCCTGGGTGGGGGGTCGTCTGTTTGGGATTTCTAGGTCTGTCTACTGTGTAGGGTGCGTCTGCGTGGGACTTTCTGGGACTGGGGCTCGTCTGCGTGGGACTTTCTGGGACTGGGGTTCTTCTGCGTGCGACTTTCTGGGACTGTCTCCTGGGTAGGGGGGTCGTCTGCGTGGGACTTTCTGGGACTGGGTTCGTCTGCATGGGATTTTCTTGGACTGGGGGTCGTCTGCGTGGGACTTTCTGGGACTGGAGGTCTTCTGCGTGGGACTTTGTGGGACTGGGCGTCGTCTGCGTGGGACTTTCTGGGACTGTCTCCTGGGTGGGTGATCGTCTGTTTGGGACTTTCTTGGAATCTCTCCTTGGTGGGGGGTCGTCTGCGTGGTATTTTCTGGGACTGCGGATCGCCTTCGTTGGACTTTCTGGGACTGTCTCCTGGGTGAGGGGTCGTCTGCGTGGGACTTCTGGGACTGGGGGTCGTCTGCGTGGTTCTTTCTGGGACTGGGGTTCGTCTGCGTGCGACTTTCTGGGACTGTCTCCTTGGTAGGGGGTCGTCTGCGTGGGACTTTCTGGGACTTGTGTTCGTCTGCGTGGGACTTTCTGGGACTGTCTCCTGGGTAGGGGGTCGTCTTCGTGGTACTTTCTGGGACTGTCTACTGTGTGGGGGGTCGTCTGCGTGGGACTTTCTCACACTGGGGGTTTTCTGCGTGGGACTTTCTGGGACTGGCTCCTGGGTGGGGGACGTCTGCGTGGAACTTTCTGGGACTGTCTCCTGGGTGGAGTCGTCTGCCTGGGACATTCTTGGACTGGGGGTCGTCTGCGTGGTTCTTTCTGGGACTGGGGTTCGTCTGCGTGCGACTTTCTGGGACTGTCTCCTTGGTAGGGTGGTCGTCTGCGTGGGACTTTCTGGGACTTGGGTTCGTCTGCGTGGGACTTTCTGGGACTGTCTCCTGGGTAAGGGGTCGTCTACGTGGTACTTTCTGGGACTGTCTACTGTGTGGGGGGTCGTCTGCGTGGGACTTTCTGAGACTGGGGGTTGTCTGCGAGGGACTTTCTGGGACTGTCTCCTGGGTGGGGGACGGCTGCGTGGAACTTTCTGGGACTGTCTCCTGGGTGGTGGTTGTCTGCCTGGTACATTCTGGGACTGGGGGTCGTCTGCGTTGGACATTCTGCGACTGTCTGCTGGGTGGGGGGTCGTCTGCGTGGGACATTCTGGGACTGGGTGTCGTCTGCATCGGACTTTCTGTGACTGTCTCCTGGGTGTGGGGTCGTCTCCGTGGGACTTTCTGGGACTGGGGGTCGTCTGCGTGGGACTTTCTGGGACTGTCACCTGGGTGGGGGGTCGTGTGCTTTGGACTTTGTCGGACTGGAGGTCGTCTGCGTGGAAATTTCTGGGACTGGGGGTCGTCTGCGTGGGTACTTTCTGGGACTGGGTGTCGTCTGCGTGGGACATTCTGGGACTGTCTTTTGGGTGGGGGGTTTTCTGCGTGGGACTTTCTGGGACTGGTGGTCGTCCGCGTGGTACATTCTGGGACTGGGTGTCGTCTGCGTGGGACTTTCTGGGACTGTCTCCTGGGTAGGGGGTCGTCTCCGTGGGACTTTCTGGGACTGGGGGTCGTCTGCGTGGGACATTCTGGGACTGTCTCCTTGGTGGGGGCCGTCTTCTTGCAACTTTCTGGGACTGGGGGTCGTCTGCGTGGGACTTTCTGGGACTCAGTGTTGTCTGCGTGGGATTTTCTTGGACTGGGGGTCGTCTGCGTGGGACTTTCTGAGACTGGAGGTCGTCTGCGTGGGACTTTCTGGGACTGGGGGTCGTCTGCGTGGGACTTTCTGGGACTGGGGTTCGTCTGCGTGCGACTTTCTGGGACTGTCTCCTGGGTGGCGGGTCGTCTGCCTGGGACTTTCTGTGACTGTCTCCTAGGTGGGGGTCGTCTGCATAGGACTTTCTGGGACTGGGGGTCCTCCGCGTGGCACTTTCTGGGACTGTCTCCTGGGTGGGGGTCGTCTGCGTGGGACTTTCTGGGACTGTCTCCTGGGTGGGTGCTCCTCTGCGTGGGACTTTCCGGGACAGGGGGTCGTCTGCGTGGGAGTGGGGATCGTCTGCGTTGGACTTTCTGGGACTGTCTCCTGGGTGTTGTGTCGTCTGCGTGGGACTTTCTGGGACTGGGGTTCGTCTGCGTTGGACTTTCTGGGACTGTCAGCTGGGTGGGGGGGTCGTCTGCGTGGGACCTTCTGGGACTGTCTCCTGTGTGGCGGGTCGTGTGCGTGGGACTTTTTTGGACTGGGGGTCGTCTGCGTAGGTCTTTCTGGGACTGGGGTTCGTCGGCGTGGGACTTTCTTGGACTGTCTCCTGGGTGGGTGCTCCTCTGCGTGGGACTTTCCGGGACAGGGGGTCGTCTGCGTGGGAGTGGGGATCGTCTGCGTTGGACTTTCTGGGACTGTCTCCTGGGTGTTGTGTCGTCTGCGTGGGACTTTCTGGGACTGGGGTTCGTCTGCGTTGGACTTTCTGGGACTGTCAGCTGGGTGGGGGGGTCGTCTGCGTGGGACCTTCTGGGACTGTCTCCTGTGTGGCGGGTCGTGTGCGTGGGACTTTTTTGGACTGGGGGTCGTCTGCGTGGGGTTTTCTGGGCCTGGGGGTCGTCTGCGTGGGACTTTCTTGAACTCGGCGTCGTCTGCGTTGGACTTTCTGGGACTGTCTCCTGGGTGGGGGTTCGTCTGTTTGGGACTTTCTGGGACTGTCTACTGTGTGTGGGGGCGTCTGCATGAGACTTTCTGGGACTGGGGGTCGTCTCCGTGGGACTTTCTGAGACGGGTTCGTCTGCGTGCGACTTTCTGGGACTGTCTCCTGGGTAGGGGGGTCGTCTTCGTGGGACTTTCTGGGACTTGGGTTCGTCTGCGTGGGCTGTCTCCTCGGTGGGGTGTCGTCTGCGTGGTACGTTCTGGGACTGTCTACTGTGTGGGGTGTCGTCTGCGTTGGACTTTCTGGGACTGTCTCCTGGGGGGTCGTCTGTTTGGGACTTTCTGGGACTGTCTCCTGTGTGGGGGGTCGTCTGCGTGGGACTTTCTGGGACTGGGGGTCGTCTGCGTGGGACTTTCTGGGACTGGGGTTCGTCTTCGTGGGACTTTCTGGGACTGTCTCCTGGGTGGGGGGTCGTCTCCGTTGGACTTTCTGGGACTGGGGGTCGTCTGCGTGGGACTTTCTGGGACTGTCACCTGGGTGGGGGGTCGTGTGCTTTGGACTTTGTCGGACTGGAGGTCGTCTGCGTGGAAATTTCTGGGACTGGGCGTCGTCTGCGTGGGTACTTTCTGGGACTGGGGGTCGTCTGCGTGGGACTTTCTGGGACTGTCTTTTGGGTGGGGGGTTTTCTGCGTGGGACTTTCTGGGGCTGGTGGTCGTCCGCGTGGGACTTTCTGGGACTGTCTCCTGGGTGTGGGATTTTCTGCGTGGTACTTTCTTGGACTGGGGGTCGTCTGCGTGGGACTTTCTGGGACTGTGGGTCGTCTGCGTGGGACATTCTGCGACTGTCTCCTTGTTGGGGGGTCGTCTTCTTGCGACTTTCTGGGACTGGGGGTCGTCTGCGTGGGACTTTCTGGGACTCAGGGTTGTCTGCGTGGGATTTTCTTGGACTGGGGGTCGTCTACGTGGGACTTTCTGGGACTGGGTGTCGTCTGCGTGGGACATTCTGGGACTGTCTCCTTGGTGGGGGGTCGTCTTCTTGCGACTTTCTGGGACTGGGGGTCGTCTGCGTGGGACTTTCTGGGACTCAGGGTTGTCTGCGTGGGATTTTCTTGGACTGGGGGTCGTCTGCGTGGGACTTTCTGAGACTGGAGGTCGTCTGCGTGGGACTTTCTGGGACTGGGGGTCGTCTGCGTGGGACTTTCTGGGACTGGGGTTCGTCTGCGTGCGACTTTCTGGGACTGTCTCCTGGGTGGCGGGTCGTCTGCCTGGGACTTTCTGTGACTGTCTCCTAGGTGGGGGTCGTCTGCATAGGACTTTCTGGGACTGGGGTTCGTCTGCGTGCGACTTCCTGGGACTGTCTCCTGGGTGGCGGGTTGTCTGCGTGGGACTTTCTGTGACTGTCTCCTAGGTGGGGGTCGTCTGCATAGGACTTTTTGGGACTGGGGGTCTTCCGCGTGGCACTTTCTGGGACTGTCTCCTGGGTGGGGGTCGTCTGCGTGGGACTTTCTGGGACTGTCTCCTGGGTGGGGGTTCTTCGGCGTGGGTCTTTCTGGGACTGGGGTTCGTCGGCGTGGGACTTTCTTGGACTGTCTCCTAGGTGGGTGCTCCTCTGCGTGGGACTTTCCGGGACAGGGGGTCGTCTGCGTGGGAGTGGGGATCGTCTGCGTTGGACTTTCTGGGACTGGGGTTCGTCTGCGTTGGACTTTCTGGGACTGTCAGCTGGGTGGGGGGGTCGTCTGCGTGGGACTTTCTGGGACTGTCTCCTGTGTGGCGGGTCGTGTGCGTGGGACTTTGTCGGACTGGGGGTCGTCTGCGTTGGACTTTTTTGGACTGGGGGTCGTCTGCGTGGGGTTTTCTGGGCCTGGGGGTCGTCTGCGTGGGACTTTCTGGAACTCGGCGTCGTCTGTTTGGGACTTTCTGAGACTGGGGTTCGTCTGCGTGCGACTTTCTGGGACTGTCCCCTGGGTAGGGGTGTCGTCTTCGTGGGACTTTCTGGGACTTGGGTTCGTCTGCGTGGGCTGTCTCCTCGGTGGGGGGTCGTCTGCGTGGTACTTTCTGTGAATGTCTACTGTGTGGGGTGTCGTCTGCGTTGGACTTTCTGGGACTGTCTCCTGGGGGGGTCGTCTGTTTGGGACTTTCTGGGACTGTCTCCTGTGTGGGGGGTCGTCTGCGTGGGACTTTCTGGGACTGGGGGTCTTCTGCGTGGGACTTTCTGGGACTGGGGGTCGTCTGCATGGGACTTTCTGGGACTGTCACCTGGGTGGTGGGTTGTGTGCCTGGGACTTTCTGGGTCTGTGGGACGTCTGCGTGGGACATTCTGGGACTGTCTCCTGGGTGGGGGGTCGTGGGCTTTGGACTTTGTCGGACTGGAGGTCGTCTGCGTGGTACTTTCTGGGACTGGGGGTCGTCTGCGTGTGTACTTTCTGGGACTGGGGGTCGCCTGCGTGGGACCTTCTGGGACTGTCTCCTGGGTGAGGGTCGTCTGCGTGGGACTTTCTGGGACTGTCTCCTGGGTGGGGGGTCGTCTGTTTGGGACTTTCTGGGACTGGGGTTCGTCTGCGTGGGCCTTTCTGGGACAGTCTCCTGGGTGGCGGTCGTCTTGGTGGGACTATCGGATACTGTGGGTCGTCTGCGTGGGACTTTCTGGGACTGTCTCCTGGGTGGGTGGTCGTGTGCGTGGAACTTTGTCGGACAGGGGATCGTCTGCGTGGGACTTTCTGGGACTGGGCGTCGTCTGCCTGGGACTTTCTGGGACTGTCTCCTGGGTTGGGGTCGTCTTTTTGGGACTTTCTGGGACTGTCTACTGGGTGGGGGTTCGTCTGCGTGGGACTTTTTGGGACTGGGGTCCGTATGCTTGGGACTTTCTGGGACTGTCTCCTGGGTGGGTTGTCGTCTGCGTGGGACTTTCTGGGACTGTCTCCTGGGTGGGGTGTCGACTGCGTGGGACTTTCTGGGACTGGGGGTCGTCTTTGTGGGACTAAGGCAGTTTCACACAAGAGCCAGGCGTATTCGGCTTTTAGCAGGCTGAGATTTCTTGTAAGGCAGTTTTGAAAAAAAGAGACAGAAGATGTCGTTTTGTAGCAGCCTGAGATTGCTTTGAAGACAGTTTTCACAAAAGAGCCAAGAGAAGTCGACTCCAGACGCCTGGGATTGCTTGTAAGGCAATTTGCACAAAAAGTCAAGAGAATTGTGCTGGCGGCAGCCTGAGATTGCGTGTAAGGCAGTTGTCACAAATGAGTCAGGAGAAATCGGCTCGTAGCCGACTGGGATTGCTTGTAAAGCAATTGGCACAAAAAGCCAGGAGAATTGGGATTGCTGCAGCCTGAGATTGCTTGTAAGGCAGTTGTCACAATAGAACCAGGAGAATTTTGCTTGTAGTAGCCTGAGATTGCTTGTAAGGCAGTTACCACAAAAGAGCCAGGAGAAATCGGCACGTAGCCGCCTTGGATTGCTGTAAAGGCAATTGGCACAAAAAGTCAGGAGAACTGTTCAGGTGGCAGCCTGAGATTGCTTGTAAGGCAGTTGTCAAAAAAGAGACAGGAGATGTCGATTTGTAGCGGCCTGAGATTGCTTGAAAGGCAGTTTCCCAAAAATGCCAGGCGTATTCGGCTTGTAGCAGCCTGAGATTGCTTGTAAGGCAGTTTCACCAAAGAGACATGAGATATCGTTTTGTAGCAGCCTGATATTACTTGTAAGGCCGTTTTCACAAAAGAGCCAAGAGAAGTCGGCTCTTAGCAGCCTGACATTGCTTGTGAGGCAGTTGTCACACAAGCGCGAGGAGAATTCGGCTTGTAGCAGCCAGAGATTTCTTGTAAGCAGTTGCCACAAAAGAGCTAGGAGAAATCGGCTCGTAGCCGCCTGGGATTGCTTTTAAGGCATTTGGCACAAAAAGCTAGGAGAATTGGGATTGCTGCAGCCTGAGATTGCTTGTAAGGCAGTTGTCACAATAGAACCAGGAGAATTCGGCTTGTAGCAGACTGAGATTGCTTGTAAGGCAGTTACCACAAAAGAGCCAGGAGAAATCGGCACGTAGCCGCCTGGGATTGCTTTTAAGGCAATTGGCACAAAAAGTCAGGAGAACTGTCCTGGCGGCAGCCTGAGATTGCTTGTAAGGCTGTTATCACAAAAGCGCCAGGAGAATTCGGCTTGTAGCAGCCTGAGATTGCTTGTAAGGCAATTCGCACAAAAAGCCAGGAGATTTCATTTTGATGCAGCCTGAGAATGCTTGTAAGGCAGATGCCACAAATGAAACCGGAGAAATCGCTTCTTAGCAGCCTGAGATTGCGTGTAAGGCAATTGGCACAAACATTTAGGAGAATTAGACTAGCGGCAGCCTGAAATTGCTTGTAAGGCAGTTGTCACAAAAGAGCCAGGATATGTCGATTTGTAGCGGCCTGAGATTGCTTGTAAGGCAATTTCACAAAAGAGCCAGGCGTATTCGGCTTGTAGCAGGCTGAGATTGCATGTAAGGCAATTGGCACAATAAGTCAGAGAATTGGGCTAACGGCAGCCTGATATTGCTTGTAAGACAATTGTAACAAAAGGGACAGGAGATGTCGATTTGTAGCGGCCTGAGATTTCTTGCAAGGCAGTTTTTACAAAAGAGCCAAGAGAAGTTTCCTAGTAGCATCCTGATTTTGCTTGTAATGCAGTTATCACAAAAGAGCCAGGAGAAATCGCCTCGTAGCCGCCTGGGATTGCTTGTAAGGCAATTGGCACAAAAAGCCAGGTGAATTGGGATTGCTGCAGCCTGAGATTGCTTGAAAGGCAGTTTTCACAAAAGAGCAAAGAGAAGTCGGCTCGTAGCCGCATGGGATTGCTTGTAAGGCAGTTGTCAGAAAAGAGCCAGGATATGTCGATTTGTAGCGGCCTGAGATTGCTTGCAAGGCAGTTTTCAGAAAAGAGCCAAGAGAAGTCGGCTAGTAGCATCCTGATTTTGCTTGTAAGGCAATTGGCACAAAAATCAAGAGAATTGGGCTAGCGGCAGCCTGGAATTGCTTGTAAGGCAGTTGTCACAAAAGAGCCATGAGATGTCGCTTTGTAGCGGCCTGAGATTCCATGTAAGGCAGTTTCACAAAAGAGCCAGGCGTATTCGGCTTGTAGCAGGCTGAGAATGCTTGTAAGGCAGTTTTCACAAAAGAGACAGGAGATGTCGATTTGTAGCAGCCTCTGATTGCTTGTAAGGCAGTTTTCACAAAAGCGCCAAGATAAGTCAGCTCGTAGCAGTCTGACATTGCTTGTAAGGCAGTTGTCAAAAAAGAGCCAGAAGAATTCGTCTTGTAGCTGACTGAGATTGCTTGTAAGGCAGTTGCCACAAAAGAGCCAGGAGAAATAGACTCGTAGCCGCCTGGGATTGCTTGTAACGCAATTGGCACAAAAAGCCAGGTGAATTGGGATTGCTGCAGCCTGAGATTGCTTGAAAGGCAGTTTTCACAAAAGAGCAAAGAGAAGTCGGCTCGTAGCCGCATGGGATTGCTTGTAAGGCAGTTGTCAGAAAAGAGCCAGGATATGTCGATTTGTAGCGGCCTGAGATTGTTGCAAGGCAGTTTTCACAAAAGAGCCAAGAGAAGTCGGCTAGTAGCATCCTGATTTTGCTTGTAAGGCAATTGGCACAAAAATCAAGAGAATTGGGCTAGCGGCAGCCTGGAATTGCTTGTAAGGCAGTTGTCACAAAAGAGCCATGAGATGTCGATTTGTAGCGGCCTGAGATTCCATGTAAGGCAGTTTCACAAAAGAGCCAGGCGTATTCGGCTTGTAGCAGGCTGAGAATGCTTGTAAGGCAGTTTTCACAAAAGAGACAGGAGATGTCGATTTGTAGCAGCCTCTGATTGCTTGTAAGGCAGTTTTCACAAAAGCGCCAAGATAAGTCAGCTCGTAGCAGTCTGACATTGCTTGTAAGGCAGTTGTCAAAAAAGAGCCAGAAGAATTCGTCTTGTAGCTGACTGAGATTGCTTGTAAGGCAGTTGCCACAAAAGAGCCAGGAGAAATAGGCTCGTAGCCGCCTGGGATTGCTTGTAACGCAATTGGCACAAAAAGCCAGGAGAATTGGGCTTTTAGCAGCCTGAGAATGCTTGTAAGGCAGAACCTACAAATGAGCTAGGAGAAATCGGCTCGTAGCAGCCTGGGATTGCTTGTAAGGCAATTGGCACAAAAAGCGTGGCGAATTGGGCTTGCTGCAGACTGAGATTGCTTGAAAGACAGTTGTCACAAAAGAGCCAGGCGCTGTCGATTTGCAGCGCCATGTGATTGCTTGTAAGGCAATTTTCACAAAAGATCCAAGAGAAGTCGGCTCGTAGAAGCCTGACATTGCTTGTAAGTCACTTACAACAAAAGTGCCAGGAGAAATCGGCACGTAGCCGCCTGGGATTGCTTTTAAGGCAATTGGCTCAAAAAGTGAGGAGAATTGGGCTAGCGGCAGCGTGATATTGCTTGTGAGGCAGTTGTCACAATAGAGACAGGAGATGTCGATTTGTAGCGGCCTGAGATTGCTTGCAAGGCAGTTTCCCAAAAGAGCCAGGCGTATTCACCTTGTAGCAGGCTGAGATTGCTTGTAAGGCAGTTTCACAAAAGATCCAAGTAAAGTCGGCTGGTAGAAGCCTGAGGTTGCTTGTAAGGCAGTTGCCACGAAAGGGCCAGGAGAATTGGGCTTGCTGCAGCCTGAGATTCGTTGTAAGGTAGTTTTCACAAAAGAGACAGAAGAAATCGGCTCGTAGCCGCCTGGGATTATTTGTAAGGCAATTGGCACAAAAAGCCAGGAGAATTGGGCTTGTAGCAGCCTGAGAATGCTTGTAAGACAGATGCCACATATGAGCCAGGAGAAATCGGTTCGTAGCAGCCTGGGATTGCTTGTAAGGCAATTGGCACAAAAAGTCAGGAGAATTGGACTAGCTGCAGCCTGAGATTGCTTGTAAGGCAGTTGTCACAAATGAGCCAGGAGAAATCGGTTCGTAGCCGCCTGGGATTGCTTGTAAGGCAATTGGCACAAAAAGCCAGGAGAATTGGGATTGCTGCAGCCTGAGATTGCTTGTAAGGCAGTTTTCACAAAAGAGACAGGAGATGTCGATTTGTAGCGGCCTGAGATTGCTTGCAAGGCAGTTTCACAAAAGTGCCAGGCGTATTCGTCTTGTAGCAGGCTGAGATTGCTTGTAAGGCAGTTTGCACAAAAGAGACAGGAGTTGTGGGTTTGTAGCAGCCTACTTGATTGCTTGGAAGTATGTTGGCACAAAAGAGGCAGGAGAAATCGGCTTGTAGCAGCCTGAGATCCTTTGTAAGACAGTTTTCACAAATAGCCCGGAGAAGTCGGCCCATAGAAGCAGCAGATTGCTTGTAAGGCAGTAGTCAAAAAAGAGCAAGCAGGTGTAGGCTTGTAGCGGACTCAGATTAATGTAAGGCAATTTCCACAAATGTCCCAGGAGAACCGGCTCGTAGAACCTGAGATTTCGTGTAAGGCAGTTTACACAAAAAGCCAGGAGAAGTGTGCTCGTAGCAGCTTGGGATTGCTTGTAAGGCAATTGACACAAAAGAATCAGGCCTAGTCGGCTTGTATCAGCCTGAGATTGCTTGTAAGGCAGTTGTCACAAAAGAGACAGGCGTAGTCAGCTTGTAGCAGTCTGAGATTGCTTGTAAGTCAGTTGTCAAAAAAGAGCCAGGAGACCGATTTGTAGCAGCCTGGTATTTCTTGTAAGGCAGTTGCCACAAAAGAGCCAGTTGAAATAGGCTCGTATCAGCTTGGGATTGCTTGTAAGGCAGTTGTCACAAATGAGCCAGGAGATGTCGATTTTAGCAGCCTGAGAATGCTTGTAAGGCTGTTGCCAAAAAAGAGCCAGGTGAAATAGGCTCGTAGCATCCTGGGATTGCTTGTAAGGAAATTTGCACAAAGAGCCATGAGAATTGGGCTTGCTGCAGCCTGAGATTCCTTGTAAGGCAGTTGTCACAAATGAGCCAGGAGATTTCGATTTGTAGCAAGCTGAGATTTCTTGTAAGGCAGTTGTCTCAAAAGAGAAAGGCGTAGTAGTCTTGTGGCAGCCTGAGATTGCTTGTAATGCAGTTACCACATAAGAGCAAGCAGGTGTAGTCTTGTAGCAGCCTGAGATTGCTTGAAAGGCAATTTTCACAAAATATCCAGGAGAAGCGGCTCGTAGAAGCCTGACATTGTTTTTAATGCAATTGGCACAAAAGAGCCAGGAGAAGTGGGCTTGTAGCTGCCTAAGATTGCCTGTATGGCAGTTTTCACAAAAGAGCCAGTTGATGACGAATTGTAGCAGCCTGAGATTATGTGTAAAACAGTTGGCACAAAAGGGCCAAGCGTTGTCGTCTTGTAGCAGCCTGAGATTGCCTGTAAGGCAGTTGCCACAAAAGAGCAAGGAGAAATCGGCTTGTAGCAGCCTGAGATTGCTTGTAAGGCAATTGGCACGAAAGAGCCATGAGATCGATTTGTGGCAGCCTGAGATTGCTTGTAAGGCAGTTGTCATAGAAGATCCAGGCGAAGTCGGCTCGTAGAAGCCTGATATTGCTTGGAAGGCTGTTGGCACAAAAGAGGCAGGAGAAATCGACTTGTAGCAGCCGGAGAACCTTTGTAAGACAATTTTCACAAATGGCCTGGAGAAGTCGGCCTATAACAGCGGGAGATTGCTTGTAAGGGAGTTGTCAAAAAGAGTCAGCAGGTGTAAGTTTGTAGCAGACTGCGATTACTTGAAAGGCAATTTTCACAAATGTGCCAGGAGAACCGGCTCGTAGAAGCCTGAGATTGCGTGTAAGGCAATTTTCACAAAGAACCAGGAGAAACGGGCTCGTAGCTGCGTGGAATTGCTTGTAATGAAATTGGCACAAAAATCCAGGAGAATTGGGCTTGCTGCTGTGATTGCATGTAAGGCAGTTGCTACAAAAGAGCCAGGCGTATTCGGCTGGTAGAAGCCTGAGATTGCTTGTAAGGCAGTTTTCACAAGAGAGCCAAGAGAAGTCGGCTCGGAGCAGCCTGACATTGCTTGTAAGGCAGTTGTCACAAAAGAGCCAGGAGAATCCGGCTTGTAGCAGCCTGAGATTGCTTGTAAGGCAGTTGACAAAAGAGCCAGAAGAAATCAGCCCGAAGCAGCCTGGTATTACTTGTGAGGCAATTGGCAAAAAAGCCAGTAGAATTAGGCTTGCTGCACCCTGAGATTGCTCGTAAGGCCAGGCGTAGACGGCTTGTAGCAGTCTGAGATTGCTTTTAAGGCATTTGTCACAAAAGAGCCAGGATAATTCGGCTTGTAGCAGCCTGAGATTGCTTGTAAGGCAGTTGCCACAAAAGAGCCAGGAGAAATCCGCTAGTAGCAGCCTGGGATGGCTTGTAAGGCAATTGGCACAAAAGAGCCAGGAGATCGGCTCGTAGCAGCCTGAGATTGCTTGTAAGGCAGTTGTCATAGAAGAGCCAGGCTCGTAGCAGCCTGAGATTGCTTGGAAGGCAGTTGGCAGAATAGAGGCAGGAGAAATCGGCTTGTAGGAACCTGAGATCCTTTGTAAGACAGTTTTCACAAATTGCCCGATGAAGTCGGCCCATAGCAGCCTGAGATTGCTTGTAAGGCAGTTTAAACAGAAGAGCCAGCAGGTGTAGGCTTGTATCAGCCTGAGATTGTTGTAAGGCAGTTTTCACAAAAGAGCCAGGATATGTCGTTTTGTAGCAGCCTGAGACTGCTTGTAAAGCAGTTGCCACAAAAGAGCCAGGCGTATTCGGCTTGTAGCAGCCTGAGATTTCTTGTAAGGGAGTTTTCACAAAAGTCTTAAGAGAAATCGGATCGTAGCAGCCAGACTTTGCTTGTAAGGCAGTTGTCACAAAAGAGCCAGTAGGATTCGTCTTGTAGCAGCCTGAGATTGCTTGTAAGGCAGTCGCCACAAAAGAGCCTTGAGAAATCGGCTCTTAGCAGCTTGGGATTTCTTGTAAGGCAATTGGCAAAAAAGCCAGGAACATTGGGCTTGCTGATGCCTGAGATTGCTTGAAAGGCAGTTGTCACGAATGAGCCAGGAGATCGATTTTTTAGGAGCCTGAGATTGCTTGTAATGCAGTTGTCTTAAAAGTGTCAGCAGGTGTAGGCTTGTAGAAGAATGAGATTGCTTGTAAGGCAATTTTCACAAATCTCCCAGGAGAACCGGCTCGTAGATTCCTAAGATTGCGTGTAAGGCACTTTCCACAAAAAGCCAGGAGAAATGGGCTCGTAGCAGCCTGAGATTGCTTGTAAGTCAGGTGTCACAAAAGAGCCAGGCGTATTCGACTTGTAGCAGCCTGAGATTGCTTGTAAGGCTGTTTTCACAAATGAGCCAGGAGAATTGGGCTTGCTGCAGCCTGAGATTCGTTGTAAGGCAGTTGTCACAAAAAGCCAGGAGAAATGGGCTCGTAGCTGCGTGGGATTGCTTGTAAGGCAATTGGCACAAAAAGCCAGGAGAATTGGCTAACTTTTTTCCAGTACAAGAAATATTTTCAAAATGGGTATCAAATTGTGTGCAATTATTTGATTTGTCTATGTTTACAGGGATTTTTCATTTGGTCAGATAGTAAAAAGTACAGCTTTCACCATGTGCGCTATATGTAACAATTTACAGTGTCCGAATTCCAGTGTGCACAATAAGACTGCATTTCTAATTTTTCATTTTCATCGAATCATTAAATATTGGTTTCAAATTGTCGGATATTTCTTGCCTTATCCATAATTATAAAAGTTTTTTCTACAACTTCATTAGAGTCGAGGCGAAATTCAACGATATGGGACTTGTGTTATCACATTTACGGAAATTTTCATTCGGCCCGAAACTGGGAAATCAGTCATATTTCACTTATTTATAAATTTTTCCAGTAAAAGAAATATTTTCAAAATTGGTATCAAATTGTGTGCAATTATTTGATTTGTCTATGTTTACATGGATTTTTCGTTTGGTCAGATAGTAAAAAGTACAGCTTTCACCATGTGCGCGGTTAGTCGTCTGACAATTTAAGGCGTCCGAATTCCAGTGTGCACAATAAGACTGCATTTCTAATTTTTCCTTTTTATCAAATCCACAAAATATTGGTGTCAAATTGTCGAGAATTTCTTGCCTTATCCATAATTACAAAAGATTTTTCTACACGTTGATTCGGGTAGAGGCCTAAATTCAACGATATGGGGACTTGTGTTTGGCTCATTTGCGGAAATTTTCATGCAGCACTAAACTGGGAAATCAGTCATATTTCACTTGTTTATAACTTTTATCCAGTAAAAGAAATATTTTCAAAATGGGTATCAAATTGTGTGCAATTATTTGATGTGTCTATGTTTACAGGGATCTTTCATTTGGAAACAAAGTAAAAAGTACAGCTTTCACCATGTGCACGGTATGTCGTCTGACAATTTACAATGTCCGAATTCCAGTGTGCACAGTAAGACTGCATTTCTAATTTTTCCTTTTCATCGAATCCACTAAATATTGGTGTCCAATTGTCGAGATTTTCTTGCCTTATCCATAATTACAAAAAATTTTCCTACACCTTGATTAGAGTCGAGGCGAAATTCAACGATATGGGGACTTGTGTTAGCACATTTGCGGAAATTTTCATGCGGCCCTAAACTGGGAAATCAGTCATATTTCACGTGTTTATAACATTTATCCTGTAAAAGAAATATTTTCAAAATGGGTATCAAATTGTGTGCAATTATTTGATTTGTCTATGTTTACAGGGAGTTTTATTTTGGTCCGATAGTAAAAAGTACAGCTTTCACAATGTGAGCGGTATGTCGTCTGACAATTTACAGCGTCCGAATTCCAGTGTGCACAATAAGACTGCAATTCTAATTTTTCCTTTTTATCGAATCCACTAAATATTGGTGTCCAATTGTCGGAAACTTCTTGCCTTATCCATAATTACAAAAGTTTTTTTTACACCTTGACTTGAGTCGAGGCCAAATTCAAAGATATGGGGATTTGTGTTATCACATTTGCGGAAATTTTCATGCGGCCCTAAATTGTGAAATCAGTCATATTTCAATTGTTTATAACTTTTTTCCCGTCAAAGAAATATTTTCAAAATAGGTATCAAATTGTGTGCAATTATTTGATTTGTCTATGTTTACAGGGATTTTTCATTTGGTCAGATAGTAAAAAGTACAGCTTTCACCATCTGCGCGGTATGTCGTCTGACAACTTACGGCGTCCGAGCATGTGGACAATAAGACTGCATTCTAGGAACATCAGGCTTAGAAGATGCAATATATAATATAATCCGGATGAAAATCTGAATTCTAATGATGAATAGGATGCGATCATACCCGACATGTACGTTTTGTCGCTTTTCGCCGTATAACAGACTGCTACTTAGCAAACGCATGATATTGATAAAAATGCATTCATTAATGTTATTTTCTGAAATTACTGTCATCATTCTATGAACATCAGGTTTAGATGATGCAATATGTAATATAATCCGGATGAAAATCTGAATTCTAATGATGAATAGGATGCGATCCTACCCGACATGTATGTTTTGTCGCTTTTCGCCGTATAACAGACAGCTACTTAGCAGACGCTTGATATTAATAAAAATGCCTTCATTAATGGTATTTTCTGAAACTAGTGTCACAATTCTATGAACATCAAGAGAAGATGATGCAATATGTAATATAATCCGTATGAAAATCTGAATTTTAATGATGAATAGGATGCGATCATCCCCGATATGTATGTTTTGTCGCTTTTCGCCGTATAACAGACAGCTATTTGCAGACGATTGATATTAATAAAAATGCATTCATTAATGTTATTTTCTGAAACTAGTGTCAGCATTCTATTAACATCAGGCTTAGACGATGGAATATGGAATATAATCCGGATGAAAATCTGAATTCTAATGATGAATAGGATCCGATCATACCCGATACGTATGTTTTGGCGCTTTTAGCCGTATAACAGACAGTTACTTAGCAGACTTTTGATATTAATAAAAATGCATTCATTAATGGTATTTTCTGAAACTAGTGTCACCATTTTATGAACATCAGGCTTAGATGATGCAATATATAATATAATCCGTATGAAAATCTGAATTCTAATGATGAATAGGATGCGATCATACCCGACATGTATGTTTTGTGGCTTTTCGCCGTATAACAGACATTTATTTGCAGACGCTTGATATTAATAAAAATGCATTCATTAATGTCATTTTCTGAAACTAGTGTCACAATTCTATGAACATCAGGCTTAGATGATGCAATATGTAACATAATCCGTGTGAAAATCTGAATTCTAATGATGAATAGGATGCGATCATACCCGACATGTATGTTTTGTCGCTTTTCCCGTATAAAAAACAGCTACATAACAAACGCTTGATATTAAAAAAATGCATTCATTAATGTTACTTTCTGAAACTAGTGTCAGCATTCTATGAACATCAGGCTTAGATGATTCAATACGTAATATAATCCGAATGAAAATGTGAATTCTAATTATGAATAGGATGCGCTAACCCGACATGTATGTTTTGTCGCTTTTCGCAGTATAACAGACAGTTACTTAGCAGACGCTTGATATTAATAAAAATGCATTCATTAGTGTTATTTTCTGAAACTAGTGTCAGCATTCTATGAACATCAGGCTGAGATGATGTAATATGTACTATAATCCGGATGAAAAACTGAATTCTAATGATGAATAGGATGCGATCATTACCCAACATGTATGTTTTGTCGCTTTTCGGCGTATAACAGGCAAATATTTAGCAGACGCTTGATATTAATAAAAATGCATTCATTAATGTTATTTTCTGAAACTAGTGTCAACATTCTAGGAAGATCAAGCTTAGATGATGCACTATGTAATATAATCTGGAGGAAAATCTGAATTATAATGATGAATAAGATGCGATCATACCCGACATGTATGTTTTGTCGCTTTTCGCCGTATAATAGACAGTTACGTAGCAGACGCTTGATATTAATAAAAATGCATTCATTAATGTTATTTTCTGAAACTAGTGTCAGCATTCTATAAACATCAGGCTTAGATGATGCCATATGTAATACAATCCGGATGAAAAACTGAATTCTAATGTTGAATAGGATGAGATCATTACCCGACATGTATGTTTTGTCACTTTTCGGCGTATAACAGACTGTTACTTAGCAGACGCTTGATATTTATAAAAATGCATTCATTAATGTTATTTTCTGAAACAGTGTCAATATTCTATGAACATCAGTCGTAGATGATTCAATATGTAATATAATCCGGATGAAAATCTGAATTCTAATCATAAATATGATGCGATGATTACCCGACATATATGTTTTGTCTCTTTTCGCCGTATAACAGACAGTTACTTAGCAGACGCTTGATATTTATAAAAATGCCTTCATTAATGTTATTTTCTGAAATAGTGTCAATATTTTATGAACATCAGTCTTAGATGATTCAATATGTAATATATTCCGTGTGAAAATCTGAATTCTAACGATGAATAGGATGCGATCATATCCGACATGTATGTTTTGTCGCTTTTCGCCGTATAACAGACACTTATTTGCAGACGCTTGATATTAATAAAAATGCCTTCATTAATGTCATTTTCTGAAACTAGTGTCAGCATTCTATGAACATCAGGCTTAGATGAGGAAATATGTAATATAATCCGGATGAAAACCTAAATTCTAATGATGAATAGGATGCGATCATACCCGACATGTATGTTTGGCGATTTTCGCCGTATACAGACAGTTATTTAGAAGACGCTTGATATTAATAAAAATGCATTCATTAATGTTATTTTCTGAAATAGTGTCAGTATTCTATGAACATCAGACTTAGATGATGCAATATGTAATAAAATCCGGATGAAAATCTGAATTCTAATGATGAATAGGATGCGATCTTTACCCGACATGTATGTTTTGTCGCTTTTCGCCGTATAAAAGACAGTTAATTAGCAGACGCTTAATATTATTAAAAATGCTTTCATTAATGTTATTTGTTGCAATAGTGTCTGCATTCTATGAACATCAGGCGTAGATGATACAATATGTAATATAATCCGGATGAAAATCTGGATTCTAATGATGAATAGGATGCGATCATCCCCGACATGTATGTTTTGTCGCTTTTCGCCGTATAACAGACAGCTATTTGCAGACGATTGATATTAATAAAAATGCATTCATTAATGTTATTTTCTGAAACTAGTGTCAGCATTCTATTAACATCAGGCTTAGACGATGGAATATGGAATATAATCCGGATGAAAATCTGAATTCTAATGATGAATAGGATCCGATCATACCCGATACGTATGTTTTGGCGCTTTTAGCCGTATAACAGACAGTTACTTAGCAGACTTTTGATATTAATAAAAATGCATTCATTAATGGTATTTTCTGAAACTAGTGTCACCATTTTATGAACATCAGGCTTAGATGATGCAATATATAATATAATCCGTATGAAAATCTGAATTCTAATGATGAATAGGATGCGATCATACCCGACATGTATGTTTTGTGGCTTTTCGCCGTATAACAGACATTTATTTGCAGACGCTTGATATTAATAAAAATGCATTCATTAATGTCATTTTCTGAAACTAGTGTCACAATTCTATGAACATCAGGCTTAGATGATGCAATATGTAACATAATCCGTGTGAAAATCTGAATTCTAATGATGAATAGGATGCGATCATACCCGACATGTATGTTTTGTCGCTTTTCCCGTATAAAAAACAGCTACATAACAAACGCTTGATATTAAAAAAATGCATTCATTAATGTTACTTTCTGAAACTAGTGTCAGCATTCTATGAACATCAGGCTTAGATGATTCAATACGTAATATAATCCGAATGAAAATGTGAATTCTAATTATGAATAGGATGCGCTAACCCGACATGTATGTTTTGTCGCTTTTCGCAGTATAACAGACAGTTACTTAGCAGACGCTTGATATTAATAAAAATGCATTCATTAGTGTTATTTTCTGAAACTAGTGTCAGCATTCTATGAACATCAGGCTGAGATGATGTAATATGTACTATAATCCGGATGAAAAACTGAATTCTAATGATGAATAGGATGCGATCATTACCCAACATGTATGTTTTGTCGCTTTTCGGCGTATAACAGGCAAATATTTAGCAGACGCTTGATATTAATAAAAATGCATTCATTAATGTTATTTTCTGAAACTAGTGTCAACATTCTAGGAAGATCAAGCTTAGATGATGCACTATGTAATATAATCTGGAGGAAAATCTGAATTATAATGATGAATAAGATGCGATCATACCCGACATGTATGTTTTGTCGCTTTTCGCCGTATAATAGACAGTTACGTAGCAGACGCTTGATATTAATAAAAATGCATTCATTAATGTTATTTTCTGAAACTAGTGTCAGCATTCTATAAACATCAGGCTTAGATGATGCCATATGTAATACAATCCGGATGAAAAACTGAATTCTAATGTTGAATAGGATGAGATCATTACCCGACATGTATGTTTTGTCACTTTTCGGCGTATAACAGACTGTTACTTAGCAGACGCTTGATATTTATAAAAATGCATTCATTAATGTTATTTTCTGAAACAGTGTCAATATTCTATGAACATCAGTCGTAGATGATTCAATATGTAATATAATCCGGATGAAAATCTGAATTCTAATCATAAATATGATGCGATGATTACCCGACATATATGTTTTGTCTCTTTTCGCCGTATAACAGACAGTTACTTAGCAGACGCTTGATATTTATAAAAATGCCTTCATTAATGTTATTTTCTGAAATAGTGTCAATATTTTATGAACATCAGTCTTAGATGATTCAATATGTAATATATTCCGTGTGAAAATCTGAATTCTAACGATGAATAGGATGCGATCATATCCGACATGTATGTTTTGTCGCTTTTCGCCGTATAACAGACACTTATTTGCAGACGCTTGATATTAATAAAAATGCCTTCATTAATGTCATTTTCTGAAACTAGTGTCAGCATTCTATGAACATCAGGCTTAGATGAGGAAATATGTAATATAATCCGGATGAAAACCTAAATTCTAATGATGAATAGGATGCGATCATACCCGACATGTATGTTTGGCGATTTTCGCCGTATACAGACAGTTATTTAGAAGACGCTTGATATTAATAAAAATGCATTCATTAATGTTATTTTCTGAAATAGTGTCAGTATTCTATGAACATCAGACTTAGATGATGCAATATGTAATAAAATCCGGATGAAAATCTGAATTCTAATGATGAATAGGATGCGATCTTTACCCGACATGTATGTTTTGTCGCTTTTCGCCGTATAAAAGACAGTTAATTAGCAGACGCTTAATATTATTAAAAATGCTTTCATTAATGTTATTTGTTGCAATAGTGTCTGCATTCTATGAACATCAGGCGTAGATGATACAATATGTAATATAATCCGGATGAAAATCTGGATTCTAATGATGAATAGGATGCGATCATTACCCGACATGTATGTTTTGTCGCTTTTCGCCGTATAACGGACAGTTACATAGCAGATTCTTGATTTGAATATAAATGCATTTATGAATGTTATTTTCTGAAACTAGTGTCAGCATTCTATGAACATCAGGCTTAGATAACGCAATATGTAATATAATCTGGATAGAAATCTGAATTCTAATGATGAATAGGATGCGATCATTACCCGACATGTATGTTTTGTCGCTTTTCGCAGTATAACAGACAGTTACTTAGCAGACGCTTGATATTAATAAAAATGCATTCATTAATGTTATTTTCTGAAATAGTGTCAGCATTCAATGAACATCAGGATTAGATGATGCAATATGTAATATAATCAGGGATGAAAATCTGAATTCTAATGATTAATAGGATGCTATCATTACCCGACATGTATGTTTTGTCGCTTTTCGCCGAAGTACAGACAGTTACTTAGCAGACGCTTTATATTAATAAAAATTCATTCATTAATGTTATTTGCTGAAATAGTTTCAGCATTCTATGAAAATTAGGCTTAGATGATGCAACATGTAATATAATCGTGATGCAAATCTTAATTCTAATGTAGAATATGATGCGATCATTACCTGACATGTATTTTTGGTCGCTTTTCGCCGTATAACAGATAGTTACTTAGCAGACGATTGATATTAATAAGAATGCATTCATTAATGTTATTTTCTGAAATAGTGTCAATATTCTATGAACATCCGGGTTAGATGATGCAATATGTAATATAATCCGGATGAAAATCTGAATTCTAATGATGAATAGGATGCGATGATTACCCGACATGTATGTTTTGTCGCTTTTCGCCGTATAACAGACAGTTAGCAGACGCTTGATATTAACAAAAATGCATTCATAAATGTTATTTTCTGAAATAGTGTCAAAATTCTATGAACATCAGTCTTAGATGATGCAATATATAATATAATCCGGATAAAAATCTGAATTCTAATGATGAATAGGATCCGATGATTACCCGATATGTATGTTTTGTCGTATTTCGCTGTATAGCAGACAGTTACTTAGCAGACGACTGATATTAATAAAAATGCATTCATTAATGTTATTTTCTGAAATAATGTCAACATTCTATGAACATCAGTCTTAGATGATTCAATATGTAATATAATCCGGATGAAAATCTGAATTCTAATGATGAATAGGATGCGATGATTACCCGACATATCTGTTTTGTCGCTTTTCGCCGTATAACAGACAGTTACTTAGAAGACGCTTGATATTAATAAAAATGCATTCATTAATGTTATTTTCTGAAACTAGTGTCAGCATTCTATGAACATCAGGGTTAAGTGATGCAATATGTAATATAATCCGGATGCAAATCTTAATTCTAATGAAGAATATGATGCGATCATTACCTGACATGTATGTTTTGTTGCTTTTCGCCGTATAACAGACAGTTACTTAGCAGACGCTTGATATTAATAAAAATTCATTTATTAATGTTATTTGCTGAAATAGTGTCACCATTCTATGAACATCAGTCTTAGATGATGCGATATGTAATATAATCCGGATGAAAATCTGAATTCTAGTGATGGATAGGATGCGATGTTTACCCGACATGTATGTTTTGTCGCCTTTCCCCGTATAACAGACAGTTACTTAGCAGACGCTTGATATTAATAAAAATTCATTTATTAATGTTATTTGCTGAAATAGTGTCAGCATTCTATGAACATCAGTCTTAGATGATGCGATATGTATTATAATCCGGATGAAAATCTGAATTCTAATGATGAATAGGATGCGATCATACCCGACATGTATATTTTGTCGCTTTTCGCCGTATAACAGACAGTTACTTAGCAGACGCTTGATATTAATAAAAATGCATTCATTAATGCTTTTTCCTTAAACTTGTGACAGAATCCTATAAACATATGTCTTACGTGATGCAAAATGTAATATAATCCGGACTAAAATCTGAATTCTAATGAAGAATATGATACGATCAAACCCGCGTTGAATGTTTTGTCGCTTTTCGTCGTATAACCGACAGTTATTTATCAGAGTCTTGATATTAATAAAAATGCATACATTAATATTATTTTCTCAAACTCGTGTCAACATTCTATAAATATAAGTCTTAAATGATTCATAATATATTATAATCGTGTAGAGAATCTGAATTCTAATGATGAATATGCTCCGATCATACCTGACATGTACGTTTTGTCACTTTTCGCCGTATCACCGGCATTTGCTTAGCAGAGGTTTCATATTATTAAAAATGAATTCATTTCATGTTATTTTCTGAACCATGAGTCCTAGATGATGCTATATGTAAGATAAACCGGAAGACAATCTAAATTGTAATAATGAATGACATGCGATCAAAGCGGACTTGGATGTTTTGTCGCTTTTCGCCGTACAAACGAAGTTACTTTGCAGACTCTTGATATTAATAAAAATGCATTCATTAATGTTATTTTCTGAAGCTAGTGTCAGCATTCTATAAACTTAAAGCTTAGATGATGCAAAATATAATATAATCCGGAAGAAAATTTGAATTTTATGATGAATATTATGCGATCAAAACCCGACTTGAATGTTTTGTGGCTTTTCGCCGTATATCCGACAGTTACTTAGCAGAGGCTTGATATATATTTAAAATGCGTTCATTAATGTTATTTTCTTAAACTAGCGTCAGAATTCTATGAAGAAAAGTCTGAGATGATGCAAAATGTAATATAATCCTGAGGAAAATCTGAATTCTAATGATTAATATGATGCTATCAAACCCGACAAGAATGTTTTGTCGCATTTCGTTGTTTAACAGACAGTTACTTAGCAGACGCTCCATATTAATAAAAATGCAGTCATTAATGTTATTTTCTGAAACTCGTCTCCGCATTCTATAAACATAAGGCTTAGATTATGCAATATGTAATATAATCCGGAAGAAAATCTGAATTCTTAGGATGAAATTGATGCGATCAAATCCGACTTGGATTTTCTGTCACTTTTCGCCTATTAAACGAATTACTTCGCAGACGTTTGATATTAATAAAAATGCATTAAGAAATGTCATTTTCTTAAACTATTCTGAGAATTCTATAAACATAAGTCATAGATTATACAAAATATAATTTAATTCGTGAGAAAATCTGAATTCTAATTATGAATTTGAAGGGATTAAATTTGACTTGGACGTTGTGTCGCTTTTCGCCGTATAACAGACAGTTACTTAGTAGACGTTTGATATTAATAAAAATGCATTCATTAATGTTATTTTCGTTTACTAGTGTCAACATCCTATAAACATAAGTCATACATTATGCAAAATGTAATATAATCAAGCAGAAAATCTGAATTCTTATGATGAATATGATGCGATCAAAACCGACTTGGATGTTTTGTCTCTTTTCGCCGTATTGCCGACAGTTACTTAGCAGACGCTTGATATTAATAAAAATGCATTAATTAATTTTCTTTTCTTAAAATAATGCCAGCATTCTATGAACATAATGCTTTATGATGCAAAATGTAATATAATCCGGAAGAATATATCGAATCTTATGAAGAATATGATGCGATCAAACCCGACCTGAATATTTTGTTGCTTTTCGCCGTATAATCGAAAGTTACATAGTAGACGCTTGATATTAATAAAAATGCATTCATTTATGTTATTTTCTTAAACTACTGTCATCATTCTATTAAAATAGTGTTAGATCATGCAAAATGTAATATAATCCGGATGAAAATCTGAATTCTAATGATGAAGCGGATACCGTCATACCCGACAGGTATATTTTGTCGCTTTTCGCCGTATAGCAGAGAGTTACTTAGCGGACGCTTGATATGAATAAAAATGCATTCATTAATGTTATTTTCTGAAATAGTGTCAACATTCTAGGAACTTCAGTTTTACATGATGCAATATGTAATATAATCCGGATGAAAATCTGAATTATAATGATGAAGCGGATACGATCATACCCGACAGGTATGTTTTGTCGCTTTTCGCCGTATAACAGACAGTTACTTAGCAGACGCTTGATATTAATAAAAATGCATTCATTAATGTTATTTTCTGAAACTAGTGTCACCATTCTATGAACATCAGGCTTAGATGATGCAATATGTAATATAATCCGGATGAAAATCTGTATTCTAATGATGAATAGGATGCGATCATTACCCGACATGTAAGTTTTGTCTCTTTTCGCCGTATAACAGACAGTTACTTAGCAGACGCTTGATATTTATAAAAATGCATTCATTAATGTTATTTTCTGAAATAGTGTCAATATTCTATGAACATCAGTCGTAGATGATTCAATATGTAATATAATCCGGATGAAAATCTGAATTCTAATCATAAATAGGATGCGATGATTACCCGACATATATGTTTTGTCTCTTTTCGCCGTATAACAGACAGTTACTTAGCAGACGCTTGATATTAATAAAAATGCATTCATTAATGTTATTTTCTGAAACTAGTGTCACCATTCTATGAACATCAGGCTTAGATGATGCAATATGTAATATAATCCGGATGAAAATCTGTATTCTAATGATGAATAGGATGCGATCATTACCCGACATGTAAGTTTTGTCGATTTTCGCCGTATACAGACAGTTATTTAGCAGACGCTTGATATTAATAAAAATGCATTCATTAATGTCATTTTCTGAAACTAGTATCAGCATTCTATGAACATGAGGCTTAGATGATGAAATATGTAATATAATCCGGATGAAAATCTAAATTCTAATCATGAATAGGATGCGATCATACCCGACATATATGTTTTGTCGATTTTCGCCGTATACAGACAGTTATTTAGCAGACGCTTGATATTAATAAAAATGCATTCATTAATGTTATTTTCTGAAATAGTGTCAGTATTCTATGAACATCAGACTTAGATGATGCAATATGTAATAAAATGCGGATGAAAATCTAAATTCTAATGATGAATAGGATGCGATCTTTACCCGACATGTATGTTTTGTCGCTTTTCGCCGTATAAAAGACAGTTAATTAGCAGACGCTTAATATTAATAAAAATGCTTTCATTAATGTTATTTGCTGTAATAGTGTCTGCATTCTATGAACATCAGGCGTAGATGATACAATATGTAATATAATCCGGATGAAAATCTGGATTCTAATGATGAATAGGATGCGATCATTACCCGACATGTATGTTTTGTCGCTTTTCGCCGTATAACGGACAGTTACATAGCAGATTCTTGATTTTAATATAAATGCATTTATTAATGTTATTTTCTGAAACTAGTGTCAGCATTCTATGAACATCAGTCTTAGATAACGCAATATGTAATATAATCTGGATAGAAATCTGAATTCTAATGATGAATAGGATGCGATCATTACCCGACATCTATGTTTTGTCGCTTTTCGCCGAATAACAGACAGTTACTTAGCAGACGCTTTATATTAATAAAAATCTATTCATTAATGTTATTTGCTGAAATAGTTTCAGCATTCTATGAAAATCAGGCTTAGATGATGCAACATGTAATATAATCCGTATGCAAATCTTAATTCTAATGTAGAATAGGATGCGATCATTACCTGAAATGTATTTTTGGTCGCTTTTCGCCGTATAACAGATAGTTACTTAGCAGACGATTGATATTAATAAAAATGCATTCATTAATGTTATTTTCTGAAATAGTGTCAATATTCTATGAACATCCGGGTTAGATGATGCAATATGTAATGTAATCCGGATGAAAATCTGAATTCTAATTATGAATAGGATGCGATGATTACCCGACATGTATGTTTTGTCGCTTTTCGCTGTATAACAGACAGTTACTTTGCAGACGCTTGATATTAACAAAAATGCATTCATAATTGTTATTTTCTGAAATAGTGTCAACATTCTATGAACATCAGTCTTAGATGATGCAATATATAATATAATCCGGATAAAAATCTGAATTCTAATGATGAATAGGATCTGATGATTACCCGATATGTATGTTTTGTCTTATTTCGCTGTATAACAGACAGTTACTTAGCAGACGCCTGATATTAATAAAAATGCATTCATTAATGTTATTTTATGAAATAGTGTCAACATTCTATGAACATCAGTCTTAGATGATGCAATATGTAATATAATCCGGATGAAAATCTGAATTCTAATGATGAATAGGATGCGATGATTACCCGACATATATGTTTTGACGCTTTTCGCCGTATAACAGACAGTTACTTAGAAGACGCTTGATATTAATAAAAATGCATTCATTAATGTTATTTTCTGAAACTAGTGTCAGCATTCTATGAACATCCGGGTTAAGTGATGCAATATGTAATATAATCCGGATGCAAATCTTAATTCTAATGAAGAATATGATGCGATCATTACCTGACATGTATGTTTTGTCGCTTTTCGCCGTATAACAGACAGTTACTTAGAAGACGCTTGATATTAATAAAAATTCATTAATTAATGTTATTTGCTGAAATAGTGTCAGCATTCTATGAACATCAGTCTTAGATGATGCGAGATGTAATATAATCCGGATGAAAATCTGAATTCTAGTGATGAATAGGATGCGATGTTTACCCGACATGTATGTTTTGTCGCCTTTCCCCGTATAACAGACAGTTACTTAGCAGACGCTTGATATTAATAAAAATTCATTTATTAATGTTATTTGCTGAAATAGTGTCAGCATTCTATGAACATCAGTCTGAGATGATGCGATATGTAATATAATCCGGATGAAAATCTGAATTCTAATGATGGATAGGATGCGATGTTTACCCGACATGTATGTTTTGTCGCCTTTCCCCGTATAACAGACAGTTACTTAGCAGACGCTTGATATTAATAAAAGTTCATTTATTAATGTTATTTGCTGAAATAGTGTCAGCATTCTATGAACTTCAGTCTTAGATGATGCAACATTTAATATAATCCGGATGAAAATCTGAATTCTAATGATGAATAGGATGCGATCATACCCGACATGTATATTTTGTCGCTTTTCGCCGTATAACAGACAGTTACTTAGCAGACGCTTGATATTAATAAAAATGCATTCATTAATGCTTTTTTCTTAAACTTGTGACAGAATCCTATAAACATATGTCTTACGTGATGCAAAATGTAATATAATCCGGACTAAAATCTGAATTCTAATGAAGAATATGATACGATCAAACCCGACTTGAATGTTTTGTCGCTTTTCGTCGTATAACCGACAGTTATTTATCAGAGTCTTGATATTAATAAAAATGCATGCATTAATGTTATTTTCTCAAACTCGTGTCAACATTCTATAAATATAAGTCTTAAATGATTCATAATATATTATAATCGTGTAGAGAATCTGAATTCTAATGATGAATATGCTCCGATCATACCTGACATGTACGTTTTGTCACTTTTCGCCGTATGACCGGCATTTGCTTAGCAGAGGTTTCATATTATTAAAAATGAATTCATTTCATGTTATTTTCTGAACCATGAGTCTTAGATGATGCTATATGTAAGATAAACCGGAAGACAATCTAAATTGTAATAATGAATGACATGCGATCAAAGCGGACTTGGATGTTTTGTCGCTTTTCGCCGTACAAACGAAGTTACTTTGCAGACTCTTGATATTAATAAAAATGCATTCATTAATGTTATTTTCTGAAGCTAGTGTCAGCATTCTATAAACTTAAAGCTTAGATGATGCAAAATATAATATAATCCGGAAGAAAATTTGAATTTTATGATGAATATTATGCGATCAAAACCCGACTTGAATGTTTTGTGGCTTTTCGCCGTATATCCGACAGTTACTTAGCAGAGGCTTGATATATATTTAAAATGCGTTCATTAATGTTATTTTCTTAAACTAGCGTCAGAATTCTATGAAGAAAAGTCTGAGATGATGCAAAATGTAATATAATCCTGAGGAAAATCTGAATTCTAATGATTAATATGATGCTATCAAACCCGACAAGAATGTTTTGTCGCATTTCGTTGTTTAACAGACAGTTACTTAGCAGACGCTCCATATTAATAAAAATGCAGTCATTAATGTTATTTTCTGAAACTCGTCTCCGCATTCTATAAACATAAGGCTTAGATTATGCAATATGTAATATAATCCGGAAGAAAATTTGAATTCTTAGGATGAAATTGATGCGATCAAATCCGACTTGGATTTTCTGTCACTTTTCGCTTATTAAACGAATTACTTCGTAGACGTTTGATATTAATAAAAATGCATTAAGAAATGTCATTTTCTTAAACTAGTCTGAGAATTCTATAAACATAAGTCATAGATTATACAAAATATAATTTAATTCGTGAGAAAATCTGAATTCTAATTATGAATTTGAAGGGATTAAATTTGACTTGGACGTTGTGTCGCTTTTCGCCGTATAACAGACAGTTACTTAGTAGACGTTTGATATTAATAAAAATGCATTCATTAATGTTATTTTCCTCTACTAGTGTCAACATCCTATAAACATAAGTCATACATTATGCAAAATGTAATATAATCCAGCAGAAAATCTGAATTCTTATGATGAATATGATGCGATCAAATCCGACATGGATGTTTTGTCTCTTTTCGCCGTATTGCCGACAGTTACTTAGGAGACGCTTGATATAAATAAAAATGCATTAATTAATTTTCTTTTCTTAAAATAATGCCAGCATTCTATGAACATAATGCTTTATGATGCAAAATGTAATATAATCCGGAAGAATATATCGAATCTTATGAAGAATATGATGCGATCAAACCCGACCTGAATATTTTGTTGCTTTTCGCCGTATAATCGACAGTTACATAGTAGACGCTTGATATTAATAAAAATGCATTCATTTACGTTATTTTCTTAAACTACTGTCATCATTCTATTAAAATAGTGTTAGATCATGCAAAATGTAATATAATCCGGATGAAAATCTGAATTCTAATGATGAAGCGGATACCATCATACCCGACAGGTATGTTTTGTCGCTTTTCGCCGTATAGCAGAGAGTTACTTAGCAGACGCTTGATATTAATAAAAATGCATTCATTAATGTTATTTTCTGAAATAGTGTCAACATTCTATGTACTTCAGTTTTACATGATGCAATATGTAATATAATCCGGATGAAAATCTGAATTATAATGATGAAGCGGATACCATCATACCCGACAGGTATGTTTTGTCGCTTTTGCCGTATAACAGAGAGTTACTTAGCAGACGCTTGATATTAATAAAAATGCATTCATTAATGTTATTTTCTGAAATAGTGTCAACATTCTATGAACTTCAGTTTTAGATGATGCGATATGTAATATAATCCGGATGAAAATCTGAATTCTAATGATGAATAGGATGCGATGATTACCCCACATGTTTGATTTGTCGCTTTTCGCCGTATAACAGGCAGTTACTTAGCAGGCGCTTGATATGAATAAAAATGCATTCATTAATGTTATTTTCTGAAACTTGTGTCATCATTCTATGAACATCAGGCTTAGATGATGCGATATGTAATATAATCCGGATGAACATCTGAATTCTAATGATGAATACGATACGAACATTACCCGACATGTATGTTTTGTCGCTTTTCGACGTATAACAGACAGATACTTAACAGACAGATACTTAGCAGACGCTTGATATTAATAAAAATGCATTCATTAATGTTATTTGCTGAAATAGTGTCAGCATTCAATGAACATCAGGCGTAGATGATGAAATATGTAATATAATCCTGATGAAAATCTGAATTCTTATGACGAATAGGATGCGATGATTACCCGACATGTATGTTTTGTCGCTTTTCGCCGAATAACAGACAATTATTTAGCAGACGCTTGATATTAATAAAAATGCATTCATTAATGTTATAAATAATTGTCTGTTATACGGCAAAAAGCGACAAAACATACATGTCGGGTAATCATCTCATCCTATTAATCATTAGAATTCAGATTTTCATCCGGATTATATTACATATTGCATCATCTAAGACTGATATTCATTGAATGCAGACACTATTTCAGCAAATAACATTAATGAATGCATTTTTATTCATATCAAGCGTGTGCTAAGTAGCTGTCTGTTATACTGCCAAAAGCGACAAAATATACATGTCGGGTAATGATCGCATCCTATTCCTCTTTAGAATTCAGATTTTCATCCGGATTATATTACATATTGCATCATCTAAGCCTGATGTTCATAGAATGCAGAAACTATTTCAGAAAATAACATTAATGAATGCATTTTTATTAATATCAAGCGTCTGCTAAGTAACTGTCTGTTATACGGCGAAAAGCGACAAGACATACATGTCGGGTATGATCGCATCCTATTCATCATTAGAATTCAGATTTTCATACGGATTATATTACATATTCCATCATCTAAGCCTGATGTTCATAGAATGGTGACACTAGTTTCCGAAAATAACATTAATGAATGCATTTTTATTAATATCAAGCGTCTGTTATGTAGCTGTCTGTTATACGGCGAAAGCGACAAAACATACAAGTCGGGTAAGATCGTACACTATTATATCATTAGAATTCAGATTTTCATCCGGATTATATTACATATTTAATCATCTAAGCCTGATGTTCATAGAATGCTGACACTCATTTAGAAAATATTAATAATGAATGCATTTTTATTAATATCAAGCATCTGCTAAATTACTGTCTGTTACACGGCGGAAAGCGACAAAACGTACATGTCGGGTAATGATCGCATCCTATTCATCATTAGAATTCAGATTTGCATCCGGATTATATTACATATTGCATCATCTAAGCCTGATGTTCATAGAATATTGACACAATTTCAGAAAATAACATTAATGAATGCATTTTTATTAATATCAAGCGTCTGCTAAGTAACTGTCTGTTATACTGCGAAAAGCGACAAAATATACATGTCGGGTATGATCGCATCCTATTCATCATTAGAATTCAGATTTTCATCCGGATTATATTACATATTGCATCATCTAAGACAGAAGTTCATAGAATGCTGACACTATTTCAGCAAATAACATTAATAAATGAATTTTTATTAATATCAAGCGTCTGCTAAGTAACTGTCTGTTATACGAGGAAAGGCGACAAAACATACATCTCGGGTAATCATCGCATCCTATTCATCATTAGAATTCAGATTTTCATCCGGATTATTTTACATATCGCATCATCTAACCCGGATGTTCATAGAATGTTGACACTATTTAAGAAAATAACATTCATGAATGCATTTTTATTAATATCAAGCATCTGCTAAGTAACTGTCCGTTATACGGCGAAAGCGACAAAACATACATGTCGGGTAATCATCGCATCCTATACATCATTAGAATTCAGATTTTCATCCGGATTATATTACATGTTGCATCATCTAAGCCTGATTTTCATAGAATGCTCACACTATTTCAGCAAATAACATTAATGAATGGATTTTTATTAATATAAAGGGTCTGCTAAGTAACTGTCTGTTATTCGGCGAAAAGCCAAACATACATGTCGGGTAATGATAGCATCCTATTCATTATTCGAATTCAGATTTTCATCCCTGATTATATTACATATTGCATCATCTAATCCTGATGTTCATTGAATGCTGATACTATTTCAGAAAATAACATTAATGAATGCATTTTTATTAATATCAAGCGTCTGCTAAGTAACTGTCTGTTATTCGGCGAATAGCGACAAAACATACATGTCGGGTAATGATCGCATCCTATTCATCATTAGCATTCAGATTTTCATAAGGATTATATTACATATTGCATCATATAAACCTGATGTTCATAGAATGCTGACCCTAGTTCAGAAAATAACATTAATGAATGCAATTTTATTAATATCAAGCGTCTGCTAAGTAACTGTCTGTTATACGGCGAAAAGAGACAAATCATACATGTCGGGTAATGTTCGCATCCTATTCATCATTAGAAGTCAGATTTTCATTGGGATTATAGTACATATTTCATCATCTAAGTCTGATGTACATAGAATGCTGACACAATTTCAGAAAATAACATTAATGAATTCATTTTTATTCATATCAAGCGTCCTCTAATTAACTGTCTGTTATACGGCGAAAAGCGACAAAACATACATGTCGGGTTATGATCGCATCCTATTCATCATTAGAATTCAGATTTTCATCCGGATTATAATATATATTGTATCATCTAAGCCTGATGTTCATAAAATGCTGAGACAATTTCAGAAAATAACATTTATTAATGCATTTTTATTCATATCAAGCATCTGCTAAGTTAGTGTCTGTTATACGGCGAAAAGCGGCAAAACATATATGTCGGGTATTGATCGCATCCTATTCATCATTAGAATTCAAATTTTCATCCGGATTATATTACATATTGCATCATGTAAGCCTGATGTTCATAGAATGCTGACACTAGTTTCAGAAAATAACATTAATGAAATCATTTATATTAATATCTAGAGTCTGCTAATTAACTGTCTGTTATATGGCGAAAAGCGACAAAACATACATGTCGGGTATGATTGCTTCCTATTCATCATTAGAATTCAGATTTTATTCCGGATTATTTTACATATCGCATCATCTAACCCGGATGTTCATAGAATGTTGACACTATTTCAGAAAATAACATTCATGAATGCATTTTTATTAATATCAAGCATCTGCTAAGTAACTGTCTGTTATACGGCGAAAAGCGACAAAACATACATGTCGGGTAATCATCGCATCCTATTCATCATTAGAATTCAGATTTTCATCCGGATTATATTACATGTTGCATCACCTAAGCGTGATTTTCATAGAATGCTCACACTATTTCAGCAAATAACATTAATGAATGGATTTTTATTAATATAAAGCGTCTGCTAAGTAACTGTCTGTTATTCAGCGAAAAGCCAAACATACATGTCGGGTAATGATAGCATCCTATTCGTTATTAGAATTCAGATTTTCATCCCTGATTATATTACATATTGCATCATCTAATCCTGATGTTCATTGAATGCTGACACTATTTCAGCAAATAACATTAATGAATGGATTTTTATTAATATAAAGCGTCTGCTAAGTAACTGTCTGTTATACGGCGAAAAGCGACAAGACATACATGTCGGGTATGATCGCATCCTATTCATCATTAGAATTTAGATTTTCATACGGATTATATTACATATTCCATCATCTAAGCCTGATGTTCATAGAATGGTGACACTAGTTTCAGAAAATAACATTAATGAATGCATTTTTATTAATATCAAGCGTCTGTTATGTAGCTGTCTGTTATACGGCGAAAAGTGACAAAACATACAAGTCTGGTATGATCGTACACTATTATATCATTAGAATTGAGATTTTCATCCGGATTATATTACATATTTAATCATCTAAGCCTGATGTTCATAGAATGCTGACTCTATTTCAGCAAATAACATTAATGAATGCATTTTTATTAATATCAAGCGTCTGCTAAGTAACTGTCTGTTATTCGGCGAATAGCGACAAAACATACATGTCGGGTAATGATCGCATCCTATTCATCATTAGAATTTAGATTTTCATCCGCATTTTATTACATATTGCATCATCTAAGTCTGATGTTCATAGAATACTGACACTATTTCAGAAAATAACATTAATGAATGCAATTTTATTAATATCAAGCGTCTGCTAAGTAACTGTCTGTTATACGGCGAAAAGAGATATATCATACATGTCGGGTAATGTTCGCATTCTATTCATCATTAGAAGTCAGATTTTCATTGGGATTATAGTACATATTGCATCATCTAAATCTGATGTACATAGAATGCTGACACCATTTCAGAAAATAACATTAATGAATTCATTTTTATTCATATCAAGCGTCCTCTAATTAACTGTCTGTTATACGGCGAAAAGCGACAAAACATACATGTCAGGTAATGATCGCATCATATTCTTCATTAGAATTAAGATTTGCATCCGGATTATATTACATATTGCATCACTTAACCCGGATGTTCATAGAATGCTGACACTAGTTACAGAAAATAACATTAATGAATGCATTTTTATTAATATCAAGCGTCTTCTAAGTAACTGTCTGTTATACGGCGAAAAGCGTCAAAACATATATGTCGGGTAATCATCGCATCCTATTCATCATTAGAATTCAGATTTTCATCCGGATTATATTATATATTGGATCATCTAAGCCTGATGTTCATAAAATGCTGAGACAATTTCAGAAAATAACATTATTGAATGCATTTTTATTAATATCAAGCGTCTGCAAATAAGTGTCTGTTATACGGCGAAAAGCGACAAAATATACATGTCGGATATGATCGCATCCTATTCATCATTATAATCCAGATTTTCACACGGAATATATTACATATTGCATCATCTAATACTGATGTTCATAGAATTGTGTCACTAGTTACAGAAAATAACATTAATGAAGGCATTTTTATTAATTTCAAGAGTCTGCTAAGTAATTGTCTGTTATACGGCGAAAACCGACAAAACATACATGTCGGGTAATCATCGCATCCTATTCATCATTAGAATTCAGATTTTCATCCGGATTATATTACATATTGCATCATCTAAGACTGATGTTCATAGAATGATGACACAATTTCAGAAAATATCATTAATGTATGCATTTTTATTCATATCAAGCGTCTGCTAAGTAACTGTCTGTTATACGCCGAAAAGCGACTAAACATACATGTCGGGTAATAATCGCATCCTATTCATCATTAGAATTCAGATTTTCATCCGGATTATATTACATATTGCATCATCTATGCCTGATGTTCATAGAATGTTGAAAAAATTTCAGGAACTAACAATAATGAATGCATTTTTATTCATATCAATTGTCTGCTAAATATCTGACTTATATACGGCGAAAAGCGGCAAAACATACATGTCGGATAATCATCGCATCCTATTCATCATTAGCATTCAGATTTTCATCCGGATTATATTACATATTGCATCATCTAAATCTGATGTTCATAGAATTGTGACACTAGTTACAGAGAATAACATTCATGAATGCATTTTTATTAATATAAAGCGTCTGTTAAGTAACTGTCTGTTATACGGCGATAAGCGACAAACCATACATGTTGGGTAAAGATCGCATCCTATTCATCATTAGAATTCACATTTTCATCCGGATTTTATTAAATATTGCATCATCTAAGCCTGATGTTCATAGAATACTGACACTATTTCAGAAAATAACATTAATGAATGCATTTTTATTAATAGCAAGCATCTCCAAAATAACTGTCTTTATACGGCGAAAATCGACAAAACATACATGTCGGGTATGATCGCATCCTATTCATCATTAGAATTCAGATTTTCATCCGGATTATATTACATATTGCATCAACTAAGACTGATGTTCATAGAATTGTGACACTAGTTACAGAAAATAACATTCATGAATGCATTTTTATTAATATCAAGCGTCTGCTAAGTAACTGTCTATTATACGGCGAAAAGCGACAAAACATACATGTCGGGTAATCATCGCATCCTATTCATCATTAGAATTCAGATTTTCACCCGGATTATATTACATATTGCATCATCTAAACCTGATGTTCATAGAATGTTGACACTATTTCAGAGAATAACATTAATGAATGCATTTTTATTAATATAAAGCGTCTGTTAAGTAACTGTCTGTTATACGGCGATAAGCGACAAACCATACATGTTGGGTAAAGATCGCATCCTATTCATCATTAGAATTCAGATTTTCATCCGGATTTTATTAAATATTGCATCATCTAAGACTGATGTTCATAGAATACTGACACTATTTCAGAAAATAACATTAATGAATGCATTTTTATTAATAGCAAGCATCTGCAAAATAACTGTCTTTATACGGCGAAAATCGACAAAACATACATGTCGGGTATGATCGCATCCTATTCATCATTAGAATTCAGATTTTCATCCGGCTTATATTATATATTGCATCATCTAAGCCTGATGTTTTTAGAATGCTGGCACTAATTCAGCAAATAATTTTAATGAATGCATTTTTATTAATATCAAGCGTCTGCTAAGTAACTGTCTGTTATACGGCGAAAAGCGACAAAACATACATGTCGGGTAATTATCGCATCCTTTTCATCATTAGAATTCTGATTTTCATACGGATTATATTACCAATTGCATCATATAAGCCTGATGTTCATACAATGCTGACCATTGTTTCAGAAAATAGCATTAATGAATGCATTTTTATTAATATCAAGCGACTGTTTAGTATCTATCTGTTATACGGCGAAAAGCGACAAAACATACATGTCGGGTATGATCGCATCCTATTCATCATTATAATTCAGATTTTCATACGGATTATATTACATATTACATCATCTATGCCTGATGTTCATAGAATGGTGACACTAGTTTCAGAAAATACCATTAATGAATGCATTTTTATTAATATCAAGCGTCTGCTAAATAACTATCTGTTATACGCCGAAAAGCGACAAATCATGCATGTCGGGTATGATCGCATCCTATTCAGCATTAGAATTCAAATTTTCATCCGGATTATATTACATATTGCATCACCTAAGCCTGATGTTCATAGAATGCGGACCATTGTTTCTGAAAATAACATTAATGAATGCAGTTTTATTAATATCAAGCGTCTGCTAAGTAACTGTCTGTTATACGTCGAAAAGCGACAAAACATACATGTCGGGTATGATCGCATCCTATTCATCATTAGAATTCACATTTTCATCAGGATTATATTACATATTGCATCATCTATGCCGGATGTTCATACAATTCTGACAGTTGTTTCAGAAAATTACATTAATGAATGCATTTTTATTAATATCAAGCGTCTGCTAAGTAGCTGACTGTTATACGGCGAAATGCGACAAAACATACATGTCGGGTATGATCGCATCCTATTCATTATTAGAATTCAGATTTTCATCCGGATTATATTATATATTGCATCATCTATGCCTGATGTTCATAGAATTCTGACACTAGTTTCAGAAAATAACATGAATGAAGGCATTTTTATTAATATCAATCGTCTGCAAATAGCTGTCTGTTATACGGCGAAAAGCGACAAAACATACATGTCGGGTATGATCGCATCCTATTCATCATTAGAATTCTGATTTTCATCCGGATTATATTATATATTGCATCTTCTTAGCCTGATGTTCATAGAATGCTGACACTAATACAGCAAATAACATTAATGAATGCATTTTTATTCATATAAGCGTCTGCTAAGTAACTGTCTGTTATACGGCGAAAAGCGACAAAACATACATGTCGGGTAATGATCGCATCCTATTCATCATTAGAATTCAGATTTTCATCCGGTTTATATTACATAGTGCATCATCTAAGCCTGATCTTCCTAGAATGCTGACACTAGTTTCAGAAAATAATATTAATGAATGCATTTTTATTAATATCAAGCGTCTGCTAAATATTTGCCTGTTATACGGCGAAAAGCGACAAAACATACATGTTGGGTAATGATCGCATCCTATTCATCATTAGAATTCATACTTTCATCCGGATTATATTACATATCGCATCATCTAAGCCTGCTGTTCATTGAATGCGTACACTATTTCAGCAAATAACATTAATGAATGCATTTCTATTAATATCAAGCGTCTGCTAAGTAACTGTCTGTTATACGGCGAAAAGCGACAAAATATACATCTCGGGTATGATAGGATGCTATTCATCATTAGAATTCAGATTTTCATCTGAATAATATTACATATTGCATCAACTATGCCTGATGTTCATAGAATGCTTACACTAGTTTAGGAAAATAACATTATTGAATGCATTTTTATTAATATCAAGCGTCTGCTAAGTAGCTGTCTGTTATACGGTGAAAAGCGACAAAACATACATGTCGGGTAATGATCGCACCTTTTTCATCATTAGAATTCATATTTTCATCCGGATTATATTACATATTTCATCATCTAAGCCTGATGTTCATAGAATGCTGACACTATTTTCAGAAAATAACATTAATGAATGCATTTTTATAAATATCAAGCGTCTGCTAAGTAGCTGTCTGTTATACAGCGAAAAGCGACAAAACATACATGTCGTGTATCGTCGCATCCTATTCATCATTAGAATTCAGTTTTTCATCCGGATTATAGTATATATTACATCATCTCAGCCTGATATTTATAGAATGCTGACACTAGTTTCAGAAAATAACATTAATGAATGTATTTTTATTAATATCAAGCGTCTGCTAAGTAACTGTCTGTTATACTGCGAAAAGCGACAAAACATACATGTCGGGTAATGATCGCATCCTATTCATCATTAGAATTCAGATTTTCATACGGATTATATTACGTATTGAATCATCTAAGCCTGATGTTCATCGAATGCTGACACTAGTTTCAGAAAGTAACATTAATGAATGCATTTTTTTTAATATCAAGCGTTTGTTATGTAGCTGTTTTTTTTTACGGCGTAAAGCGACAAAACATACATGTCGGTTATGATCGCATCCTATTCATCATTAGAATTCAGATTTTCACACGGATTATATTACATATTGCATCATCTAAGCCTGATGTTCATAGAATTGTGACACTAGTTTCAGAAAATGACATTAATGGATGCATTTTTATTAATATCAAGCGTCTGCAAATAAGTGTCTGTTATACGGCGAAAAGCGACAAAACATACATGTGGGTTATGATCGCATCCTATTAATCATTAGAATTCAGATTTTCACACGGATTATATTACATATTGCATCATCTAACCCTGATGTTCATAGAATTGTGACACTAGTTTCAGAAAATAACATGAATGAATGCATTTTTATTAATATCAAGCGTCTGCTAAGTAACTGTCTGTTATACGGCGAAAAGCGAAAAACATACATGCCTGGTAATGATCGCATCCTATTCATCATTAGAATTCAGATTTTCATACGGATTATATTACCAATTGCATCATATAAGCCTGATGTTCATACAATGCTGACCATTGTTTCAGAAAATAACATTAATGAATGCATTTTTATTAATATCAAGCGACTGCTTAATATCTGTCTGTTATACGGCGAAAAGCGACAAAACATACATGTCGGGTATGATCGCATCCTATTCATCATTACAATTCAGATTTTCATACAGATTATATTACATATTACATCATCTATGCCGGATTTTCATAGAATGGTGACACTAGTTTCAGAAAATACCATTAATGAATGCATTTTTATTAATATCAAGCGTCTGCTAAATAACTATCTGTTATACGCCGAAAAGCGACAAATCATACATGTCGGGTATGATCGCATCCTATTCAGCATTAGAATTCACATTTTCATCCGGATTATATTACATATTGCATCACCTAAGCCTGATGTTCATAGAATGCGTACCATTGTTTCTGAAAATAACATCAATGAATGCATTTTTATTTACAGCAAGCGTCTGCTAAATAGCTGTCTGTTATACGTCCAAAAGCGACAAAACATACATGTCGGGTATGATCGCATCCTATTCATCATTAGAATTCAGATTTTCATACGGATTATATTACATATTGCATCATCTAAGCTTGATGTTCATAGAATTGTGACACTAGTTTCAGAAAATAACATTAATGAATGCATTTTTATTAATATTAAGCGTCTGCTAAGTAGCTGTCTGTTATACGGCGAAAAGCGACAAAACATACATGTCGGGTAGGATCGCATCCTATTCATCATTAGAATTCAGATTTTCATCCGGATTATATTACATATTGCATCATCTAAACCTGATGTTCATAGAATGATGACAGTAGTTTCAGAAAATAACATTAATGAATGCATTTTTATTAATATTAAGCGTCTGCTAAGTAGCTGTCTGTTATACGGCGAAAAGCGACAAATCATACATGTCGGGTAGGATCGCATCCTATTCATCATTAGAATTCAGATTTTCATCCGGATTATATTACATATTGCATCATCTAAACCTGATGTTCATAGAATGATGACAGTAGTTTCAGAAAATAACATTAATGAATGCATTTTTATTAATATTAAGCGTCTGCTAAGTAGCTGTCTGTTATACGGCGAAAAGCGACAAATCATACATGTCGGGTAGGATCGCATCCTATTCATCATTAGAATTCAGATTTTCATCCGGATTATATTACATATTGCATCATCTAAACCTGATGTTCATAGAATGATGACAGTAGTTTCAGAAAATAACATTAATGAATGCATTTTTATTAATATTAAGCGTCTGCTAAGTAGCTGTCTGTTATACGGCGAAAAGCGACAAATCATACATGTCGGGTAGGATCGCATCCTATTCATCATTAGAATTCAGATTTTCATCCGGATTATATTACATATTGCATCATCTAAACCTGATGTTCATAGAATGATGACAGTAGTTTCAGAAAATAACATTAATGAATGCATTTTTATTAATATCAAGCGTCTGCTAAGTAGCAGTCTGTTATACGGCGAAAAGCGACAAAACATACATGTCGGGTATGATCGCATCCTATTCATCATTAGAATTCAGATTTTCATCCGGATTATATTATATATTGCATCTTCTTATCCTGATGTTCCTAGAATTCAGTCTTATTGTGCACATGCTCGGACGCCGTAAATTGTCAGACGACATACCGCGCACATGGTGAAAGCTGTACTTTTTACTATCTGACCAAATGCAAAATCCCTGTAAACATAGACAAATCAAATAATTGCACACAATTTGATACCCATTTTGAAAATATTTCTATGACGGGAAAAAAGTTATAAACAAGTGAAATATGACTGATTTCACAATTTAGGGTCGCATGAAAATTTCCGCAAATGAGATAACACAAGTCCCCATATCTTTGAATTTCGCCTCGACTCAAGTCAAGGTGTAAAAAATCTTTTGTAATTATGGATAAGGCAAGAAGTTTCCGACAATCGGACACCAATATTTAGTGGATTCGATAAAAAGGAAAAATTAGAAATGCAGTCTTATTGCGCACACTGGAATTCGGACGCTGTAAATTGTCAGACGACATACCGCTCACATTGTGAAAGCTGTACTTTTTACTATCGGACCAAAATAAAACTCCCTGTAAACATAGACAAATCAAATAATTGCACACAATTTGATACCCATTTTGAAAATATTTCTTTTACAGGATAAATGTTATAAACACGTGAAATATGACTGATTTCCCAGTTTAGGGCCGCATGAAAATTTCCGCAAATGTGCTAACACAAGTGCACATATCGTTGAATTTCGCCTCGACTCTAGTCAAGGTGTATGAAAAATTTTGTAATTATGGATAAGGCAAGAAATTCCCCACAATTGGACACAAATATTTTGTAGATTTGATGAAAAGGAAAAATTACAAATGCAGTCTTATTTTGCACACTGGAATTCGGACGCTGTAAATTGTCAGACAACATACCGCGCACATGGTTAAAGCTGTACTTTTTACTATCTGGCGAAATGAAAAATCCCTGTAAACATAGACAAATCGATTAATTGCACACAATTTGATACCCATCTTGAAATCATTTCTTTTACTGGAAAAAAGTTATAAACAAGTGAAATATGACTGATTTCCAAATTTTTTGTGAATTCGAAAAAAGAAAAATTAGAAATGCAGTCTTATTGTGCACACTGGAATTCGGACGCTCTAAATTGTCAGACGACATAACGCGCACATCGTTAAAGCTGTACTGACAAATGAAAAATCCCTTACAAGCAATCTCAGGCTGCTACAAAACGGCATATCCTGGCTCTTTTGTGAAAACTGCCTTACAAGCAATCTCAGGCTGATACAAGCCCACACCTGCTGTCTCTTCTGTGAAAACTGCGCTAAAATCAATCTCAGGCTGCTACAAGCTGACTACGCCTGTCTCTTTTGTGACCACTGCCTTACAAGCAATCTCAGGTTGCTAAAAATCGACATCTCCTGACTCTTTTGTGACAACTGCCTTACAATCAATCTCAGGCTGCAGCAAGCCAATTCTCCTGGCTTTTTGTGCCAATTGCCTTACAAGCAATCCCACGCAGCTACGAGCCCATTTCTCCTGGCTTTTTGTGACAACTGCCTTACAACCAATCTCAGGCTGCAGCAAGCCCAATTCTCCTGGCTTTTTGTGACAATTGCCTTACAAGCAATCCCAGGCTGCTACGAGCCGAATTCTCCTGGCTCATTTGTGAAAACAGCCTTACAAGCAACCTCAGGCTGCTACAAGCCGAATACGCCTGGCTCTTTTGTGACACCTGCCTTACAAGCAATCTCAGGCTGCTACGAGCCCATTTCTCCTGGCTTTTTGTGGAAAGTTCCTTACACGCAATCTTAGGATTCTACGAGCCGGTTCTCCTGGGAGATTTGTGAAAATTGCCTTACAAGCAATCTCATTCTTCTACAAGCCTACACCTGCTGGCACTTTTAAGACAACTGCATTACAAGCAATCTCAGGCTCCTAAAAAATCGATCTCCTGGCTCTTTCGTGACAACTGCCTTTCAAGCAATCTCAGGCATCAGCAAGCCCAATGTTCCTGGCTTTTTTGCCAATTGCCTTACAAGTAATCCCAGGCTGCTACGAGCCGATTTCTCAAGGCTCTTTTGTGGCGACTGCCTTACAAGCAATCTCAGGCTGCTACAAGACGAATTCCACTGGCTCTTTTGTGACAACTGCTTTACAAGCAATGTCAGGCTGCTACGATCCGATTTCTCTTAACACTTTTGTGAAAACTGCCTTACAAGAAATCTCAGGCTGCTACAAGCCGAACACGCCTGGCTCTTTTGTGGCAACTGCTTTACAAGCAGTCTCAGGCTGCTACAAAACGACATATCCTGGCTCTTTTGTGAAAACTGCCTTACAACAATCTCAGGCTGATACAAGCCTACACCTGCTGGCTCTTCTGTGAAAACTGCCTTACAAGCAATCTCAGGCTGCTGTGGGCCGACCTCATCGGGCAATTTGTGAAAACTCTCTTACAAAGGATCTCAGGTTGCTACAAGCCGATTTCTCCTGCCTCTATTCTGCCAACTGCCTTCCAAGCAATCTCAGGCTGCTACGAGCCTGTCTCTTCTATGACAACTGCCTTACAAGCAATCTCATGTTGCTACGAGCCGATCTCCTGGCTCTTTTGTGCCAACTGCCTTACAAGCCATCCCAGGCTGCTACTAGCGGATTTCTCCTGGCTCTTTTGTGGCAACTGCCTTTCAAGCAATCTCAGGCTGCTACAAGCCGAATTCTCCTGGCTCTTTTGTGACAACTGGTTAAAAGCAATCTCAGGCTTCTACGAGCCGTCATCTCCTGGCTCTTTTGTGACAAATGCCTTAAAAGCAATCTCAGACTGCTACAAGCCGTCTACGCCTGGCCTTACAAGCAATCTCAGGGTGCAGGAAGCCTAATTCTACTGGCTTTTTTGCCAATTGCCTCACAAGTAATCCCAGGCTGCTACGGGCTGATTTCTTCTGGCTCTTTTGTGGCAACTGCCTTACAAGCAATCTCAGGCTGCTACAAGCCGAATTCTCCTGGCTCTTTTGTGACAACTGCCTTACAAGCAATGTCAGGCTGCTCCGAGCCGACTTCTCTTGGCTCTCTTGTGAAAACTGCCTTACAAGCAATCTCAGGCTTCTACAAGCCGAATACGCCTGGCTCTTTTGTAGCAACTGCCTTACATGCAATCACAGCAGCAAGCCCAATTCTCCTGGATTTTTGTGCCAATTTCATTACAAGCAATTCCACGCAGCTACGAGCCCGTTTCTCCTGGCTTTTTGTGAAAATTGCCTTACACGCAATCTCAGGCTTCTACGAGCCGGTTCTCCTGGCACATTTGTGAAAATTGCCTTTCAAGCAATCTCAGTCTGCTACAAACTTACACCTGCTGACTCTTTTTTGACAACTCCCTTACAAGCAATCTCCCGCTGTTATGGGCCGACTTCTCCAGGCCATTTGTGAAAATTGTCTTACAAAGGTTCTCCGGCTGCTACAAGTCAATTTCTCCTGCCTCTTTTGTGCCAACTGCCTTCCAAGCAATATCAGGCTGCTACGAGCCGACTTCGCCTGGATCTTCTATGACAACTGCCTTACAATCAATCTCAGGCTGCTACAAATCGATCTCCTTGCTCTTTTGTGGCAACTGCCTTACAGGCAATCTCAGGCTGCTACAAGATGACTACGCCTGGCCCTTTTGTGCCAACTGTTTTACACATAATCTCAGGCTGCTACAATTCGTCATCAACTGGCTCTTTTGTGAAAACTGCCTTACAAGCAATCTTAGGCAGCTACAAGCCCACTTCTCCTGGCTCTTTTGTGCGAATTGCATTAAACACAATCTCAGGCTTCTACGAGCCGCTTCTCCTGGATATTTTGTGAAAATTGCCTTTCAAGCAATCTCAGGCTGCTACAAGACTACACCTGCTTGCTCTTATGTGGTAACTGCATTACAAGCAATCTCAGGCTGCCACAAGACTACTACGCCTGTCTCTTTTGAGACAACTGCCTTACAAGAAATCTCAGCTTGCTACAAATCGAAATCTCCTGGCTCATTTGTGACAACTGCCTTACAAGGAATCTCAGGCTGCAGCAAGCCCAATTCTTAAGGCTCTTTGTGCAAATTTCCTTACAAGCAATCCCAGAATGCTACGAGCCTATTTCACCTGGCTCTATTTTGGCAACAGCCTTACAAGCATTCTCAGGCTGCTAAAATCGACATCTCCTGGCTCATTTGTGACAACTGCCTTACAAGCAATCCCAGGCTGATACGAGCCTATTTCAACTGGCTCTTTTGTGGCAACTGCCTTACAAGAAATACCAGGCTGCTACAAATCGATCTCCTGGCTCTTTTTTGACAACTGACTTACAAGCAATCTCAGACTGCTACAAGCTGACTACGCCTGTCTCTTTTGTGACAACTGCCTTACAAGCAATCTCAAGCTGATACAAGCCGACTAGGCCTGATTCTTTTGTGCCAATTGCCTTACAAGCAATCCCAAGCTGCTACGAGCCCACTTCTCCTGGCTTTTTGTGTAAACTGCCTTACACGAAATCTCAGGTTCTACGAGCCAGTTCTCCTGGGACATTTGTGGAAATTGCCTTACATTAATCTGAGTCCGCTACAAGCCTACACCTGCTTGCTCTTTTTTGATCTCCTGCTTCTATGGGCCGACTTCTCCGGGCTATTTGTGAAAACTGTCTTACAAAGGATCTCAGGCTGCTACAAGACGATTTCTCCTGCCTCTTTTGTGCCAACTTACTTCCAAGCAATCTCAGGCTGCTACAAGCTGACTACGCCTTTCTCTTTTGTGGCAACTGCCTTACAAGCAATCTCAGGCTGCAGCAAGCCCAATTCTCCTGGCTTTTTTTGCCAATTGCCTTACAAGTAATCCCAGGCTGCTACGAGCGTATTTCACCTGGCTCTTTTGTGGCAACTGCCTTACAAGCAATCTCAGGCCTCTACAAGATGAATTCTCCTGGCTCTTTTGTGAGAACTGCCTTACAAGCAATCTCAGGATGCTACGGGCCGACTACGCCTGGCTCTTCTATGACAAGTGGCTTACAAGCAAACTCAGGCTGCTACAAGCCGATTTCTACTGGCTCTTTTTTGGCAACTGCCTTACAAGCAATTTCAGGCTGCTACGAGCCGACTTTTCTTAGCTCGTTTGTGAAAACCGCCTTACAAGCCATCTCAGGCTGCAGCAACCCCAACACTTTTGGCTTTTTGTGCCAATTGCCTTCCAAGCAATCCCAGGCGGCTACGAGCCGATTTCTCCTGACTCTTTTGTGGCAACTGCCTTACAAGCAAAATCAGCCTGCTACAAGACGAATACGCCTGTCTCTTTTGTGAAACTGCCTTGCAAGAAATCTCAGGCCGCTACAAATCGACATCTCCTGTCTCTTTTGTGAAAACTGCCTTACAAGCAATCTCAGGCTGCAGCAATCCCAATTCTCCTGGCTTTTTGTGCCAATTGCCTTACAAGCAATCCCAGGCGGCTACGAACCGATTTCCCCTGGCTCATTTGTGGCATCTGCCTAACAAGCATTCTCAGGCTGCTCCAAGCCCAATTCTCCTGACTTATTGTGCCAATTGCCTTACAAGCAATCCCAGGCGGCTACGAGCCGACTTCTCTTGGCTCTTTTGTGAAAACTGCCTTACAAGCAGTCTCAGGCTGCTACAAATCGACATATCCTGGCTCTTTTGTGACAACTGCCTTACAAGCAATCTCAGGCTGCAGCTAGTCCAATTCTGCTGACTTTTTGGGCCAATTGCCTTACAAGCAATCCCAGGCTGCTACGAACCGTTTTCTCCTGGCTCATATGTGGTATCTGTCTCAGGCTGCTACAAATCGACATATCCTGGCTCTTTTGTGACAACTGCCTTACAAGCAATCTCAGGCTGCTACAAGCCGATTTCTCTTGGCTCTTTTGTGAAAACTGCCTTACAAGCAATCTCAGCCTGCTACAAGACGAATACGCCTGTCTCTTTTGTGAAACTGCCTTGCAAGCAATCTCAGGCCGCTACAAATCGACTCTCCTGTCTCTTTTGTGAAAACTGCCTTACAAGCAATCTCAGGCTGCAGCAATCCCAATTCTCCTGGCTTTTTGTGCCAATTGCCTTACAAGCAATCCCAGGCGGCTTCGAACCGATTTCCCCTGGCTCATTTGTGGCATCTGCCTAACAAGCATTCTCAGGCTGCTCCAAGCCCAATTCTCCTGACTTATTGTGCCAATTGCCTTACAAGCAATCCCAGGCGGCTACGAGCCGACTTCTCTTGGCTCTTTTGTGAAAACTGCCTTACAAGCAGTCTCAGGCTGCTACAAATCGACATATCCTGGCTCTTTTGTGACAACTGCCTTACAAGCAATCTCAGGCTGCAGCTAGTCCAATTCTGCTGACTTTTTGTGCCAATTGCCTTACAAGCAATCCCAGGCTGCTACGAACCGTTTTCTCCTGGCTCATATGTGGTATCTGTCTCAGGCTGCTACAAATCGACATATCCTGGCTCTTTTGTGACAACTGCCTTACAAGCAATCTCAAGCTGCTACAAGCCTAATTCTGCTGGCTTTTTGTGCCAATTGCCTTACAAATAATCCCAGGCGGCTACGAGCCGATTTCTTCTGGCTCTTTTGTGAAAACTACCTTACAACGAATCTCAGGCTGCAGCAAGCCCAATTCTCCTGGCTCTTTTGTGGTAACTGCCTTACAAGCAACCTCAGGCTTCTACCAGCCGACTTTTCTTGGATCTTTTGTGAAAACTGCCTTACAAGCAATCTCAGGCTGCTACAAGGTGAATACGCCTGGATCTTTTGGGAAACTGCCTTGCAAGCAATCTCAGGCAGCTAATAATCGACATCTCCTGTCTCTTTTGTGACAACTGCCTCACAAGCAATATCACGCTGCCGCTAGCCCAATTCTCCTCAATTTTGAGCCAATTGCCTTAAAAGCAATCCCAGGCGGTTACGAGCTGATTTCTCCTGGCTCTTTTGTTGTAAGTGCCTTACAAGCAATGCCAGGCTGCTACGAGCCGACTTCTCTTGGCTCTTTTGTGACAACTGTCTTTCAAGCAATCTCAGTCTGCAGCAAGCCCAATTCGCCACGATTTTGTGCCAATTGCCTTACAAGCAATCCCAGGCTGCTACGAGCCGATTTCTCCTAGCTCATTTGTAGGATCTGCCTTACAAACATTCTCAGGCTGCTGCAAGCCGAATTCTCCTGGCTCTTTTGTTCAAATTGCCTTACAAGCAATCCCAGTCATCTACGAGCCGACTTGTCTTGTCTCTTTTGTGAAAACTGCATTAAAAGCAATCTCAGGCTGCTACAAAACGACATCTCCTGTCTCTTTTTTTTAAAAACAGGCTTACAAGAAATCTTAGCCTGCTACAAGCTGAATACGTCTGGCTCTTTTGTGAAACTGCCTTACAAGCAATCTCAGGCCGCTACAAATCGACATATCCTGGCTCTTTTGTGACAACTGCCTTAGAGACAATCTCAGTCTGCCGCTTGTCTAATTCTCCTGAATTTTATTGCCAATTGCCTTATAAGCAATCCCAGGCTGCTACTAAGCGATTTCTCCTGTTTCATTTGTGGCATCTGCCTTACAAGCATTCTCAGGCTGCAGCAATATGAATTCTCCTGGCTTTTTGTGCGAATTGCCTTACAAGCAATCCCAGGCGGCTACGAGCCGATTTCTCCTGGCCCTTTTGTGGCAACTGCCTTACAAGAAATCTCAGGCTGCTACAAGCCGAATTCTCCTTGCGCTTTTGTGGCAACTGCCTTACAAGAAATGTCAGGCTGCTACGAGCCGACTTCTCTTGTCTCTTTTGTGAAAACTGCCTTACAAGTAATATCAGGCTGCTACAAAACGACACCTCCTGTATCTTTTGTGGCAACTGCCTTACAAGCAATCTCAGGCTACTGCAAGCCGAATTCTCGTGGCTCTTTTGTGCAAATTGCCTTACAAGCAATGTCAGGCGCCTACGAGCCGTCTTCTCTTGTCTCTTTTGTAAAAACTGCCTTAAAAGCAATCTCAGATTGCTACAAAACGACATCTTTTGTCTCTTTTTTAAAAAATGCCTTACAAGCAATCTCAGCCTGCTACAAGCCGAATACGCCTGGCTCTTTTGTGAAACTGCCTTACAAGCAATCTTAGGCCGCTACAAATCGACATATCCTGGCTCTTTTGTGACAACTGCCTTACAAGCAATCTCAGGCTGACGCTAGTCCAATTCTCCTGATTTTTTTTGCTAATTGCCTTACAAGCAATCCCAGGCTGCTACGAACCGATTTCTCCTGGCTCATTTGTGGCATCTGCCTTACAAGCATTCTCAGGCTGCAGCAATATGAATTCTCCTGGCTTTTTGTGCGAATTGACTTACAAGCGATCCCAGGCGGCTACGAGCCGATTTCTCCTTGCTCCTTTGTGGCAACTGCCTTACAAGTAATCTCAGGCTGCTGCAAGCCGAATTCTGTGGCGCTTTTGTAACAACTGCCTTACAAGCAATGTCAGGCTGCTACGAGCCGACTTCTCTTGGCTCTTTTGTGAAAACTGCCTTACAAGTAATCTCATGCTGCTACAAGCCGAATTCTCCAGGCACTTTTGTGAAAACTGCCTTACAAGCAATGTCAGGCTGCTACGAGCCGATTTCTTTTGGCTCGTTTGTGAAAACTGCCTTACAAGTAATATCAAACTGTTCAAAACGACATCTCCTGTCTCTTTTGTGAAACTGCCTTACAAGCAATCTCAGGCTGCTACAAGCCGAATACGCCTGGCTCTTTTGTGAAACTGCCTTGCAAGCCATCTCACGCCGCTACAAATCGACATCTCCTGTCTCTTTTGTGACAACTGCCTTACAAGCAATCTCAGGCTGCCGCCAGGACAGTTCTCCTGACTTTTTGTGCCAATTGCCTTTAAAGCAATCCCAGGCGGCTACGTGCCGATTTCTCCTGGATCTTTTGTGGTAACTGCCTTACAAGCAATCTCAGTCTGCTAAAAGCCGAATTCTTTTGGTTCTATTGTGACAAATGCCTTAAAAGCAATCTCAGGCTGCAACAAAACCAATTCTCCAGGCTTGGTGTGCCAATTGCCTTACATGCAATCCCAGGCAACTACGAGCCGATTTCTCCTGGCTCATTTGTGGCAACTACCTTAGAAGCAATCTCAGGCGGCTGCAAGCCAAATTCTCCTGGCACTTTTGTGCTAATTGCCTTACAAGCAATCCCAGGCGCCTCGAGTCGACTTCTCTTGGCTCTTTTTTGAAAACTGACTTCAAAGCAATCTCAGGCTGCTACAAAAAAACATCTCTTGTCTCTTTTTTTCAAAACTGCCTTACAAGCAATCTCAACCTGCTACAAGCCGAATACGCCTGGCTCTTGTGTGAAACTGACTTAGTCCCACGCAGACGACCCCCAGTCCCAGAAAGTCCCTCGCAGACGACCCTCCACCCACGAGACAGTCCCAGAAAGTCCCACGAAGACGAGCCCCAGTCCCAGAAAATCCCACGCAGACGACCCCCAGTCCCACAAAGTCCCACACAGACGAGCCACCACCCAGGAGACAGTCCCAGAAAGTCCCACGGAGACGACTCCCAGTCCCAGAAAGTCCCACGCAGACGACCCAAAGTCCCAGAAAATCCCACGCAGACGACCCCCCACCCAGGAGACAGTCCCAGATTGTCCCACGCAGACGACCCCCACTCCCAGAATGTCCCATGCAGACGACCCCCACCCAGGAGACAGTCCCAGAAAGTTCCACGCAGACGACACCGCATCCAGGAGCCAGTCCGAGAAAGTCCCACGCAGACGACCCCCAGTACCAGAAAGTCCCACGAAGACGACCCCACCCTGGAGACAGTCCCAGAATGTCCCAAAAAGAGGACCCCCCACCCAGGAGACAGTCACAGAAAGTCCCACGCAGACGACCCCCAGTCCCAGAAAGTCGCACGCAGACGAACCCCAGTTCAAGAAAGTCCCACGCAGACGAGCCCCAGTCCCAGAAAGTCCAACGCAGACGACCGCCCAGACAGAAGAAAGTCCCAGAAAGTCCCAGGCAGACGACCCCCCAGCCAGGAGACAGTCCAAGAAAGTCCCACGCAGACAACACCCCAGTCCCAGAAAGTCCCACGCAGACGAACCCCAGTCCCAGAAAGTCCCACGCAGACGACCCCCCACCCAGGAGACAGACCCAGAAAGTCCCACGCAGACGACCCCCCACCCAGGAGACAGTCCCAGAAAGTCCCACACAGACGACCCCCAGTCGAAGTTAAGTCCCACGCAGACGACCCCCACCCAGGAGACAGTCCCAGAAAGTCCGACGCAGACGACCACCCACACAGGAGACAGTCCTAGAATGTCCCACGCAGACGACCCCCAGTCACAGAAAGTCCCACGCAGACGACCCCCACCCAGGAGACAGTCCCAGAAAGTCCCACGTAGACGACCCCCCCACCCAGGAGACAGTCCCAGAAAGTCCCACGCAGACGACCCCCAGTCCCAGAAAGTCCCACGCAGACGACCACCCACACAGGAGACAGTCCCAGAAAGTCCCACGCAGACGACCCCCAGTCACAGAAAGTCCCACGCAGACGACCCCCTACACAGGAGACAGTCCCAGAATGTCCAAAACAGACGACCCCCCACCCAGGAGACAGTCACAGAAAGTCCCACTCAGACGAACCCCAGTCCCAGAAATTCCAACGCAGACGACCCCCAGTCCGACAATGTCCCACGCAGACGACCCCCCACCCAGGAGACACTCCCAGAATGTCCCACGCAGACGACCCACAGTACAAGAATGTCCCACGCAGACGACCCCCCACCCAGGTGGCAGTCCCAGAACGTCCCACGCAGACGACCTCCAGTCCCAGAAAGTCCCACGCAGACGACCCCCCACCCAGGAGACAGTCCCAGAAAGTCCCACACAGACGACCCCCAGTCCAAGAAAGTCCCACGCAGACGACCCCCCACCCAGGAGACAGTCCCAGAAAGTCCCACACAGTCGACACCACTCCCAGGAGACAGTCCCAGGAAGTCCCACGCAGACGACCCCAAGTCCCAGAAAGTCCCACGCAGACGACCCCCAGTCCCAGAACGTCCCACGCAGACGACCCCACGCACAGTAGACAGTCCCAGAAAGTCCCAAAAAGACGACCACCCACACAGGAGACAGTCCCAGAAAGTCCCACTCAGACGACCCGCAGTCCCAGGAAGTCCAACGCAGACGACCCACAGTCCGACAATGTCCCACGCAGACGACCCCCCACCCAGGAGACACTCCCAGAATGTCCCATGCAGAGGACCCACAGTCCAAGAATGTCCCACGCAGACGACCCCCCACCCAGGTGGCAGTCCCAGAACGTCCCACGCAGACGACCTCCAGTCCCAGAAAGTCCCACGCAGACGACACCCCACCCAGGAGACTGTCCCAGAAAGTCCCACGCAGACGACCCCCAGTCCCAGAAAGTCCCACGCAGACGACCCCCCACCCAGGAGACAGTCCCAGAAAGTCCCACACAGTCGACCCCACTCCCAGGAGACAGTCCCAGGAAGTCCCACGCAGACGACCCCAAGTCCCAGAAAGTCCAAAGCAGACGACCCCCCAAACAGTAGACAGTCCCAGAAAGTCCCAAACAGACGACCCCCACCCACGAGACAGTCCCTGGAAGTCCCACGCAGACGTCCCCCAGGCCCAGAAAGTCCCACGCAGACGACCCCTCACACAGGAGACAGTCCCAGAAAGTCCCACGCAGATGACCCTTAGTCCCAGAAAGTCCCACGCAGACGACCCCCAGTCCCAGAAAGTCCCACGCAGACGACCACCCACACAGGAGACAGTCCCAGAAAGTCCCAAACAGACGACCCCCACCCACGAGACAGTCCCTGGAAGTCCCACGCAGACGTCCCCCAGGCCCAGAAAGTCCCACGCAGACGACCCCTCACACAGGAGACAGTCCCAGAAAGTCCCACGCAGATGACCCTTAGTCCCAGAAAGTCCCACGCAGACGACCCCCAGTCCCAGAAAGTCCCACGCAGACGACCCCCTACGCAGGAGACAGTCCCAGAATGTCCAAATCAGACGACCCCCCACCCAGGAGACAGTCCCAGAATGTCCCACGCAGACCACCCCCCACCCAGGATTCAGTCACAGAAAGTCCCAAACAGTCGACCCCCCTCCAAGGAAACAGACCCAGGAAGTCCCACGAAGACGACCACAGTCCCAGAAAGTACCCATGCAGACGACCCCCAGTCCCAGAAAGTCCCACGCAAACGACCTCCCACCCAGGAGACAGTCCCAGAATGTCCCACGAAGACGACCCCCCACCCAGGAGTCAGTCCCAGAAAGTCCCAAACAGTCGACGTCCCTCCCAGGAGACACTCCCAGAATGTCCCACGCAGACGACCCACAGTCCAAGAATGTCCCACGCAGACGTCCCCCCACCCAGGTGGCAGTCCCAGAACGTCCCACGCAGACGACCTCCAGTCCCAGAAAGTCCCACGCAGACGACCCCCCACCCAGGAGACAGTCCCAGAAAGTCCAACACAGACGACCCCCAGTCCAAGAAAGTCCCACGCAGACGACCCCCCACCCAGGAGACAGTCCCAGAAAGTCCCACACAGTCGACCCCACTCCCAGGAGACAGTCCCAGGAAGTCCCACGCAGACGACCCCAAGTCCCAGAAAGTCCCACGCAGACCACCCCCAGTCCCAGAACGTCCCACGCAGACGACCCCCGCACAGTAGACAGTCCCAGAAAGTCCCAAAAAGACGACCACCCACACAGGAGACAGTCCCAGAAAGTCCCACTCAGACGACCCCCAGTCCCAGAAAGTCCAACGCAGACGACCCCCAGTCCTTCAATGTCCCACGCAGACGACCCCCCACCAAGGAGACACTCCAAGAATGTCCCACGCAGACGACCCACAGTCGAAGAATGTCCCACGCAGACCACCCCCCCACCCAGGTGGCAGTCCCAGAACGTCCCACGCAGACGACCTCCAGTCCCAGAAAGTCCCACGCAGATGACACCCCACCCAGGAGACAGTCCCAGAAAGTCCCACGCAGACTACCTCCAGTCCCAGAAAGTCCCACGCAGACGACCCCCCACCCAGGAGACAGTCCCAGAAAGTCCCACACAGTCGACCCCACTCCCAGGAGACAGTCCCAGGAAGTCCCACGCAGACGACCCCAAGTCCCAGAAAGTCCCACGCAGACGACCCCCAGTCCCAGAACCTCCCACGCAGACGACCCCCCAAACAGTAGACAGTCCCAGAAAGTCCCAAACAGACGACCCCCACCCAGGAGACAGTCCCTGGAAGTCCCACGCAGACGTCCCCCAGTCCCAGAAAGTCCCACGCAGATGACCCTTAGTCCCAGAAAGTCTCACGCAGACGACCCCCAGTCCCAGAAAGTCCCACGCAGACGACCCCCAGTCCGACAATGTCCCACGCAGACGACCCCCCACCCAGGAGACAGTCCCAGAAAGTCCCACGCAGACGACCCCCAGTCCCAGAAAGTCCCAAGCAGACGACCCCCACCCAGAAGACACTCACAGAAAGTCCCACGCAGACAACCCCCCACCCAGGAGACAGTCTCAGAAAGTCCCACGCACACGACCCCCAGTCCCAGAAAGTCCCACGCAGACGACCCCCCACCCAGGAGAGAGTCCCAGAAAGTCCCACACATTCGACCCCCTCCCAGAAGACAGTCCCAGGAAGTCCCACGCAGACGACCACAAGTCCCAGAAAGTCCCACGCAGACGCCCCCTCACACAGGAGACTGTCCCAGAAAGTCCCACGCAGATGACCCTTAGTCCCAGAAAGTCTCACGCAGACGACCCCCAGTCCCAGAAAGTCCCACGCAGACGACCTCCAGTCCCAGAAAGTCCCAAGCAGACGAGCCCCACAGAGGAGACAGTCCCACGCAGACGACCCCCCACCCACGAGACAGTCCCAGAAAGTCCCACGCAGACGACCCCCAGTCCCAGAAAGTCCCACGCAGGAGAACCCCACCAAGGAGACAGTCCCAGAAAGTCGGAAGCAGACGACCCCCACCCAGGAGACACAGAAAGTCCTACGCAGACAACCCCCCACCCAGGAGACTGTCCCAGAAAGTCCCACGAAGACGACCCCCTGTCCCAGAAAGTCCCACGCAGACGACCCCTCACACAGCAGACAGTCCCAGAAAGTCCCACACAGTCGACCCTTAGTCCCAGAAAGTCTCACGCAGACGACCACCAGTCCCAGAAAGTCCCACGAAGACGACCCCCCACGCTGGAGACAGTCCCAGAATGTCACAAACAGACGACCCCCCACCCAGGAGACAGTCACAGAAAGTCCCACTCAGACGAACCCCAGTCCCAGAAAGTCCCACGCAGACGACCCCCAGTCCGACAATGTCCCATGACGACGACCCCCTACCAAGGAGACAGTCCCAGAAAGTCACACGCAGAAGACCACAAGTCCCAGAAAGTCCCAAGCAGACGACCCCCACCCAGGAGACAGTCCAAGAAAGTCCCACGCAGACGACCCCAAGTCCCAGAAAGTCCCACGCAGACGACCCTCCACCCAGGAGACAGTCCCAGAAAGTCCCACACAGTCGACCCCCCTCCCAGGAGACAGTCCCAGGAAGTCCCACGCAGACGACCCCAAGTCCCAGAAAGTCCCACGCAGACGACCCCCAGTCCCAGAACGTCCCACGCAGACGACCCCCCACACAGTAGACAGTCCCAGAAAGTCCCAAACAGAAGACCCCCCCACCCAGGAGACAGTCCCTGGAAGTCCCACGCAGACGTTCCCCAGTCCCAGAAAGTCCCACGCAGACGACCCCCATTACCAGAAAGTCCCAAAAAGTCGACCACCTTCCCAAGAGACAGTCCCAGGAAGTCCCACGCAGACGACCCCCAGTCCCAGAAAGTAACCACGCAGACGACCCCCAGTCCCAGAAAGTCCCACGCAGAAGACCTCCAGTCCCAGAAAGTCCCACGCAGACGACCCCCAGTCCCAGAAAGTCCCACGAAGACGACCCCCCACGCTGGAGACAGTCCCAGAATGTCACAAACAGACGACCCCCCACACAGGAGACAGTCACAGAAAGTCCCACTCAGACGACCCCCAGTCCCTGAAAGTCCCACGCAGACGACCCCCAGTCCGACAATGTCCCACGCAGACGACCCCCCACCCAGGAGACACTCACAGAATGTCCCACGTAGACGACCTCCAGTCCCAGAAAGTCCCACGCAGACGACCACCCAGTCCCAGAAAGTACCACGCAGACGACCCCCAGTCCCACAAAGTCCCACGCAGACGACCCCCCACCAAGGAGACAGACCCAGAATGTCCCACGCAGACGACCCCCCACCCAGGAGACAGTCGCAGAAAGTCCGACGCAGACGAACCCCAGTCCCAGAAAGTCCCACGCAGACGACCCCCCACCCAGTTGGCAGCCCCAGAAAGTCCCACGCAGAAGATCCCCCACCCAGGGACAGTCCCAGAAAGTCCCACGCAGACGACAGCCAGTCCCAGAATGTCCCAAGCAGACGACCTCCCACACAGGTGGCAGCCCCAGAAAGTCCGACGCAGACGATCCCCCACCCAGGGACAGTCCCAGAAACTCCCACGCAGACGACAGCCAGTCCCAGAATGTCCCACGCAGACGACCCCCTAGCCAGGAGACAGTCCCAGAAAGTCCCACGCAGACGACGCCCAGTCCCAGAAAGTCCCACGCAGACGACCCCCAGTCCCAGAAAGTCCCACGCAGACGACCCCCAGTCCCAGAAAGTCCCACGCAGACGACCCCCAATCCAAAAAAGTCCCACGAAGACGACCCCCCCACCCTGGAGACAGTCCCAGAATATCACAAACAGACGACCCCCCTCCCAGGAGACAGTCACAGAAAGTCCCACGCAGACGACCCCCAGTCCCAGAAAGTCCCACGCAGACGACCCCCAGTCCGACAATGTCCCACGCAGACGACCCAGGAGACACTCCCAGAATGTCCCTCGCAGACGACACCCAGTCCCAGAAAGTCCCAAGCAGACGACCCCCCAACCAGGAGACAGTGCAAGAATGTCCAACGCAGACGACCCCAAGTCCCAGAAACTCCCGCGCAGACGACCCCCAGTCCCAGAAAGTCCCACGCAGACGACCCCCAATCCCAAAAAGTCCCACGCAGACGACCCCCTCACCCAGGAGACAGACCCAGATAGTCCCAGGCAGACGACCCCCCACCCAGGAGACAGTCCCAGAAAGTCCCACGCAGACGACCCCCTGTCCCAGAAAGTCCCACGCAGACGACTCCCCACCCAGGTGGCACTCCCAGAAAATCCCACGCAGACGATCCCCCAACCAGGAGACAGTCCCAGAAAGTCTCACGCAGACGACACCCAGTCCCAGAAAGTCCCACGCAGACGACTGCCAGTCCGAGAAAGTCCCACGCAGACGACCCCCCAGTCCCAGAAAGTCCCACGAAGACGACCTCCACCCTGAAGACAGTCCCAGAAAGTCCCAAACAGTCGACCCCCCTCCCAGGAGACAGTCACTGAAAGTCCGACGCAAACGGACCCCAGTCTCAGAAAGTACCCACCCAGACTACCCCCAGTCCAAGAAAGTCCCACGCAGACGACCTCCAGTCCCAGAAAGTCCCACGCAGACGACCCCCAGTCCAAGAAAGTCCCACGCAGACGACCCCCAGTCCAAGAAAGTCCCACGCAGACTACCCCCAGTCCCAGAAAATCCCACGCAGACGATCCCCCACCCAGGAGACAGTCCCAGAATGTCCCACGCAGACGACACCCAGTCCCAGAAAGTTCCAAGCAGACGACCCCCCACACAGGGGACAGTGCAAGTATGTCCCACGCAGACGACCGCCAGTCCCAGAAAGTCCCACGCAGACGACCCACTGTCCCAGAAAGTTCCACGAAGACGACCCCCACCCTGAAGACAGTCACAGAACGTCCCAAACAGACGACCCCCCACCCAGGAGACAGTCACAGAAAGTCCCAAGCAGACGACCCCCAGTCCCAGAAAGTCCCACGCAGACGACCACCAGTCCGACAATGTCCCACGCAGAAGAACCCCCACCCAGGAGACACTCCCAGAATGTCCCGCGCAGACGACCCACAGTCCAAGAATGTCACACGCAGAAGACCCCCCACTACCAGGTGGCACTCCCAGAAAGTCCCACGCAGACGACCTCCAGTCCCAGAAAGTCCCAAGCAGGCGACCCCCCAGTCCCATAAAGTCCCACGCAGACGACCCCCAGTCACACAATGTCCCACACAGATGACCCCCCTCCCAGGAGACCGACCCAGAAAGTCCCACGCAGACGACCCGCAGTCCAAGAAAGTCCACACGCAGACGACCCCCACCAAGGAGACAGTCCCAGAAAGTCCCACGCAGACGAACCCCCACCCAGGAGACAGTCCCAGAAAGTCCCACGCAGACGACCCCCAGTCCCAGATAGTCCCAAACAGTCGACCACCTTCCCAGGAGACAGTCCCAGGAAGTCCTACGCAGACGACCCCCAGTCCCAGAAAGTCCCACGCAGAAGACCTCCAATCCAAGAATGTCCGACGTAGACGCCCCCCAGTCCAAGAAAGTCCCACGCAGACGACCCCAAGTCCCAGAAAGTGACACGCAGACGATCCCCAGTCCCAGAAAGTCCAACGCGGACGACCCCCTACGCAGGAGACAGTCCCAGAATGTCCCAAACAGACGACCCCCCATCCAGGAGACAGTCACAGAAAGTCCCACGCAGACGAACCCCAGTCCCAGAAAGTCCCAGGCAGACGACCCCCAGTGCGATAATGTCCCACGCAGAAGACCCACCGCCCAGGAGACACTCCCAGAATATCCCACGCAGAAGACCCACAGTCCAAGAATGTCCCACGCAGACGACCCCCACCAAGGTGGCAGACCCAAAAAGTCCCACGCAGACGACCTCCAGTCACTGAAAGTCCCACGCAGACGACCCCCAGTCCCTGAAAGTCCCACGCAGACGACCACCAGTCCCAGAAAATCCCACGCAGACGACCCCCAGTCGCACAAAGTCCCATGCAGACGACCCCACACCCAGGAGACCGACCCAGAAAGTCGCACGCAGACGACCCCCAGGTCCAGAAAGTCCCACGCAGACGACCCACACCCAGGAGACAGTCCCAGAAAGTCCCACGCAGAAAACCCCCCACCCAGGAGACAGTCCCAGAAAGTCCCAAACAGTTGACCCCCCTCCCAGGAGACAGTCCCAGGAAATACCACGCAGACGACCCCCAGTCCCAGAAAGTCCCACGCAGACGACCTCCAGTCCCAGAAAGTCCGACGAAGACGACCCCCAGTCCAAGAAAGTCCCACGCAGACGACCCCCAGTCCCAGAAAGTCCCACGCAGACGACACCCAGTCCCAGAAAGTTCCAAGCAGACGACCCCCACCCTGGTGGCAGTCCCAGAACGTCCCACGCAGACGACCCCCTAGCCAGGAGACAGTCCCAGAAAGTCCCACGCAGACGACGCCCAGTCCCAGAAAGTCCCACGCAGACGACCACCCAGTCCCAGAAAGTACCACGCAGACGACCCCCAGTCCCACAAAGTCCCACGCAGACGACCGCCCACCCAGGAGACAGAACCAGAAAGTCCCACGCAGACGACCCCCACCCAGGAGACGGTCCCAGAAAGTCCCACGCAGGCGACCCCCAGTCCAAAAAGTCGCACGCAGACGACCCCCCACCCAGGTGGCAGCCCAGAAAGTCCCACGCAGACGACCCCCTAGCCAGGAGACAGTCCCAGAAAGTCCCACGCAGACGACGCCCAGTCCCAGAAAGTCCCACGCAGGCGACCACCCAGTCCCAGAAAGTACCACGCAGACGACCCCCAGTCCCACAAAGTCCCACGCAGACGACCGCCCACCCAGGAGACAGACCCAGAAAGTCCAACGCAGACGACCCCCACCCAGGAGACGGTCCCAGAAAGTCCCACGCAGACGACCCCCAGTCCAAAAAGTCGCACGCAGACGAGCCCCCACCCAGGTGGCAGCCCAGAAAGTCCCACGCAGACGACCCCCCACCCAGGGACTGTGCCACAAAGTCCCACGCAGACGACAGCCAGTCCCAGAATGTCCAAAACAGACTACCCCATACCCAGGAGACAGTCACAGAAAGTCCCACGTAGACGACACCCAGTCCCAGAAAGTCCCACGCAGACGACCACCCACCCAGGAGACACTCCCAGAAAGTCCCACGCAAACGACCACCAGTCCGACAATGTCCCACGCAGAAGACCCCCCCACCCAGGAGACACTCCCAGAATGTCCCACGCAGACGACCCACAGTCCAAGAATGTCCCACGCAGACGACCCCCTAGCCAGGAGACAGTCCCAGAAAGTCCCACGCAGACGACGCCCAGTCCCAGAAAGTCCCACGCAGACGACCCCCACCCTGGTGGCAGTCCCAGAACGTCCCACGCAGACGACCCCCTAGCCAGGAGACAGTCCCAGAAAGTCCCACGCAGACGACGCCCAGTCCCAGAAAGTCCCACGCAGACGACCACCCAGTCCCAGAAAGTACCACGCAGACGACCCCCAGTCCCACAAAGTCCCACGCAGACGACCGCCCACCCAGGAGACAGAACCAGAAAGTCCCACGCAGACGACCCCCACCCAGGAGACGGTCCCAGAAAGTCCCACGCAGGCGACCCCCAGTCCAAAAAGTCGCACGCAGACGACCCCCCACCCAGGTGGCAGCCCAGAAAGTCCCACGCAGACGACCCCCTAGCCAGGAGACAGTCCCAGAAAGTCCCACGCAGACGACGCCCAGTCCCAGAAAGTCCCACGCAGGCGACCACCCAGTCCCAGAAAGTACCACGCAGACGACCCCCAGTCCCACAAAGTCCCACGCAGACGACCGCCCACCCAGGAGACAGACCCAGAAAGTCCAACGCAGACGACCCCCACCCAGGAGACGGTCCCAGAAAGTCCCACGCAGACGACCCCCAGTCCAAAAAGTCGCACGCAGACGAGCCCCCACCCAGGTGGCAGCCCAGAAAGTCCCACGCAGACGACCCCCCACCCAGGGACTGTGCCACAAAGTCCCACGCAGACGACAGCCAGTCCCAGAATGTCCAAAACAGACTACCCCATACCCAGGAGACAGTCACAGAAAGTCCCACGTAGACGACACCCAGTCCCAGAAAGTCCCACGCAGACGACCACCCACCCAGGAGACACTCCCAGAAAGTCCCACGCAAACGACCACCAGTCCGACAATGTCCCACGCAGAAGACCCCCCCACCCAGGAGACACTCCCAGAATGTCCCACGCAGACGACCCACAGTCCAAGAATGTCCCACGCAGACGACCCCCTAGCCAGGAGACAGTCCCAGAAAGTCCCACGCAGACGACGCCCAGTCCCAGAAAGTCCCACGCAGACGACCACCCAGTCCCAGAAAGTACCACGCAGACGACCCCCAGTCCCACAAAGTCCCACGCAGACGACCGCCCACCCAGGAGACAGAACCAGAAAGTCCCACGCAGACGACCCCCACCCAGGAGATGGTCCCAGAAAGTCCCACGCAGGCGACCCCCAGTCCAAAAAGTCGCACGCAGACGACCCCCCACCCAGGTGGCAGCCCAGAAAGTCCCACGCAGACGACCCCCTAGCCAGGAGACAGTCCCAGAAAGTCCCACGCAGACGACGCCCAGTCCCAGAAAGTCCCACGCAGGCGACCACCCAGTCCCAGAAAGTACCACGCAGACGACCCCCAGTCCCACAAAGTCCCACGCAGACGACCGCCCACCCAGGAGACAGACCCAGAAAGTCCAACGCAGACGACCCCCACCCAGGAGACGGTCCCAGAAAGTCCCACGCAGACGACCCCCAGTCCAAAAAGTCGCACGCAGACGAGCCCCCACCCAGGTGGCAGCCCAGAAAGTCCCACGCAGACGACCCCCCACCCAGGGACTGTGCCACAAAGTCCCACGCAGACGACAGCCAGTCCCAGAATGTCCAAAACAGACTACCCCATACCCAGGAGACAGTCACAGAAAGTCCCACGTAGACGACACCCAGTCCCAGAAAGTCCCACGCAGACGACCACCCACCCAGGAGACACTCCCAGAAAGTCCCACGCAAACGACCACCAGTCCGACAATGTCCCACGCAGAAGACCCCCCCACCCAGGAGACACTCCCAGAATGTCCCACGCAGACGACCCACAGTCCAAGAATGTCCCACGCAGAAGACCCCCCACTACCAGGTGGCAGTCACAGAAAGTCCCACGCAGACGACCTCAAGACCCAGAAAGTCCCAAGCAGGCGACCCCCAGTCCAATAAAGTCCCACGCAGACGACCCCCAGTCCCACAATGTCCCACGCAGACGACCCCCCACGCAGGAGACCGACCCAGAAAGTCCCACGCAGACGACCCGCAGTCCCAGAAAGTCCACACGCAGACGACCCCCACCAAGGAGTCATTCCCAGAAAGTCCCACGCAGACGACCCCCCACCCAGGAGACAGTCCCAGAAAGTCCGACGCAGACGACACCCACTCCCAGATAGTTCCAAACAGTCGACCACCTTCCCAGGAGACAGTCCCAGATAGTCCCACGCAGACGACCCCAGTCACAGAAAGTCCCACGCAGAAGACCTCCAATCCCAGAAAGTCCGACGCAGACGACCCCCAGTCCCAGATAGTCCCAAACAGTCGACCACCTTCCCAGGAGACAGTCCCAGATAGTCCCACGCAGACGACCCCCAGTCAAAGAAAGTCCCACGCAGAAGACCTCCAATCCCAGAAAGTCCGACGTAGACGCCCCCAGTCCAAGAAAGTCCCACGCAGACGACCTCCAGTCCCAGAAAGTCCCAAGCAGGCGACCCCCCAGTCCCAGAAAGGCCCACGCAGACGACCCGCAGTCCCACAAAGTCCCACACAGACGACCCCCCACCCAGGAGACCGACCCAGAAAGTCCCACGCAGACGACCTGCAGTCCCAGAAAGTCCACATGCAGACGACCCCCACCCAGGAGACAGTCTCAGAAAGTCCCACACAGACGACCCCCCACCCAGGAGACAGTCCTAGAAAGTCCCACGCAGACGACCCCCAGTACCAGAAAGTCCCAAAAAGTCGACCACCTTCCCAAGAGACAGTCCCAGGAAGTCCCACGCAGACGACCCCCAGTCCCAGAAAGTAACCACGCAGACGACCCCCAGTCCCAGAAAGTCCCACGCAGAAGACCTCCAGTCCCAGAAAGTCCCACGCAGACGATGCCCCAGTCCCAGAAAGTCCCACGAAGACGACCTCCACACTGAAGACAGTCCCAGAAAGTCCCACGCAGACGACACCCAGTCCCAGAAAGTCCCAAGCAGACGACCCCCAGTCCCAGAAAGTCCCACGCAGACGACCTCCAGTCCCAGAAAGTCCCACGCAGACGACCCCCAGTCCAAGAAAGTCCCACGCAGACGACCCCAAGTCCAAGAAAGTCCCACGCAGACGACCCCCAGTCCCAGAAAGTCCCACGCAGACGATCCCCCACCCAGGAGACAGTCCCAGAAAGTCCCACGCAGACGACACCCAGTCCCAGAAAGTCCCAAGCAGACGACCCCCCACACAGGGGACAGTGCCAGAATGTCCCACGCAGACGACCCCAAGTCCCAGAAAGTCCCACGCAGACCATCCCAAGTCCCAGAAAGTCATACGCAGACGATGCCCAGTCCCAGGAGACAGTCACAGAAAGTCCCACGCAGACGAACCCCAGTCCCAGAAAGTCCCACGCAGACGACCCCCAGTGCGACAATGTCCCACGCAGATCGACCCACCACCCAGGAGACACTCCCAGAATGTCCCACGATGACGACCCACAGTCCAAGAATGTACCACGCAGACGACCCCCGCCCAGGTGGCAGACTCAGAAACTCCCACGCAGACGACCTCCAGTCCCACAAAATCCCACGCAGACGACCCAGCAGCCAGGAGACAGTCCCAGAAAGTCCCACGCTGACGACCCCCCACTACCAGGTGGCAGTCACAGAAAGTCCCACGCAGACGACCTCAAGTCCCAGAAAGTCCCAAGCAGGCGACCCCCCAGTCCCATAAAGTCCCACGCAGACGACCCCCAGTCCCACAATGTCCCACGCAGACGACCCCCCACGCAGGAGACCGACCCAGAAAGTCCCACGCAGAGGACCCGCAGTCCCAGTAAGTCCACACGCAGACGACCCCCACCAAGGAGTCATTCCCAGAAAGTCCCACGCAGACGACCCCCCACCCAGGAGACAGTCCCAGAAAGTCCGACGCAGACGACCCCCAGTCCCAGATAGTCCCAAACAGTCGACCACCTTCCCAGGAGACAGTCCCAGATAGTCCCACGCAGACGACCCCCAGTCACAGAAAGTCCCACGCAGAAGACCTCCAATCCCAGAAAGTCCGACGTAGACGCCCCCCAGTCCAAGAAAGTCCCACGCAGACGACCCCAAGTCCCAGAAAGTCACACGCAGACGATCCCCAGTCCCAGAAAGTCCCACGCGGACGACCCCCTACGCAGGAGACAGTCCCAGAATGTCCCAAACAGACGACCCCCCACCCAGGAGACAGTCACAGAAAGTCCCACGCAGACGAACCCCAGTCCGAGAAAGTCCCAGGCAGACGACCCCCAGTGCGACAATGTCCCACGCAGAAGACCCACCACCCAGGAGACACTCCAAGAATGTCCCACGCAGACGACCCACAGTCCAAGAATGTCCCACGCAGACGACCCCCACCCAGGTGGCAGACCCAGAAAGTCCCACGCAGACGACCTCCAGTCCCAGGAAGTCCCACGCAGACGACCCCCAGTCCAAGAAAGTCCAACGCAGACGAACTCCAGTCCTAGACAGTCCGACGCAGACGACCCCCAGTCCAAGAATGTCCCACGCAGACGATCCCCCACCCAGGAGACCGTCCCAGACAGTCCCACGCAGACGACACCCAGTCCCAGAAAGTCCCAAGCAGACGACCCCCCACCCAGGTGGCAGTCCCAGAGCGTCCCACGCAGACGACCTCCAGTCCCAGAAAGTCCCACGCAGACGACCCCCCACCCAGGAGACAGTCCCAGGAAGTCCCACGCAGACGACCCCCAGTCCCAGAAAGTCCCACTCAGAAGACCTCCAATCCCAGAAAGTCCGACGCAGACGACCCCCAGTCCAAGAAAGTCCCACGCAGACGACCCCAAGTCCCAGAAAGTCACACGCAGACGATCCCCAGTCCCAGAAAGTCCCACGCAGACGACCCCCAGTCCAAGAAAGTCCCACGCAGACGACCCCAAGTCCAAGAATGTCCCACGCAGACGACCCTCAGACCCAGAAAGTCCCACGCAGACTATCCCCCACCCAGGAGACTGTCCCAGAAAGTCCCACGCAGACGACACCCAGTCCCAGAAAGTCCCACGCAGACGACCCCACCAAACAGGGGACAGTGCCAGAATGTCCCACGCAGACGACCCCAAGTCCCAGAAAGTCCCACGCAGACCATCCCAAGTCCCAGAAAGTCATACGCAGACGATGCCCAGTCCCAGGAGACAGTCACAGAAAGTCCCACGCAGACGAACCCCAGTCCCAGAAAGTCCCACGCAGACGACCCCCAGTGCGACAATGTCCCACGCAGAAGACCCACCACCCAGGAGACACTCCCAGAATGTCCCACGATGACGACCCACAGTCCAAGAATGTGCAACGCAGACGACCCCCGCCCAGGTGGCAGACCCAGAAACTCCCACGCAGACGACCTCCAGTCCCACAAAGTCCCACGCAGACGACCCACCAGCCAGGAGACAGTCCCAGAAAGTCCCACGCAGACGACCCCCCAGCCCCAGAAAGTCCCACGCAGACGACCCCCAGTCCCACAAAGTCCCACGCAGACGACCCCACACCCAGCAGACCGACCCAGAAAGTCCCAGGCAGACGACCCCCAGTCCCAGAAAGTCCCACGCAGACGACCCACACCCAGGAGACAGTCCCAGAAAGTCCCAGGCAGAAGACCCCCCACCGAGGACACAGTCCCAGGAAGTCCCATGCAGACGACCCCCAGTCCAAGAAAGTCCCACGCAGACGACCTCCAGTCCGAGACAGTCCGACGCAGACGACCCCCCAGTCCCACAAAGTCCCACGCAGACGACCCCACACCCAGGAGACCGTCCCAGAAAGTCCCACGCAGACGACACCCAGTCCCACAAAGTCCCAAGCAGACGACCCCCCACCCAGGTGGCAGTCCCAGAACGTCTCACGCAGACGACCTCCAGTCCCAGAAAGTCCCACGCAGACGACCCCCCAGCCAGGAGACAGTCCCTGAAAGTCCCACGCAGACGACCCCCAGTCCCAGAAAGTCCCACGCAGAAGACCACCCAGTCCCAGATAGTTCCCCGAAGACGACCCCCACCCTGAAGACAGTCCCAGAATGTCCCAAACAGACGACCCCCCACCCAGGAGACAGTCACAGAAAGTCCCACGCAGACGACCCCCAGTCCCAGAAAGTCCCACGCAGACGACCCCCAGTCCGACAATGTCCCACGCAGAAGACCCCCCACCCAGGAGACACTCCCAGAATGTCCCACGCAGACGACCCACAGTCCAAGAATGTCCCACGCAGAAGACCACCCACCCAGGTGGCAGTCCCAGAAAGTCCCACGCAGACGACCTCCAGTCCCAGAATGTCCCAAGCAGGCGACACAACAGTCCCAGAAATTCCCACGCAGACGACCCCAGTCCCACAAAGTCCCACGCAAACGACCCCCCACCCAGGAGACCGAACCAGAAAGTCCCACGCAGACGACCCGCAGTCCAAGAAAGTCCACACGCAGACGACCCCTACCCAGGAGAAAGTCCCAGAAAGTCCCACGCAGACGACCCCCCACCCAGGAGACAGTCCCAGAAAGTCCCACGCAGACGACCCCCAGTCCTAAAAAGTCCCAAACAGTCGACCACCTTCCCAGGAGACAGTCCCAGGTAGTCCCACGCAGACGACCCCCAGTCCCAGAAAGTACCCACGCAGACGACCCCCAGTCCCAGAAAGTCCCACGCAGAAGACCTCCAGTCCCAGAAAGTCCGACGCAGACGACCCACAGTCCAAAAAAGTCCCACGCAGACCATCCCAAGTCCCAGAAAGTCATACGCAGACGATCCCCAGTCCCAGGAGACAGTCACAGAAAGTCCCACGACGACGAACCCCAGTACCAGAAAGTCCCACGCAGACGACCCCCAGTGCGACAATGTCCCACGCAGAAGACCCACCACCCAGGAGACACTCCCAGAATGTCCCACGATGACGACCCACAGTCCAAGAATGTCCCACGCAGACGACCCCCACACAGGTGGCAGACCCAGAAAGTCCCACGCAGACGACCTCCAGTCCCAGAAAGTCCCACGCAGACGACCCCCCAACCCCAGAAAGTCCCACGCAGACGACCCCCAGTCCCACAAAGTCCCACGCAGACGACCCCCCACCCAGGAGACCGACCCAGAAAGTCCAAGGCAGACGATCCCCAGTCCCAGAATGTCCCACGCTGACGACCCACACCCAGGAGACAGTCCCAGAAAGTCCCACGCAGAAGACACCCCACCGAGGAGACAGTCCCAGAAAGTCCCACGCAGACGACCCCCCACCCAGTAGACAGTCCCAGAAAGTCCCAAACAGTTGACCCCCCTCCCAGGAGACAGTCCCAGGAAGTCCCACGCAGACGACCCCCAGTCCAAGAAAGTCCAACGCAGACGAACTCCAGTCCTAGACAGTCCGACGCAGACGACCCCCAGTCCAAGAATGTCCCACGCAGACGATCCCCCACCCAGGAGACCGTCCCAGACAGTCCCACGCAGACGACACCCAGTCCCAGAAAGTCCCAAGCAGACGACCCCCCACCCAGGTGGCAGTCCCAGAGCGTCCCACGCAGACGACCTCCAGTCCCAGAAAGTCCCACGCAGACGACCCCCCAGCCAGGAGACAGTCCCTGAAAGTCCCACGTAGACGACCCCCAGTCCCAGTAAGTCCCACACAGACGACCACCCAGTTCCAGAAAGTCCCACGCATACGACCCCCCACCCATGAGAAAGTACCAAAATCGACCCCTCTCCCAGGAAACAGTCCCAGGAAGTCACACGCAGACGACCCCCAGTCCTAGAAAGTACCCACGCAGACGACCCCCAGTCCCAGAAAGTCCCAAGCAGACGACCCCCCACCCAGGTGGCAGTCCCAGAGCGTCCCACGCAGACGACCTCCAGTCCCAGAAAGTCCCACGCAGACGACCCCCCAGCCAGGAGACAGTCCCTGAAAGTCCCACGTAGACGACCCCCAGTCCCAGTAAGTCCCACACAGACGACCACCCAGTCCCAGAAAGTCCCACGCATACGACCCCCCACCCATGAGAAAGTACCAAAATCGACCCCTCTCCCAGGAAACAGTCCCAGGAAGTCACACGCAGACGACCCCCAGTCCTAGAAAGTACTCACGCAGACGACCCCCAGTCCCAGAAAGTCCCACGCAGACGACCCCCAGTCCCAGAAAGTCCCACGCAGACGACCCCCAGTACAAGTAAGTCCCACGCAGACGACCCCCAGTCCCAGAAAGTCCCACGCAGACGACCCCCCACACAGTAGACAGTCCCAGAAAGTCCCAAACAGACGACCCCCCACCCAGAAGACAGTCCCAGGTAGTCCCACGCAGACGACCCCCAGTCACAGAAAGTCCCACGCAGACGAACCCCAGTCCCAGAAAGTCCCACGCATATGACCCCCCACCCAGGAGACAGTCCCAGAAAGTACCAAACAGTCGACCCCCCACCCAGGAAACAGTCCAAGGAAGTCCCACGCAGACGACCCCCAGTCCCAGGCAGTACCTACGCAGACGACCCCCAGTCCCAGAGAGTCCCACGAAGACGACCTCCAGTCCCAGAATGTCCCACGCAGACGACCCCCAGTCCAAGTAAGTCCCACGCAGATGACACCCAGTCCCAGAATGTCCCACGCAGACGACCCCCCACCCAGGAGACAGTCCCAGAATGACCCACGCAGACGACCCCCCACCCAGGAGACAGTCCCAGAAAGTCCCACGCAGACGACCCCCAGTCCAAGAAAGTCCCACGCAGACGTGCCCCCAGTCCCAGAAAGTCCCACGCAGACGACGCCCAGTCCCAGAAAGTCCCACGCATACGACCCCCCACCCAGGAGACAGTCCCAGAAAGTCCCAAACAGACGACCCCCTCCCAGGAGACAGTCCCAGAAAGTCCCACGCAGACGACCCCCAGTCCCAGAAAGTACCCACGCAGACGACCCCGTCCCAGAAAATCCCACGCAGACGACCTCCAGTCACAGAAAGTCCCACACAGACGACCCCCAGTCCAAGAAAGTCCCCCGCAGACGACCCCCAGTCCAAGAAAGTCCCACGCAGACGACCCCCCACAGAGTAGACAGTCCCAGAAAGTCCCAAACAGACGACCCCCCACCCAGAAGACAGTCCCAGGTACTCCCACGCAGACGACCCCCAGTCCCAGAAAGTCCCACGCAGACGACCCCCAGTCCCAGAAAGTCCCACGCATACGACTCCCCACAGAGTAGACAGTCCCAGAAAGTACCAAACAGTCGACCCCCCTCCCAGGAAACAGTCCCACGAAGTCCCACGCAGACGACACCCAGTCCCAGAGTGTACCCACGCAGACGACCCCCAGTCCCAGAGAGTCCCATGCAGACGACCTTCAGTCCCAGAAAGTCCCACGCAGACAACCCCTAGTCCAAGAATGTCCCACGCAGACGACCCCCAGTCCCAGAAAGTCCCAAGCAGACGACCCCCCACCCAGGAGACAGAGCCAGAATGTCCCACGCAGACGACCCCCAGTCCCAGAAAGTCCCACGAAGACGACCCCATACCCTGGAGACAGTCCGAGAATGTCCCACGCAGACGACCCCCCACCCAGTAGTCAGTCCCAGAAAGTCCCACGCAGACGATCCCCTGTCCAAGAAAGTCCCACGCAGACGACCCCCAGTCCCAGAAAGTCCCACGCAGACGACCCCCAGTCCCAGAAAGTCCCACGCATACGACCCCCCACCCAGGAGACAGTCCCAGAATGTACCAAACATTCGACCCCACTCCCAGGAGACAGTCCCACGCAGACGACCCCTAGTCCAAGAAAGTCCCACGCAGACGACCCCCAGTCCCAGAATGTCCCATGCCGACGACCCCCACCCAGGAGACAGTCCAAGAATGTCCCAAACAGACGACCCCCACCCAGGAGAAAGTCACAGAAAGTCCCACGCAGACGACCCCCAGTCCCAGAAAGTCCCACGCAGACGACCCCCACCCAGGAGACAGTCCCAGAAAGTCCCACGCAGACGATCCCCCACACAGGAGACAGTCCCAGAAAGTCCCACGCAGACGAGCCCCAGTCCCAGAAAGTCCCACGCAGACGACCCCCACCCAGGAGACAGTCCCAGAAAGTCCCACGCAGACGACCCCCCACCCAAGAGACAGTCCCTGAAAGTCCCACGCAGACGACCCCCAGTCCCAGAAAGTTACCACGCAGACGACCCCCGGTCCCAGAAAGTCCCACGCAGACGACCTCCAGTCCCAGAAATTCCCACGCAGACGACCCCCAGTCCCAGAAAGTCCCACGCAGACGACCCCCAACCAGGAGAAAGTCCCAGAAAGTCCCACGCAGACTACCCCCCACCCAGGAGACAGTCCCAGAAAGTCCCACGCAGACGACCCCCAGTCCCAGAAAGTCCCACGCAGACGACCCCCCACCAAGGAGACAGTCCCAGAAAGTCCCAAACAGTTGACCCCCCTCCCAGGAGACAGACCCAGGAAGTCCCACGCAGACGACCACCAGTCCTGGAAAGTACACACGCAGACGACCCCAAGTCCCAGAATGTCCCACGCAGACGACCCCCCACCCAGGAGACAGTCCCAGAAATTACCAAACAGTCGACCCCCCCTCCAAGGAAACAGTCCCAGGAAGTCCCACGCAGACGACCCCCAGTCCCAGAAAGTAGACACGCAGACGACGCCCACCCAGGAGACAGTCCCAGAAAGTCCCACACAGACGACCCCCCACCCAGGAGACAGTCCCAGAAAGTCCCAAACAGACGACCCCCAGTCCCAGAAAGTCCCACGCAGACGACCCCCCACCAAGGAGACAGTCCCAGAAAGTCCCAAACAGTTGACCCCCCTCCCAGGAGACAGACCCAGGAAGTCCCACGCAGACGACCACCAGTCCTGGAAAGTACACACGCAGACGACCCCCAGTCCCAGAATGTCCCACGCAGACGACCCCCCACCCAGGAGACAGTCCCAGAAATTACCAAACAGTCGACCCCCCCTCCCAGGAAACAGTCCCAGGAAGTCCCACGCAGACGACCCCCAGTCCCAGAAAGTAGACACGCAGACGACGCCCACCCAGGAGACAGTCCCAGAAAGTCCCACACAGACGACCCCCCACCAAGGAGACAGTCCCAGAAAGTCCCAAACAGACGACCCCCTCCCAGGAGACAGTCCCAGAAAGTCCCACGCAGACGACCCCCAGTCCCAGAAAGTACCCACGCAGACGACCCCCGTCCCAGAAAATCCCACGCAGACGACCTCCAGTCACAGAAAGTCCCACACAGACGACCCCCAGTCCAAGAAAGTCCCCCGCAGACGACCCCCAGTCCAAGAAAGTCCCACGCAGACGACCCCCCACAGAGTAGACAGTCCCAGAAAGTCCCAAACAGACGACCCCCCACCCAGAAGACAGTCCCAGGTACTCCCACGCAGACGACCCCCAGTCCCAGAAAGTCCCACGCAGACGACCCCCAGTCCCAGAAAGTCCCACGCATACGACTCCCCACCCAAGAGACAGTCCCAGAAAGTACCAAACATTCGACCCCCCTCCCAGGAAACAGTCCCACGAAGTCCCACGCAGACGACACCCAGTCCAAGAGTGTACCCACGCAGACGACCCCCAGTCCCAGAGAGTCCCATGCAGACGAACTTCAGTCCCAGAAAGTCCCACGCAGACAACCCCTAGTCCAAGAATGTCCCACGCAGACGACCCCCAGTCCCAGAAAGTCCCAAGCAGACGACCCCCCACCCAGGAGACAGAGCCAGAATGTCCCACGCAGACGACCCCCCACCCAGGAGTCAGTCCCAGAAAGTCCCACGCAGACGATCCCCTGTCCAAGAAAGTCCCACGCAGACGACCCCCAGTCCCAGAAAGTCCCACGCAGACGACCCCCAGTCCCAGAAAGTCCCACGCATACGACCCCCCACCCAGGAGACAGTCCCAGAATGTACCAAACATTCGACCCCACTCCCAGGAGACAGTCCCACGCAGACGACCCCTAGTCCAAGAAAGTCCCACGCAGACGACCCCCAGTCCCAGAAAGTCCCACGCAGACGACCCCCAACCAGGAGAAAGTCCCAGAAAGTCCCACGCAGACTACCCCCCACCCAGGAGACAGTCCCAGAAAGTCCCACGCAGACGACCCCCAGTCCCAGAAAGTCCCACGCAGACGACCCCCCACCAAGGAGACAGTCCCAGAAAGTCCCAAACAGTTGACCCCGCTCCCAGGAGACAGACCCAGGAAGTCCCACGCAGACGACCACCAGTCCTGGAAAGTACCCACGCAGACGACCCCCAGTCCCAGAATGTCCCACGCAGACGACCCCAAGTCCCAGAAAGTCCCACGCAGACGACGCCCCACCCAGGAGACAGTCCCAGAAAGTCCCACGCAGACGACCCCCAGTCCCAGAATGTCCCATGCAGACGACCCCCACCCAGGAGACAGTCCCAGAATGTTCCACGCAAACGACCCCACACCTAGGAGCCAGTCCCAGAAAGTCCCGGGAGGGTTAGGGTTAGGGTTAGGGTTAGTCCCACGCATACGACCCCCCACCCAGGAGACAGTCCCAGAAATTACCAAACAGTCGACCCTCCCTCCCAGGAAACAGTCCCAGGAAGTCCCACGCAGACGACCCCCAGTCCCAGAAAGTAGACACGCAGACGACGCCCACCCAGGAGACAGTCCCAGAAAGTCCCACACAGACGACCCCCCACCCAGGAGACAGTCCCAGGAAGTCCCAAACAGACGACCCCCTCCCAGGAGACAGTCCCAGAAAGTCCCACACAGACGACCCCCAGTCCAAGAAAGTCCCCCGCAGACGACCCCCAGTCCAAGAAAGTCCCACGCAGACGACCCCCCACAGAGTAGACAGTCCCAGAAAGTCCCAAACAGACGACCCCCCACCCAGAAGACAGTCCCAGGTACTCCCACGCAGACGACCCCCAGTCCCAGAAAGTCCCACGCAGACGACCCCCAGTCCGAGAAAGTCCCACGCATACGACTCCCCACCCAAGAGACAGTCCCAGAAAGTACCAAACAGTCGACCCCCCTCCCAGGAAACAGTCCCACGAAGTCCCACGCAGACGACACCCAGTCCCAGAGTGTACCCACGCAGACGACCCCCAGTCCCAGAGAGTCCCATGCAGACGACCTTCAGTCCCAGAAAGTCCCACGCAGACAACCCCTACTCCAAGAATGTCCCACGCAGACGACCCCCAGTCCCAGACAGTCCCAAGCAGACGACCCCCCACCCAGGAGACAGAGCCAGAATGTCCCACGCAGACGACCCCCAGTCCCAGAAAGTCCCACGAAGACGACCCCATACCCTGGAGACAGTCCGAGAATGTCCCACGCAGACGACCCCCCACCCAGGAGTCAGTCCCAGAAAGTCCCACGCAGACGATCCCCTGTCCAAGAAAGTCCCACGCAGACGACCCCCAGTCCCAGAAAGTCCCACGCAGACGACCCCCAGTCCCAGAAAGTCCCACGCATACGACCCCCCACCCAGGAGACAGTCCCAGAATGTACCAAACATTCGACCCCACTCCCAGGAGACAGTCCCACGCAGACGACCCCTAGTCCAAGAAAGTCCCACGCAGACGACCCCCAGTCCCAGAAAGTCCCACGCAGACGACCCCCAACCAGGAGAAAGTCCCAGAAAGTCCCACGCAGACTACCCCCCACCCAGGAGACAGTCCCAGAAAGTCCCACGCAGACGACCCCCAGTCCCAGAAAGTCCCACGCAGACGACCCCCCACCAAGGAGACAGTCCCAGAAAGTCCCAAACAGTTGACCCCCCTCCCAGGAGACAGACCCAGGAAGTCCCACGCAGACGACCACCAGTCCTGGAAAGTACCCACGCAGACGACCCCCAGTCCCAGAATGTCCCACGCAGACGACCCCAAGTCCCAGAAAGTCCCACGCAGACGACGCCCCACCCAGGGGACAGTCCCAGAAAGTCCCACGCAGACGACCCCCAGTCCCAGAATGTCCCATGCAGACGACCCCCACCCAGGAGACAGTCCCAGAATGTTCCACGCAAACGACCCCACACCTAGGAGCCAGTCCCAGAAAGTCCCACGCAGACGACGCCCATTCCCAGAAAGTCGCACGCAGACGAACCCCAGTCCCACAAAGTTCCACGCAGACGTGCCCCAGTCCCAGAAAGTCCCACGCAGACGACCCCCCAGACAGAAGACAGTCCCAGAAAGTCCCACGTAGACGACCCCCCACTCAGGAGACAGTCCCAGAAAGTCCTACGCAGACGACCCCCAGTCCCAGAAAGTCCCAAGCAGAGGACCCCCAGTCCCAGAATGTCCCACGCAGACGACCCCCAGTCCTAGAAATGCCACGCAGACCATCCCACACCCAGGAGACAGTCCCCGAAAGTCCCAGTCCCTCGCAGACGACACCCCAGTCCCAGAAAGTCCCACGCAGACGATCCCCAGTCCCACAAAATCCCACGCAGACGATCCCCCACCCAGGAGACAGACCCAGAATGTCCCACGCAGATGACCCCCACCCAGGAGACAGTCCCAGAAAGTCCCACGCAGACGACCCCCCACCCAAGAGACAGTCCCTGAAAGTCACACGCAGACGACCCCCAGTCCCAGAAAGTTACCACGCAGACGACCCCCGGTCCCAGAAAGTCCCACGCAGACGACCTCCAGTCCCAGAAAGTCCCACGCAGACGACCCCCAGTCCCAGAAAGTCCCACGCAGACGACCCCCCACACTGTAGACAGTCCCAGCAAGTCCCACGCAGACGACCCCCCACCCAGGAGACAGTCCCAGAAAGTCTTAAACAGACGACCCCCCTCCCAGGAGACAGTCCCAGAAAGTCCCACGCAGACGACACCCAGTCCCAGAAAGTAACCACGCAGACGACCCCCGGTCCCAGAAAGTCCCACGCAGACGACCTCCAGTCCCAGAAAGTCCCACGCAGACGACCCCCAGTCCCAGAAAGTCCCACGCAGACGACCCCCACACTGTAGACAGTCCCAGAAAGTCCCAAACAGACGACCCCCCACCCAGGACACAGTCCCAGGTAGTCCCACGCAAACGACGCCCAGTCCCAGAAAGTCCCGCGAAGACGACCCCCAGTCCCAGAAAGTCCCACGCATAACCCCACCCCAGGAGACAGTCCAAGAAAGTACCAAAATCGACCCCCGTCCCAGGAAACAGTCCCAGGAAGTCCCACGCAGACGACCCCCAGTCCCAGAATGTCCCATGCCGACGACCCCCACCCAGGAGACAGTCCAAGAATGTCCCAAACAGACGACCCCCACCCAGGAGAAAGTCACAGAAAGTCCCACGCAGACGACCCCCAGTCCCAGAAAGTCCCACGCAGACGACCCCCACCCAGGAGACAGTCCCAGAAAGTCACACGCAGACGATCCCCCACACAGGAGACAGTCCCAGAAAGTCCCACGCAGACGAGCCCCAGTCCCAGAAAGTCCCACGCAGACGACCCCCACCCAGGAGACAGTCCCAGAAAGTCCCACGCAGACGACCCCCCACCCAAGAGACAGTCCCTGAAAGTCCCACGCAGACGACCCCCAGTCCCAGAAAGTTACCACGCAGACGACCCCCGGTCCCAGAAAGTCCCACGCAGACGACCTCCAGTCCCAGAAAGTCCCACGCAGACGACCTCCAGTCCCAGAAAGTCCCACGCAGACGACCCCCAGTCCCAGAAAGTCCCACGCAGACGACCCCCCACACTGTAGACAGTCCCAGAAAGTCCCAAACAGACGACCCCCACCCAGGAGACAGTCCCAGGTAGTCCCACGCAAACAACGCCCAGTCCCAGAAAGTCCCGCGAAGACGACCCCCAGTCCCAGAAAGTCCCACGCATACCCCCCCCCAGGAGACAGTCCAAGAAAGTACCAAAACCGACGCCGTCCCAGGAAACAGCCCCAGGAAGTCCCACGCAGACGACCCCCATTCCCAGAAAGTACCCACGCAGACGACCCCGAGTCCCAGAAAGTCCCACGCAGACGACCTCCGGTCCCAGAAAGTCCCACGCAGACGACCCCCAGTAAAAGAAAGTCCCACGCAGACGACTCCCAGTCCCAGAAAGTCCCACGCTGACGACACCCCACACAGTAGACAGTCCCAGAAAGATCCAAACAGACGACCCCCCACCCAGAAGACAGTCCCAGGTAGTCCCACGCAGACGACCCCCAGTCCCAGAAAGTCCCATGCAGACGACCCGCAGTCCCAGAAAGTCCCACATATATGACACCCCAACCAGGAGACAGTCCCAGAAAGTCCCAAACAGTCGACCCCCCACCCAGGAGACAGTCCCAGAAAGTCCCACCCAGACGATCTCCAGTCCCAGAAAGTCCCACGCAGACGACCCCCACCCAGGAGTCAGTCCCAGAAAGTCACACGCAGACGACCCCCCACCCAGGAGACAGTCCCAGAAAGTCCCACGCAGACGACCCCCAGTCCCAGAAATTCACACGCAGACGACCACCCACACAGTAGACAGTCCCAGAAAGTCCCAAACAGACGACCCCCCCCACCCAGGAGACAGTCCCAGTTAGTCCCAAGCAGACGATTCCCAGTCCCAAAAAGTCCCACGCAGACGACCCCCAGTCCCAGAAAGTCCCACGAATACGACCCCCCCAGGAAACAGTCACAGAAAGTCCCAAACAGTCGACCCCCCTCCCAGGAGACAGTCCCAGGAAGTCGCATGCAGACGACTCCCAGTCCCAGAAAGTACCCACGCAGACGACCCCCAGTCCCAGAAAGTCCCACGCAGACGACCTCCAGTCCCAGAAAGTCCCACGCAGACGAACCCCAGTCCAAGAAAGTCCCACGCAGACGACACCCAGTCCCAGAAAGACCCACGCAGACGATCCCCCACCCAGGAGACAGTCCCAGAAGGTCCCACGCAGACGACCCCCAGTCCCAGAATGTCTCACGCAGACGACCTCCAGTCCCAGAAAGTCCCACGCTTACGACCCCCAGTCCAAGAATGTCCCAGGCAGACGACCCCCAGTGCCAGAAAGTCCCACGTAGACGACCCCCCACACAGTAGACAGTCCCAGAAATTCCCAAACAGACGACACCCAGTCCCAGAAAGTCCCACGCAGACAACCCCCACCCAGGAGACAGTCCCAGAAAGTCCCACGCAGACGACCCCCCACCCATGAGACAGTCCCAGAAAGTCTCAAGCAGACGACCCCCCACCAAGGAGACAGTGCCAGAATGTCCCACGCAGACGACCCCAAGTCCCAGAAAGTATCACGCCGACGGCCTCCAGTCCAAGAAAGACACACGCATACGAACCCCAGTCCAAGAAAGTCCCACGCAGACGACCCACAGTCCCAGAAAGTCCCACGCAGACGACCCCCACCCAGGAGACAGTCCCAGAAAGTCCCAAACAGACGACCCCCCTTCCAAAAGACAGTCCCAGGTAGTCCCAAGCAGACGATACCCAGTCCCAGAAAGTCCCACGCAGACGTGCCCCAGTCCCAGAAAGTCCCACGCATACGACCCCCCACCCAAGAGACAGTCCCAGAAAGTCCCAAACAGACGACCCCCCTCCCAGGAGACAGTCCCAGAAAGTCCCACGCAGACGACCCCCAGTCCCAGAAAGTAACCACGCAGACGACCCCCGGTCCCAGAAAGTCCCACGCAGACGACCTCCAGTCCCAGAAAGTCACACGCAGACGACCCAGAGTCCAAGAAAGTCCCACGCAGACGACCCCCCACACTGTAGACAGTCCCAGAAAGTCCCAAACAGACGACCCCCCACCCGGGAGACAGTCCCAGGTAGTCCCACGCAAACGACGCCCAGTCCCAGAAAGTCCCACGAAGAGGACCCCCAGTCCCAGAAAGTCCCACGCATAAGACCCCCCCCAGGAGACAGTCCAAGAAAGTACCAAAATCGACCCCTGTGCCAGGAAACAGTCCCAGGAAGTCCCACGCAGACGACCCCCAGTCCCAGAAAGTACCCACGCAGACGACCCCCACCCAGGAGACAGTCCCAGAAAGTCCCACACAGACGACCGCCCACCCAGGAGACAGTCCCAGAAAGTCCAAAACAGACGACCCCCCTCCGAGGAGACAGTACCAGAAAGCCCCATGCAGACGACCCCCATTCCCAGAAAGTACCCACGCAGACGACCCCGAGTTCCAGAAAGTCCCACGCAGGCGACCTCCGGTCCCAGAAAGTCCCACGCAGACGACCCCCAGTCCAAGAAAGTCCCACGGAGAAGACCCCCAGTCCCAGAAAGTCCCACGCTGACGACACCCCACACAGTAGACAGTCCCAGAAAGACCCAAACAGACGACCCCCCACCCAGAAGACAGTCCCAGGTAGTCCCACGCAGACGACCCCCAGTCCCAGAAAGTCCCATGCAGACGACCCCCAGTCCCAGAAAGTCCCACATATATGACACCCCACACAGGAGACAGTCCCAGAAATTCCCAAACAGTCGACACCCCACCCAGGAGACAGTCCCAGAAAGTCCCACCCAGACGACCTCCACTCCCAGAAAGTCCCACGCAGACGACCCCCACCCAGGAGTCAGTCCCAGAAAGTCACATGCAGACGACCCCCCACCCAGGAGACAGTCCCAGAAAGTCCCAAACAGACGACCCCCTCCCAGGAGACAGTCCCAGAAAGTCCCACGCAGACGACACCCAGTCCCAGAAAGTAACCACGCAGACGACCCCCGGTCCCAGAAAGTCCCACGCAGAAGACCTCCAGTCCCAGAAAGTCCCACGCAGACGACCCAGAATCCAAGAAAGTCCCACGCAGACGACCCCCCACACTGTAGACAGTCCCAGAAAGTCCCAAACAGACGACCCCCCACCCGGGAGACAGTCCCAGGTAGTCCCACGCAAACGACGCCCAGTCCCAGAAAGTCCCACGAAGACGACCCCCAGTCCCAGAAAGTCCCACGCATAAGACCCCCCCCCCCAGGAGACAGTCCAAGAAAGTACCAAAATCGACCCCCGTCCCAGGAAACAGTCCCAGGAAGTCCCACGCAGACGACCCCCAGTCCCAGAAAGTACCCACGCAGACGACCCCCACCCAGGAGACAGTCCCAGAAAGTCCCACACAGACGACCCCCACCCAGGAGACAGTCCCAGAAAGTCCCAAACAGACGACCCCCCTCCGAGGAGACAGTCCCAGAAAGTCCCACACAGACGACCCCCCACACAGTAGACAGTCCCAGAAAGTCCCAAACAGACGACCCCCCCACCCAGGAGACAGTCCCAGGTAGTCCAAAGCAGACGATTCCCAGTCCCAAAAAGTCCCACGCAGACGACCCCCAGTCCCAGAAAGTCCCACGAATACGACCCCCCCACCCAGGAAACAGTCCCAGAAAGTCCCAAACAGTCGACCCCCCTCCCAGGAAACAGTCCCAGGAAGTCCCATGCAGACGACCCCCAGTCCCAGAAAGTACCCACGCAGACGACCCCCAGTCCCAGAAAGTCCCAAGCAGACGACCTCCAGTCCCAGAAAGTCCCACGCAGACGAACCCCAGTCCAAGAAAGTCCCACGCAGACGACCCCCAGTCCCAGAAAGTCACACGCAGACGACCCCCCACCCAGGAGACAGTCCCAGAAAGTCCCACGCAGACGACCCCCAGTCCCAGAAATTCACACGCAGACGACCACCCACACAGTAGACAGTCCCAGAAAGTCCCAAACAGACGACCCCCCCCACCCAGGAGACAGTCCCAGTTAGACCCAAGCAGACGATTCCCAGTCCCAAAAAGTCCCACGCAGACGACCCCCAGTCCCAGAAAGTCCCACGAATACGACCCCCCCAGGAAACAGTCACAGAAAGTCCCAAACAGTCGACCCCCCTCCCAGGAGACAGTCCCAGGAAGTCGCATGCAGACGACTCCCAGTCCCAGAAAGTACCCACGCAGACGACCCCCAGTCCCAGAAAGTCCCACGCAGACGACCTCCAGTCCCAGAAAGTCCCACGCAGACGAACCCCAGTCCAAGAAAGTCCCACGCAGACGACACCCAGTCCCAGAAAGACCCACGCAGACGATCCCCCACCCAGGAGACAGTCCCAGAAGGTCCCACGCAGACGACCCCCAGTCCCAGAATGTCTCACGCAGACGACCTCCAGTCCCAGAAAGTCCCACGCTTACGACCCCCAGTCCAAGAATGTCCCAGGCAGACGACCCCCAGTGCCAGAAAGTCCCACGTAGACAACCCCCACCCAGGAGACAGTCCCAGAAAGTCCCACGCAGACGACCCCCCACCCATGAGACAGTCCCAGAAAGTCTCAAGCAGACGACCCCCCACCAAGGAGACAGTGCCAGAATGTCCCACGCAGACGACCCCAAGTCCCAGAAAGTATCACGCCGACGGCCTCCAGTCCAAGAAAGACACACGCATACGAACCCCAGTCCAAGAAAGTCCCACGCAGACGACCCACAGTCCCAGAAAGTCCCACGCAGACGACCCCCACCCAGGAGACAGTCCCAGAAAGTCCCAAACAGACGACCCCCCTTCCAAAAGACAGTCCCAGGTAGTCCCAAGCAGACGATACCCAGTCCCAGAAAGTCCCACGCAGACGTGCCCCAGTCCCAGAAAGTCCCACGCATACGACCCCCCACCCAAGAGACAGTCCCAGAAAGTCCCAAACAGACGACCCCCCTCCCAGGAGACAGTCCCAGAAAGTCCCACGCAGACGACCCCCAGTCCCAGAAAGTAACCACGCAGACGACCCCCGGTCCCAGAAAGTCCCACGCAGACGACCTCCAGTCCCAGAAAGTCACACGCAGACGACCCAGAGTCCAAGAAAGTCCCACGCAGACGACCCCCCACACTGTAGACAGTCCCAGAAAGTCCCAAACAGACGACCCCCCACCCGGGAGACAGTCCCAGGTAGTCCCACGCAAACGACGCCCAGTCCCAGAAAGTCCCACGAAGAGGACCCCCAGTCCCAGAAAGTCCCACGCATAAGACCCCCCCCAGGAGACAGTCCAAGAAAGTACCAAAATCGACCCCTGTGCCAGGAAACAGTCCCAGGAAGTCCCACGCAGACGACCCCCAGTCCCAGAAAGTACCCACGCAGACGACCCCCACCCAGGAGACAGTCCCAGAAAGTCCCACACAGACGACCGCCCACCCAGGAGACAGTCCCAGAAAGTCCAAAACAGACGACCCCCCTCCGAGGAGACAGTACCAGAAAGCCCCATGCAGACGACCCCCATTCCCAGAAAGTACCCACGCAGACGACCCCGAGTTCCAGAAAGTCCCACGCAGGCGACCTCCGGTCCCAGAAAGTCCCACGCAGACGACCCCCAGTCCAAGAAAGTCCCACGCAGAAGACCCCCAGTCCCAGAAAGTCCCACGCTGACGACACCCCACACAGTAGACAGTCCCAGAAAGACCCAAACAGACGACCCCCCACCCAGAAGACAGTCCCAGAAAGTCCCATGCAGACGACCCCCAGTCCCAGAAAGTCCCACATATATGACACCCCACACAGGAGACAGTCCCAGAAATTCCCAAACAGTCGACACCCCACCCAGGAGACAGTCCCAGAAAGTCCCACCCAGACGACCTCCACTCCCAGAAAGTCCCACGCAGACGACCCCCACCCAGGAGTCAGTCCCAGAAAGTCACATGCAGACGACCCCCCACCCAGGAGACAGTCCCAGAAAGTCCCAAACAGACGACCCCCTCCCAGGAGACAGTCCCAGAAAGTCCCACGCAGACGACACCCAGTCCCAGAAAGTAACCACGCAGACGACCCCCGGTCCCAGAAAGTCCCACGCAGAAGACCTCCAGTCCCAGAAAGTCCCACGCAGACGACCCAGAATCCAAGAAAGTCCCACGCAGACGACCCCCCACACTGTAGACAGTCCCAGAAAGTCCCAAACAGACGACCCCCCACCCGGGAGACAGTCCCAGGTAGTCCCACGCAAACGACGCCCAGTCCCAGAAAGTCCCACGAAGACGACCCCCAGTCCCAGAAAGTCCCACGCATAAGACCCCCCCCCCAGGAGACAGTCCAAGAAAGTACCAAAATCGACCCCCGTCCCAGGAAACAGTCCCAGGAAGTCCCACGCAGACGACCCCCAGTCCCAGAAAGTACCCACGCAGACGACCCCCACCCAGGAGACAGTCCCAGAAAGTCCCACACAGACGACCCCCACCCAGGAGACAGTCCCAGAAAGTCCCAAACAGACGACCCCCCTCCGAGGAGACAGTCCCAGAAAGTCCCACACAGACGACCCCCCACACAGTAGACAGTCCCAGAAAGTCCCAAACAGACGACCCCCCCACCCAGGAGACAGTCCCAGGTAGTCCAAAGCAGACGATTCCCAGTCCCAAAAAGTCCCACGCAGACGACCCCCAGTCCCAGAAAGTCCCACGAATACGACCCCCCCACCCAGGAAACAGTCCCAGAAAGTCCCAAACAGTCGACCCCCCTCCCAGGAAACAGTCCCAGGAAGTCCCATGCAGACGACCCCCAGTCCCAGAAAGTACCCACGCAGACGACCCCCAGTCCCAGAAAGTCCCAAGCAGACGACCTCCAGTCCCAGAAAGTCCCACGCAGACGAACCCCAGTCCAAGAAAGTCCCACGCAGACGACCCCCAGTCCCAGAAAGAACCACGCAGACGATCCCCCACCCAGGAGACAGTCCCAGAAAGTCCCACGCAGACGACCCCCAGTCCCAGAATGTCTCACGCAGACGACCTCCAGTCCCAGAAAGTCCCACGCTTACGACCCCCAGTCCAAGAATGTCCCAGGCAGACGACCCCCAGTGCCAGAAAGTCCCACGTAGACGACCCCCCACACAGTAGACAGTCCCAGAAATTCCCAAACAGACGACCCCCAGTCCCACAAAGACCCACGCAGACAACCCCCACCCAGGAGACAGTCCCAGAAAGTCCCACGCAGACGATCCCCCACCCAGGAGACAGTCCCAGAAAGTCCCAAGCAGACGACCCCCCACCCAGGAGACAGTGCCAGAATGTCCCACGCAGACGACCCCAAGTCCCAGAAAGTCCCACGCAGACGACCCCCTACCCAGGAGAAAGACCCAGAATGTCCCACGTAGACGACCCCCAGTCCCAGAAAGTATCACGCCGACGACCTCCAGTCCAAGAAAGACACACGCATACGAACCCCAGTCCAAGAAAGTCCCACGCAGACGACCCACAGTCCCAGAAAGTCCCACGCAGACGACTCCCACCCAGGAGACAGTCCCAGAAAGTCCCAAACAGACGACCCCCCTCCCAAAAGACAGTCCCAGGCAGTCCCAAGCAGACGATTCCCAGTCCCAGAAAGTCCCACGTAGACGACCCCCAGTCCCAGAAAGTCCCACGCATACGACCCCGCACCCAGGAGACAGTCCCAGAAAGTCCCAAACAGTCGACCCCCGTCCCAGGAGACAGTCCCAGGAAGTCCCATGCAGACGACCCCCAGTCCAGGAAAGTACCCACGCAGACGACCCCCAGTCCCAGAAAGTCCCACGCAGACGACCTCCAGTCCCAGAAAGTCCCACGCAGACGACCCCCAGTCCAAGAAAGTCCCACGCAGACGACCCCCAGTCCCAGAAACTCCCACGCAGACGATCCCCCTTCCAGGAGACAGTCCCAGAAAGTCCCAAGCAGATGTACCCCCACCCAGGAGACAGTGCCAGAATGTCCAACGCAGACGACCCCAAGACCCAGAAAGTACCACGCAGACGACCCCCAGTCCCAGAAAGTCCCACGAAAACGACCCCCCACACTGGAGACAGTCCCAGAAAGTTCCACGCAGACGACCCCCACCCAGGAGACAGTCCCAGAAAGTCCCACGCAGACGACCCCAGTCCCAGAAAGTCCCAAACAGACGACCCCCCTCCCAGGAGACAGTCCCAGAAAGTCCCACGCAGACGACACCCAGTCCCAGAAAGTTCCCACGCAGACGACCCCCAGTCCCAGAAATTCCCACGCAGAAGACCCCCCCACACAGTAGAGATTCCCAGAAAGTCCCAAACAGACGACCCCCCACCCAGGAGACAGTCCCAGGTAGTCCCAAGCAGACGTTTCCCAGTCCCAGAAAGTCCCACGAAGACGACCCCCAGTCCCAGAAAGTCCCACGCATACGACCCCCCACCCAGGAGATAGTCCCAGAAAGTCCCATGCAGACGACCCCCAGTCCCAGAAAGTACCCACGCAGACGACCCCCCAGTCCCAGAAAGTCCCACGCAGAGGATCCCCCACCCAGGAGACAGTCCCAGAAAGTCCCACGCAGACGACCCCCAGTCCCAGAATGACTCACGCAGACGACCTCCAGTCCCAGAATGTCCCACGTTTACGACCCCCAGTCCAAGAATGTCCCAGGCAGACGACACCCAGTGCCAGAAAGTCCCACGTAGACGACCCCCCACACAGTAGATCGTCCCAGAATTTCCCAAACAGACGACCCCCAGTCCCAGAAAGTCCCACGCAGACAACCCCCACCCAGGAGACAGTCCCAGAAAGTCCCACGCAGACGACACCCCACCCAGGAGACAGTCCCAGAAAGTCTCAAGCAGACGACCCCCCACCCAGGAGACAGTGCCAGAATGTCCCACGCAGACGACCCCAAGTCCCAGAAAGTCCCACGCAGACGACCCCCTACCCAGGAGACAGACCCAGAATGTCCCACGTAGACGACCCCCAGTCCCAGAAAGTATAACGCCGACGACCTCCAGTCCAAGAAAGACACACGCATACGAACCCCAGTCCAAGAAAGTCCCACGCAGACGACCCACAGTCCCAGAAAGTCCCACGCAGACGACCCCCACCCAGGAGACAGTCCCAGAAAGTCCCAAACAGACGACCCCCCTCCCAAAAGACAGTCCCAGGTAGTCCCAAGCAGACGATTCCCAGTCCCAGAAAGTCCCACGCAGACAACCCCCAGTCCCAGAAAGTCACACGCATACGACCCCGCACCCAGGAGACAGTCCCAGAAAGTCCCAAGCAGACGACCACCCACCCAGAAGACAGTGCCAGAATGTCCCACGCAGACGACCCCAAGACCCAGAAAGTCCCACGCACACGACCACCAGTCCCAGAAAGTCACACGAAGACGACCCCCCACCCTGGAGACAGTCCCAGAAAGTCCCACGCAGACCACCCCCCACCCAGGAGACAGTGCCAGAATGTCCCATGCAGACGACCCCCAGTCTCAGAAAGTCGCACGCATACGACTTCCCACCCAGAAGACAGTCCCAGAAAGTCCCAAACAGTCGACCCCCCACCCAGGAGACAGTGCCAGAATGTCCCAGGCAGACGACCTCCAGTCCCAGAAAGTCCCACGCAGACGACCCTAGTCCAAGAAAGTCCCACGCAGACGACCCCCAGTCCCAGAAAGTCCCACGCAGACGACCCCCACCCAGGAGACAGTGCCAGAATGTCCCAAGCAGACGACCCCACACCCAGGAGACAGTGCCAGAATGTCCCAGGCAGACGACCCCAAGACCCAGAAATTCCCACGCAGACGACCCCCAGTCCCAGAAAGTCCCACGAAGACGACACCCCCACCCAGGAGACAGTCCCAGAAAGTCCCACGCAGGCGACCCCAAGACACAGAAAGTCCCACGCAGACGATACCCAGTCCCAGAATGTCCCACGAAGACGACCCCCCAACCTAAAGACAGTCCCAGAAAGTCCCACGCAGAAGACGCCCAGTACCAGAAAGTCCCACGCATACGACCCCCCACCCAGGAGACAGTCCCAGAAAGTCCCAAACAGTCGACCTCCCTCCCAGGAGACAGTCCCAGGAAGTCCCACGAAGACGACCCCAAGTCCCAGAAAGTCCCACGCAGACGACCCCCAGTCCCAGAAAGTCCCACGCAGACGACCCCCCACCCAGGAGACAGTCCCAGAAAGTCCCAAACAGTCGACCCCCCTCCCAGGAGACAGTCCCAGGAAGTCCCACGCAGACGACCCCCAGTCCCAGAGAGTCCCACGCAGACGACCTCCAGTCCCAGGAAGTCCCACGCAGACGACCCCCAGTCCCAGAAAATCCCACGCAGACGAGCCCCATTCCCAGAAAGTACCCACGCAGACGACCCCCAGTCCGAGAAAGTCCCACGCAGACGACCTCCAGTCCCAGAAAGTCCCACGCAGACGACCCCCTGTCCCGGAAAGTACCCACGCAGACGACCCCCATTCCCAGAAAGTCCCACGCAGACGACCCCCCACCCAGGAGACAGTCCCAGAATGTCCCAAACAGTCGACCCCCCTCCCGGGAGACAGTCCGAGGAAGTCCCACGCAGACGATCCCCAGGCCCAGAAAGTCCCACGCAGACGACCTCCAGTCCCAGAAAGTCCCACGCAGACGACCCCCACCCAGAAGACAGTCCCAGAAAATCGCAAACAGTCGACCCCCCTCCCAGGAGACACTCCCAAGAAGTCCCACGCAGACGACCCCCGTTCCCAGAAAGTACCCACGCAGACGACCCCCAGGAGACCGTCTGCGTGGGACTTTCTGGGACTGTCTACTGGGTGGGGGCCTTCCTTGTGGGACTTTCTGGGACTGGGGGTCGTCTGCGTGGGACTTTCTGGGACTATCTCCTGGGAGAGGGGTCGACGTTTCTGGACTTTAGGGTTAGGGTTAGGGTTAGGGTTAGGGTTAGGGTTAGGGTTAGGGTTAGGGTTAGGGTTAGGGTTAGGGTTAGGGTTAGGGGTTAGGGTTAGGGTTAGGGTTAGGGTTAGGGTTAGGGTTAGGGTTAGGGTTAGGGTTAGGGTTAGGGTTAGGGTTAGGGTTAGGGTAGGGTTAGGGTTAGGGTTAGGGTTAGGGTTAGGGTTAGGGTTAGGGTTAGGGTTAGGGTTAGGGTTAGGGTTAGGGTTAGGGTTAGGGTTAGGGTTAGGGTTAGGGTTAGGGTTAGGGTTAGGGTTAGGGTTAGGGTTAGGGTTAGGGTTAGGGTTAGGGTTAGGGTTAGGGTTAGGGTTAGGGTTAGGGTTAGGGTTAGGGTTAGGGTTAGGGTTAGGGTTAGGGTTAGGGTTAGGGTTAGGGTTAGGGTTAGGGTTAGGGTTAGGGTTAGGGTTAGGGTTAGGGTTAGGGTTAGGGTTAGGGTTAGGGTTAGGGTTAGGGTTAGGGTTAGGGTTAGGGTTAGGGTTAGGGTTAGGGTTAGGGTTAGGGTTAGGGTTAGGGTTAGGGTTAGGGTTAGGGTTAGGGTTAGGGTTAGGGTTAGGGTTAGGGTTAGGGTTAGGGTTAGGGTTAGGGTTAGGGTTAGGGTTAGGGTTAGGGTTAGGGTTAGGGTTAGGGTTAGGGTTAGGGTTAGGGTTAGGGTTAGGGTTAGGGTTAGGGTTAGGGTTAGGGTTAGGGTTAGGGTTAGGGTTAGGGTTAGGGTTAGGGTTAGGGTTAGGGTTAGGGTTAGGGTTAGGGTTAGGGTTAGGGTTAGGGTTAGGGTTAGGGTTAGGGTTAGGGTTAGGGTTAGGGTTAGGGTTAGGGTTAGGGTTAGGGTTAGGGTTAGGGTTAGGGTTAGGGTTAGGGTTAGGGTTAGGGTTAGGGTTAGGGTTAGGGTTAGGGTTAGGGTTAGGGTTAGGGTTAGGGTTAGGGTTAGGGTTAGGGTTAGGGTTAGGGTTAGGGTTAGGGTTAGGGTTAGGGTTAGGGTTAGGGTTAGGGTTAGGGTTAGGGTTAGGGTTAGGGTTAGGGTTAGGGTTAGGGTTAGGGTTAGGGTTAGGGTTAGGGTTAGGGTTAGGGTTAGGGTTAGGGTTAGGGTTAGGGTTAGGGTTAGGGTTAGGGTTAGGGTTAGGGTTAGGGTTAGGGTTAGGGTTAGGGTTAGGGTTAGGGTTAGGGTTAGGGTTAGGGTTAGGGTTAGGGTTAGGGTTAGGGTTAGGGTTAGGGTTAGGGTTAGGGTTAGGGTTAGGGTTAGGGTTAGGGTTAGGGTTAGGGTTAGGGTTAGGGTTAGGGTTAGGGTTAGGGTTAGGGTTAGGGTTAGGGTTAGGGTTAGGGTTAGGGTTAGGGTTAGGGTTAGGGTTAGGGTTAGGGTTAGGGTTAGGGTTAGGGTTAGGGTTAGGGTTAGGGTTAGGGTTAGGGTTAGGGTTAGGGTTAGGGTTAGGGTTAGGGTTAGGGTTAGGGTTAGGGTTAGGGTTAGGGTTAGGGTTAGGGTTAGGGTTAGGGTTAGGGTTAGGGTTAGGGTTAGGGTTAGGGTTAGGGTTAGGGTTAGGGTTAGGGTTAGGGTTAGGGTTAGGGTTAGGGTTAGGGTTAGGGTTAGGGTTAGGGTTAGGGTTAGGGTTAGGGTTAGGGTTAGGGTTAGGGTTAGGGTTAGGGTTAGGGTTAGGGTTAGGGTTAGGGTTAGGGTTAGGGTTAGGGTTAGGGTTAGGGTTAGGGTTAGGGTTAGGGTTAGGGTTAGGGTTAGGGTTAGGGTTAGGGTTAGGGTTAGGGTTAGGGTTAGGGTTAGGGTTAGGGTTAGGGTTAGGGTTAGGGTTAGGGTTAGGGTTAGGGTTAGGGTTAGGGTTAGGGTTAGGGTTAGGGTTAGGGTTAGGGTTAGGGTTAGGGTTAGGGTTAGGGTTAGGGTTAGGGTTAGGGTTAGGGTTAGGGTTAGGGTTAGGGTTAGGGTTAGGGTTAGGGTTAGGGTTAGGGTTAGGGTTAGGGTTAGGGTTAGGGTTAGGGTTAGGGTTAGGGTTAGGGTTAGGGTTAGGGTTAGGGTTAGGGTTAGGGTTAGGGTTAGGGTTAGGGTTAGGGTTAGGGTTAGGGTTAGGGTTAGGGTTAGGGTTAGGGTTAGGGTTAGGGTTAGGGTTAGGGTTAGGGTTAGGGTTAGGGTTAGGGTTAGGGTTAGGGTTAGGGTTAGGGTTAGGGTTAGGGTTAGGGTTAGGGTTAGGGTTAGGGTTAGGGTTAGGGTTAGGGTTAGGGTTAGGGTTAGGGTTAGGGTTAGGGTTAGGGTTAGGGTTAGGGTTAGGGTTAGGGTTAGGGTTAGGGTTAGGGTTAGGGTTAGGGTTAGGGTTAGGGTTAGGGTTAGGGTTAGGGTTAGGGTTAGGGTTAGGGTTAGGGTTAGGGTTAGGGTTAGGGTTAGGGTTAGGGTTAGGGTTAGGGTTAGGGTTAGGGTTAGGGTTAGGGTTAGGGTTAGGGTTAGGGTTAGGGTTAGGGTTAGGGTTAGGGTTAGGGTTAGGGTTAGGGTTAGGGTTAGGGTTAGGGTTAGGGTTAGGGTTAGGGTTAGGGTTAGGGTTAGGGTTAGGGTTAGGGTTAGGGTTAGGGTTAGGGTTAGGGTTAGGGTTAGGGTTAGGGTTAGGGTTAGGGTTAGGGTTAGGGTTAGGGTTAGGGTTAGGGTTAGGGTTAGGGTTAGGGTTAGGGTTAGGGTTAGGGTTAGGGTTAGGGTTAGGGTTAGGGTTAGGGTTAGGGTTAGGGTTAGGGTTAGGGTTAGGGTTAGGGTTAGGGTTAGGGTTAGGGTTAGGGTTAGGGTTAGGGTTAGGGTTAGGGTTAGGGTTAGGGTTAGGGTTAGGGTTAGGGTTAGGGTTAGGGTTAGGGTTAGGGTTAGGGTTAGGGTTAGGGTTAGGGTTAGGGTTAGGGTTAGGGTTAGGGTTAGGGTTAGGGTTAGGGTTAGGGTTAGGGTTAGGGTTAGGGTTAGGGTTAGGGTTAGGGTTAGGGTTAGGGTTAGGGTTAGGGTTAGGGTTAGGGTTAGGGTTAGGGTTAGGGTTAGGGTTAGGGTTAGGGTTAGGGTTAGGGTTAGGGTTAGGGTTAGGGTTAGGGTTAGGGTTAGGGTTAGGGTTAGGGTTAGGGTTAGGGTTAGGGTTAGGGTTAGGGTTAGGGTTAGGGTTAGGGTTAGGGTTAGGGTTAGGGTTAGGGTTAGGGTTAGGGTTAGGGTTAGGGTTAGGGTTAGGGTTAGGGTTAGGGTTAGGGTTAGGGTTAGGGTTAGGGTTAGGGTTAGGGTTAGGGTTAGGGTTAGGGTTAGGGTTAGGGTTAGGGTTAGGGTTAGGGTTAGGGTTAGGGTTAGGGTTAGGGTTAGGGTTAGGGTTAGGGTTAGGGTTAGGGTTAGGGTTAGGGTTAGGGTTAGGGTTAGGGTTAGGGTTAGGGTTAGGGTTAGGGTTAGGGTTAGGGTTAGGGTTAGGGTTAGGGTTAGGGTTAGGGTTAGGGTTAGGGTTAGGGTTAGGGTTAGGGTTAGGGTTAGGGTTAGGGTTAGGGTTAGGGTTAGGGTTAGGGTTAGGGTTAGGGTTAGGGTTAGGGTTAGGGTTAGGGTTAGGGTTAGGGTTAGGGTTAGGGTTAGGGTTAGGGTTAGGGTTAGGGTTAGGGTTAGGGTTAGGGTTAGGGTTAGGGTTAGGGTTAGGGTTAGGGTTAGGGTTAGGGTTAGGGTTAGGGTTAGGGTTAGGGTTAGGGTTAGGGTTAGGGTTAGGGTTAGGGTTAGGGTTAGGGTTAGGGTTAGGGTTAGGGTTAGGGTTAGGGTTAGGGTTAGGGTTAGGGTTAGGGTTAGGGTTAGGGTTAGGGTTAGGGTTAGGGTTAGGGTTAGGGTTAGGGTTAGGGTTAGGGTTAGGGTTAGGGTTAGGGTTAGGGTTAGGGTTAGGGTTAGGGTTAGGGTTAGGGTTAGGGTTAGGGTTAGGGTTAGGGTTAGGGTTAGGGTTAGGGTTAGGGTTAGGGTTAGGGTTAGGGTTAGGGTTAGGGTTAGGGTTAGGGTTAGGGTTAGGGTTAGGGTTAGGGTTAGGGTTAGGGTTAGGGTTAGGGTTAGGGTTAGGGTTAGGGTTAGGGTTAGGGTTAGGGTTAGGGTTAGGGTTAGGGTTAGGGTTAGGGTTAGGGTTAGGGTTAGGGTTAGGGTTAGGGTTAGGGTTAGGGTTAGGGTTAGGGTTAGGGTTAGGGTTAGGGTTAGGGTTAGGGTTAGGGTTAGGGTTAGGGTTAGGGTTAGGGTTAGGGTTAGGGTTAGGGTTAGGGTTAGGGTTAGGGTTAGGGTTAGGGTTAGGGTTAGGGTTAGGGTTAGGGTTAGGGTTAGGGTTAGGGTTAGGGTTAGGGTTAGGGTTAGGGTTAGGGTTAGGGTTAGGGTTAGGGTTAGGGTTAGGGTTAGGGTTAGGGTTAGGGTTAGGGTTAGGGTTAGGGTTAGGGTTAGGGTTAGGGTTAGGGTTAGGGTTAGGGTTAGGGTTAGGGTTAGGGTTAGGGTTAGGGTTAGGGTTAGGGTTAGGGTTAGGGTTAGGGTTAGGGTTAGGGTTAGGGTTAGGGTTAGGGTTAGGGTTAGGGTTAGGGTTAGGGTTAGGGTTAGGGTTAGGGTTAGGGTTAGGGTTAGGGTTAGGGTTAGGGTTAGGGTTAGGGTTAGGGTTAGGGTTAGGGTTAGGGTTAGGGTTAGGGTTAGGGTTAGGGTTAGGGTTAGGGTTAGGGTTAGGGTTAGGGTTAGGGTTAGGGTTAGGGTTAGGGTTAGGGTTAGGGTTAGGGTTAGGGTTAGGGTTAGGGTTAGGGTTAGGGTTAGGGTTAGGGTTAGGGTTAGGGTTAGGGTTAGGGTTAGGGTTAGGGTTAGGGTTAGGGTTAGGGTTAGGGTTAGGGTTAGGGTTAGGGTTAGGGTTAGGGTTAGGGTTAGGGTTAGGGTTAGGGTTAGGGTTAGGGTTAGGGTTAGGGTTAGGGTTAGGGTTAGGGTTAGGGTTAGGGTTAGGGTTAGGGTTAGGGTTAGGGTTAGGGTTAGGGTTAGGGTTAGGGTTAGGGTTAGGGTTAGGGTTAGGGTTAGGGTTAGGGTTAGGGTTAGGGTTAGGGTTAGGGTTAGGGTTAGGGTTAGGGTTAGGGTTAGGGTTAGGGTTAGGGTTAGGGTTAGGGTTAGGGTTAGGGTTAGGGTTAGGGTTAGGGTTAGGGTTAGGGTTAGGGTTAGGGTTAGGGTTAGGGTTAGGGTTAGGGTTAGGGTTAGGGTTAGGGTTAGGGTTAGGGTTAGGGTTAGGGTTAGGGTTAGGGTTAGGGTTAGGGTTAGGGTTAGGGTTAGGGTTAGGGTTAGGGTTAGGGTTAGGGTTAGGGTTAGGGTTAGGGTTAGGGTTAGGGTTAGGGTTAGGGTTAGGGTTAGGGTTAGGGTTAGGGTTAGGGTTAGGGTTAGGTTAGGGTTAGGGTTAGGGTTAGGGTTAGGGTTAGGGTTAGGGTTAGGGTTAGGGTTAGGGTTAGGGTTAGGGTTAGGGTTAGGGTTAGGGTTAGGGTTAGGGTTAGGGTTAGGGTTAGGGTTAGGGTTAGGGTTAGGGTTAGGGTTAGGGTTAGGGTTAGGGTTAGGGTTAGGGTTAGGGTTAGGGTTAGGGTTAGGGTTAGGGTTAGGGTTAGGGTTAGGGTTAGGGTTAGGGTTAGGGTTAGGGTTAGGGTTAGGGTTAGGGTTAGGGTTAGGGTTAGGGTTAGGGTTAGGGTTAGGGTTAGGGTTAGGGTTAGGGTTAGGGTTAGGGTTAGGGTTAGGGTTAGGGTTAGGGTTAGGGTTAGGGTTAGGGTTAGGGTTAGGGTTAGGGTTAGGGTTAGGGTTAGGGTTAGGGTTAGGGTTAGGGTTAGGGTTAGGGTTAGGGTTAGGGTTAGGGTTAGGGTTAGGGTTAGGGTTAGGGTTAGGGTTAGGGTTAGGGTTAGGGTTAGGGTTAGGGTTAGGGTTAGGGTTAGGGTTAGGGTTAGGGTTAGGGTTAGGGTTAGGGTTAGGGTTAGGGTTAGGGTTAGGGTTAGGGTTAGGGTTAGGGTTAGGGTTAGGGTTAGGGTTAGGGTTAGGGTTAGGGTTAGGGTTAGGGTTAGGGTTAGGGTTAGGGTTAGGGTTAGGGTTAGGGTTAGGGTTAGGGTTAGGGTTAGGGTTAGGGTTAGGGTTAGGGTTAGGGTTAGGGTTAGGGTTAGGGTTAGGGTTAGGGTTAGGGTTTAGGGTTAGGGTTAGGGTTAGGGTTAGGGTTAGGGTTAGGGTTAGGGTTAGGGTTAGGGTTAGGGTTAGGGTTAGGGTTAGGGTTAGGGTTAGGGTTAGGGTTAGGGTTAGGGTTAGGGTTAGGGTTAGGGTTAGGGTTAGGGTTAGGGTTAGGGTTAGGGTTAGGGTTAGGGTTAGGGTTAGGGTTAGGGTTAGGGTTAGGGTTAGGGTTAGGGTTAGGGTTAGGGTTAGGGTTAGGGTTAGGGTTAGGGTTAGGGTTAGGGTTAGGGTTAGGGTTAGGGTTAGGGTTAGGGTTAGGGTTAGGGTTAGGGTTAGGGTTAGGGTTAGGGTTAGGGTTAGGGTTAGGGTTAGGGTTAGGGTTAGGGTTAGGGTTAGGGTTAGGGTTAGGGTTAGGGTTAGGGTTAGGGTTAGGGTTAGGGTTAGGGTTAGGGTTAGGGTTAGGGTTAGGGTTAGGGTTAGGGTTAGGGTTAGGGTTAGGGTTAGGGTTAGGGTTAGGGTTAGGGTTAGGGTTAGGGTTAGGGTTAGGGTTAGGGTTAGGGTTAGGGTTAGGGTTAGGGTTAGGGTTAGGGTTAGGGTTAGGGTTAGGGTTAGGGTTAGGGTTAGGGTTAGGGTTAGGGTTAGGGTTAGGGTTAGGGTTAGGGTTAGGGTTAGGGTTAGGGTTAGGGTTAGGGTTAGGGTTAGGGTTAGGGTTAGGGTTAGGGTTAGGGTTAGGGTTAGGGTTAGGGTTAGGGTTAGGGTTAGGGTTAGGGTTAGGGTTAGGGTTAGGGTTAGGGTTAGGGTTAGGGTTAGGGTTAGGGTTAGGGTTAGGGTTAGGGTTAGGGTTAGGGTTAGGGTTAGGGTTAGGGTTAGGGTTAGGGTTAGGGTTAGGGTTAGGGTTAGGGTTAGGGTTAGGGTTAGGGTTAGGGTTAGGGTTAGGGTTAGGGTTAGGGTTAGGGTTAGGGTTAGGGTTAGGGTTAGGGTTAGGGTTAGGGTTAGGGTTAGGGTTAGGGTTAGGGTTAGGGTTAGGGTTAGGGTTAGGGTTAGGGTTAGGGTTAGGGTTAGGGTTAGGGTTAGGGTTAGGGTTAGGGTTAGGGTTAGGGTTAGGGTTAGGGTTAGGGTTAGGGTTAGGGTTAGGGTTAGGGTTAGGGTTAGGGTTAGGGTTAGGGTTAGGGTTAGGGTTAGGGTTAGGGTTAGGGTTAGGGTTAGGGTTAGGGTTAGGGTTAGGGTTAGGGTTAGGGTTAGGGTTAGGGTTAGGGTTAGGGTTAGGGTTAGGGTTAGGGTTAGGGTTAGGGTTAGGGTTAGGGTTAGGGTTAGGGTTAGGGTTAGGGTTAGGGTTAGGGTTAGGGTTAGGGTTAGGGTTAGGGTTAGGGTTAGGGTTAGGGTTAGGGTTAGGGTTAGGGTTAGGGTTAGGGTTAGGGTTAGGGTTAGGGTTAGGGTTAGGGTTAGGGTTAGGGTTAGGGTTAGGGTTAGGGTTAGGGTTAGGGTTAGGGTTAGGGTTAGGGTTAGGGTTAGGGTTAGGGTTAGGGTTAGGGTTAGGGTTAGGGTTAGGGTTAGGGTTAGGGTTAGGGTTAGGGTTAGGGTTAGGGTTAGGGTTAGGGTTAGGGTTAGGGTTAGGTTAGGGTTAGGGTTAGGGTTAGGGTTAGGGTTAGGGT